>JAODUK010000023.1:591158-638110 GCA_027564635.1 Typhlichthys eigenmanni
ACATTATTTTCTTAAGACTAACCATTTCTTTAACTTGTTAAGAATGCACTGATTTTACTGGTATGAATGTTTGTCAAATCTTTTTCCAAGATTAACTTGTGGACTGTTACTGACAGGTTTGTGATGCACAAAACCTCAATGTCATACTACAATACATATAGACAACGCTTCATGAGTTACCATTAGCTGATCCCTGGGTGTAGGCAAGGCTATCCCGTTCCCTGTGTATGTAAACATCAATTTAAATATGCATCTAAACAAGACAAATACCACAATGTGTTTGTTTTTTATTATCAGAAGGATTTTGGAGTGCAAATGTGTTAAACAGACACATAAGGCTTACTTGCTATACACAGTTGGCCAGAAATCGCTGCAGTGGAAAAAGTTATTGTCAATCTCCTGAGAATGCTGGCTGACTAGTCATTTTCAGTGCATAGCTAATTAAGAGCTCTGCTGGGTCTGTCAGAAAAACTGATACAGTAACTGCCACCGACTCCCACCGACCAATTGTCCCTCCTACAATAAGTCTTGCTTTAAAATGCTTCAGTAAAACATTATGATACATACTATCACTGACTGTGACACCCAATATGTTTAATACAAATTGACAGGCTAAAGTATATTTACAGCATTTAGCAGACACCTTTTTCAAAACAACTACAGTACTATTGACATCATTTGTAAATAGAACAGCTCACACCACAGTTGTCGTAAGCAACCAACATTCTGTTAGCTTACTGGCTGGTAATCAGGGAAATCTAGCTATACATTATCTATTAATATACAAATTACAATTCCCAGAAATAACTGCTAGAATCCTAAGTACCAACAATGTGCTAACATTATATAAGAGTTTATTTTAACAAAGACAGGAGAAAATATAAGGATATTGACATTACAGTATAGCATACTTGTGTGAAATAACCTACCCTCAGACATGTTGGGGAGGGTGTTGTAGGGGGTATAGTTTAGATGAATAGAGGAAATAACATGGTAGTATTAATGGAGTGATTAGTTCACAGGGCAGTGTGGGATGATGCTGTCAGTTGGTAGAAAACATAAAGCATTTCTCTGATTCACAGACACTTGTCGATTCACCATTAATCTTGCCACGTTTGAAAGGAATTGGCCTTGGAAATGGTGTGAGTGTAACTGATAGCCTTTAGCATCAATCATGGAGCTATAATATATCACTGTTAAATTCACACAGAGGTCATTTGGTGCACAGGAGAGATAACTCTTCCTGACAGAATCAGTTAACAACAGATGCGATGCAGCTCCTATGTGTTTTATGGTCCACTGCCAAAATAGATATAATTCATGTGAATAAACACATGTAAACATTTAGACATATACATTTAAATAAAAGTTACACTTACACTACATTAATTAAAACAGATTATAGTGTTTATTTCTTTTAGTAGATCTACACGTGTATATCACAAAACTGTGACACAGTGTACAATTTCACTCTTTCACTTCATTTTCAATTATAATTAGTGGTGTTTTGTCATACATGTTTGAGAAAAGAAAAGAAATTTGAGTTATCGTTTCTTACCATGGCTCCACACAAATTCCACACTAGAAAACTATCCGTCAAGATGTAACTGGAAATGTGACTAAATGCTTCTTACAGGAAACTCAGGAACCTCTTTCTAGAATCACATTACAGGTCAAAACAGTTAAACTTCTGGTGCCACAGCTCAGACAGTGAGATATATTTCAAGGCATCTTTTCTTCATTTTCCATAAAGCAAGATGGCCTGTAAACAGTGCAGGGCATTGAGTTTGTGTCAAGTGCCAGGGGCCTCTCTTCACCCCAGGGCAGACACAAGGCTTACATCCATAGCAGGCTGCACAAAAGCTCACACTGTCAATGGGAACTGAGCAGTATAGTCACAATACACAAGGACTATCTTGTCTTGACACTTCATTTTGTAATAAATCAAATCAACCATGCATGTAGTGTGTGAGTGCATGTCCACTGTTTCAAACACCATCATCTGTACCGTTAGCAGCTGGCTAGACAGACATCAAAATAAAACAAATAGAAATCCCTGGCACATCAAAGCATGCCAGTGTATTGTAACGAGCTACTGTATGATTTATGGATATTCTATTTCATTAGTTCTTTGTACCATTATAGCTTTCCATTAAGAATGAACAATTAATAACGTTAACAGACATTATTAACCATATTGCATTGCTGAAAAGGTCGTAATTGGTGCTACTGCACCAGAAAGACTACTGTATGTTATTGACACACTGTAGGCCTAGTACACCTATACGTACAGTACATTTTCAATAAAGCAGGTTTTATATTATTGCTTATATTGCTTTAAATGCTAGTGTAGGTAGCAAATATAGTTGTAACATTAACATCTAGCCTCCTAGCCATGCAAGCCTGTTCCTGTAGCAGTTCAATACGCATATTTAGCTATAATGTGTAAAATACTGTAAGGCTGCACGTGTATACCTTAGCCTATGACACAATTATAATCTAATGTTAACCTGGACTACTTGTACTTGGACAGTCCAACCTTCCAAAGCATGGCCATTCGAAAAGAAAATATTATTGATAAGACAAATTCTACCCGTAAATGAAACCTTGAGTATTGGAACGTGGGTGAGTTACATAAGTTTTGGAGACAATCCTAAAATACAAACTCCATCACCCCGCTTCATGTTCAATATGATGCTGCGTGCGTCGACTAGCAGTTACACTGACAGTGAATTGAGTTGACCGTGATGGTTGCAAAGAAAATCACTTCATCTTGTGTTCCTGTTTCCTTCTGATAGAATTGTGTTCGATTTATAAAGTCTCGACCTGAGTATTGTTTTTTTATTTATAAGATAAATAATATAGGCTATATGTTTCACTGCAACCTCGCGTTGAGCTGATAAGCTAAGAAAAAATAAAAAAAAAGAAAGAACAGAAAATCATATGGCGCGTTGCTGTACTCTAGTGGACGATGTGAGAACGACACACGCACTTGCCGTGCACAATGCTTTTCATTCAATGTTAATATACACATTAATTCAATAATGACCCAGTTGGTTTATTACAATATTTACCAAAAACGTTATGTGTTGGCTCGTGAGTAATGTGTTTATGTGTAATGTGTGATTTTTATGACCCTTCAAAAATCTGCTAGTTAAATTAATTCAAATATTTTTTACCTCATCTTCGTTGAATTGTTTTATATATATTAATACTGATTTTAACATATAACATTGATAAGGGGCTAATCCCACAGAATATATATATTGATATCTGACATTTTTCTTTTTTAATATAATCTTTTGATAAGCGTGCACGAAAAAAGTGGTCAATTGTTTTTTAAACCTGGTCGATTTTCTTCATTGAGAATAAATGAAATAGGTCTTTGATAAGGGAATATCGGGTTTGTCTAATTATACTGTATTGAATCACCTTATCTGTGTCGATAGAAACCTACACTTTTGTGCTTTGACTTTTACTGGTTACATGGGTCTAGTACCAGTGGTCCCCAATCCTGGACCTAGAGGGCCGCTGGCCTGCATGTTTGAGATGTCTCCCTCCTCCAACACACCTGATTTAAATGAATGGGTCCTTATAACAAGCCATTCATTTGAATCAGCTGTGTTGGAGGAGGGAGACATCTTAAACATGCAGGCCAGCGGCCCTCTAGGACCAGGATTGGGGAACCCTGGTCTAGCCAAATAGGGGCATATTCTGAAAACATACACTCTGCGAGGTTTGGACCCACGTTTCAGTTCAGAAATACAATTGGCCCGCTAGGAGTCTGAAAATCATTTTTTGGCCCGTGACCAAAAAGTTTGTACACCCCTGTTCTAGATGGATAGCAGCCAAGTAATGCCAAGTGTAGTTCTCACAAGTAATGTGTAGGCTACTGTTTACATTGGCTGGTTGCCATGTTATCATTGAGCTGATCACTAGCATTTCCGTACCAGCTGCTTGGAATAATCCTTTAAAAATATAATCAATCCTTTTGAAATCTCCCATCAGATGTTGTGTTTTGGTTCATAGTATAAGAAGCACCATGATTGATGTCCATATAAGGTAAAATAGGTAACAAAACAAATGGGATAACAAAATCTTATTTTATTTCCACAGAAACACACACTACTAAATAAGCAGCCTTTAACAAGATACATTACCTGCTGAAATAACCCTCTGGAGCTCTGGAATCTCAGTGTGTATGGAATTATGTTTCTATGACAGTATAAAGTAACATAAATTAAATAATACATCTATTTCTCAAAGCAGTGCATACAAAATATATTTACATGATGAGATGCATAATATGACATTTGGAAAACAACAATTTAAATTGTACATTATTGAAGTTTGTGTGTGCTACAATTCCTGATCATACTGTAGCAGCATATTGCACAGAAGGATCCTTATATCCTTATATTCTTTACATCACACACACCACTGTGTGTGTGATGTAAAAAGAGACGCTGCAGTTGATCGTGTGAGCTTTTTCCACCATTCAAAAGTTCACAATTCGGCTTTGCATTATGACAATGAGTGTGTGTTCTGTATTGTGTGGGTATTCCCAATTTTAATATCAGGCCCACATATTTTATAGATGGTTTAAATTAGCTATATTCTATTGAATGCTTAGCCACTTCTGAAGCACTGTCCACTCTATGCTGAAGAGAAGAAAACACTTGTATGTTGTTTTCCAGAAGGAGATGATGAGCACAGACGGTGACATGGCCATCTCCGGGCCGGCTGCCCAGTCCTTATGCAAGTCAGAGAAGGAGAGGACAGAGGCTCAGGCTTGTCCTTTTGACAGCAAGATGGCGTGTTTCGTCAGTGATGACAGCGAGCTTTACGTCAAGGCAGAGGTGCTCCTGAACACAGCTGTGAGGACTTGTGACGACAGGGTATGTCAGCTGCTTGTAAGAGCTTTGATACAGGGCCTGTTTTGTCTGGATCACATAGCATTTTGCTGATGTGTTTTCACACGTTAACGGTCAACGAGAAACAAGTTTTACCCATGGACCCTCCCAAGGTCGATGAGAGGACATGGTTTGACCCACCTAGCATGAGCCTGCAGTGCGGTTCAAATTCAAAGAGCATGCAGCATCAATTATCTATATGTCATGGAGGATCTATAGAAATGCTTGTGGTAACATATTAGATTGAGATGTAAATGAAACTATTTTCCCAAACTATGTGTGCCTATCATGCTTTCATGCTCAATGGTAAGTCAGTAGTGTGACTTACTTAATTATATGTCATGACCGAAAGAACTAGATCACGGATACAAGCAGCCGAAATGGGTTTTCTCAGGAGGGTGGCTGGCGTCTCCTTAGAGATAGGGTGAGAAGCTCTGCCATCCATGAGGATCTTGGAGTAGAGCCGCTGCTCCTTTGCGTAGAAAGGAGCCAGTTGAGGTGGTACGGGCATCTAGTAAGGATGCCCCCTGGGCGCCTCCCTTGGGAGGTGTTCCAGGCCCGTCCAGCTGGGAGAAGGCCTCGGGGAAGACCCAGGACTAGGTGGAGAGATTACATCTCCACACAGGCCTGGGAACACCTTTGGATCCTCCAGTCAAACAATGTGGCTCAGGAAAGAGAAGTTAGAGATTCCCTGCTGGAGCTGCTGCCTCCATGACCCGACTACGGATAGGCGGATGAAGATGGATGGACGGATGGTGACTGCCTGGTTTGATGACATACAGTACAAGTCAATATCAAGAACAAGTATATAGAGTACAAATGCAGTCAAATGTTCTATTAGCCCACAGACCTCCCTATTGTCTTCACTGTTGAAAACAATGTGCTTCTTTACAATGAGAAACCCTACAACTACTGTAATTGCTCTAATGCATAAAAGTGCAGTGGCTCCAAGACAGCCTGTGCTTTTCTAAGGAATTTTTATTTTTTAAATTTGTCTAGAAAAGAGAGCCTTTTGTTGAGTCTAATATGCTTGTTATTATTTAAAAAAACAAATGTATCAACGGGGCAAATTGATCCGTATACATTTTAGAGCAACTGGTAAACTTGCATCTGCAGAAACTGAAACATGTAAGCTAAATGTCTTTCAAATATATAGCCCTATGTTGCTTGAATTACACTATGATAATACATTTGTTAAGTTGTATTTATTTGGGCAATTTGTGTTGCAAAAGTCAAGAGTGACATTTCAGTTGGCAGTTGAGCAGCTACAGTACCTTAACAGCTTACTTACAGCACGCCTGGACTGATTGGTTATGGTGTTGTTTCCTTATAGCGTGTTTTAAATTCACACACACATGCATGATTGCGTGCACATACAACTACATATCACAAAAACAATGTATTCTGTATCATTCTTACTGTACTGTAATATAAAGCTTTTTTCCTCTTTTTGAAGGTTCCTGCTGCCATATATTACGTCCATAACACAACCCTTGAGAGAGACTGTACAAACGACCATGACCTGCTTCTACAGTGTTTGTGTGTGAACCTCACAATAGAATAAGAGATCAGAAGAAGAAGAAAAATACATTTATTTATATAGTGCTTTTCTTAGTCAATAGTCACAAAGTGCTTCATAGTTATAGATAAAAACAAAAGAAGTGAATACAGCCAGTAATAAAACAATAATTGTAAATAGACAAGCCCATTCCTAGGACACAGAACTGGAAAAACACAGTAAAAATACCAGCTAGGATAAAGTACCAGTAGAGCGCTACTGGCTTCCACCGTTTACACACACACAATATACAGTACATAAAAAAATATACACGGACACACACGCACACACACGCACACACACACACACACACACACACACACACACACACACACACACGCGTGCACACACACACACAAACTCAAAACCACAGACACTGAAGATAACCTGACGGTATCCATTTCAGATAATGCTTCTGACCACCATCAACACGTATGACTTTGCCTGCATCCGCTGAGAGAAATCTCACTGAAAAGCACAGATGACACTGAGGAATTAAAGGCTACAGATGTAAGCTTATATATTGTAATTCAGTGAAATCACACACTATAGTACTGTACACTTTACACGTTTTTGTCAGTTTCCTGTATTTGATATTGTGTCTATTGCATACAATAGGACGCCATTGATATATTGGGTTTCACTGCTGATGAGAAAAAGTGGATCTACAAGCTGACTGGTGCATTATGGGAATATGAAATTCAAGAAGAACGCTAAGAGCAAGATTAACCTGATGGTTTGGCTTGTCACTATACAGCATGTTGTTGTAAAAGTATACTGTTACTTAAACTTGACTGTGTTGTGAAGACATTCCTCTTTGCTTGTTGTACTGTGCGTAGAGCTAAATATCTTATGGGCCTGAACTCTGCTGACCTGCTGAAGAATATCTAATTCCAGAGAAAAGGTCTGAAACGAGTATGTCCCCAAAATACAAAATGTTCAGCGGGTGAGACGCCGACTTAAATCATGTGATGCGTATGCTTCAGTTGTTTTGAATCCTGAGACACATTTTGAATATGTGGCTTTCCATCTACATAGGTGTGAACGGTGATGCGTTTCAATCAGCAGCTAGATACTAAACAACCTCGGCAGCATTCTAGATATTGCTGGCTTTGAGGTATTTGATGTATTTAGCTGTTTACCTGTGACTTATGTAAATCGCTTTCTTATATTATAAATATATATTTACCTTGATACTTCATATTGTGCACACACCTTCAGTTCAATATGCTGGAGCAGTTGTGCATCAACCTCACTAATGAGAAGTTGCAACAGCTTTTCAACCATAACATTTGTGTTGGATCAAGCATTGAACCAAGCATTGACAGGGAGTTTCATGATTTTTGCATTGACTTGCCAGCCTGCATTTAGCTCATTGAGAAGATATGCTATTTCAAATGTTTGGTATCTATTCTTGAGGAGGAGTGCATTTTCCTAAAGCCAACAGATGCCTCATTCGAGAACAAACTATGACTAGCATGTTGGCAAAAACAACTCTTTCCTGAAGCCCAAGCCTGTCAAAGGCAAGGCCGAGGCCCATTTCTCTGGTGCACTATTCTGCCATGGTGGTCTACATCAGTGGCTGGCTAGAGAAAAACAAAGACCCTTAAAATGAGTCTGTTGTGCAGCTGTACCAGAAGTCATCTGTCAGAATACTGGCAATGTTGTACGCTATTTCTCAGGAACAGATGGTAATGTTTTCTTTTTTGCAGTATAAGATTAATTCTTCCTATTCCTGTTCTTCTTATGGCATTTTTTAGCATATATAATTTATGTATATATTTAAATAATTTAGGATATTAGAAAAATGCAAAAAGTTTAGATACTGCACATTTGTGGTATATGATACATGTATTCATTGTTTTATAGATAGCATATTGCTGTCTATTAGTATTTTAAGCAGTGGTAGACTACTTTAAAAGTAATGTGAATTGATGTTAGCTGCTAGCTTGCTAACAATTGAACATGACAATGTAAACATTATCTCCTAAGGGTAATAGTCTCAATTGATCTAGAATCTAAAGCAATAGATAATTTATTGTTGTTTGTATTATCTATACAGAATCGTACGACAGCAAGAAAGGAACCAAGAAAAGGGGTGCCACATAGTCATATCCATGTTTGCTTAAACTATGTGCTCAAAATATCACAGAATGTAAAGGAACAACGATAGTTTTTTGATAATACCCAGAGAAAATCAAACCACTCCCTAAAGGTGATACAATACATTATTTGACCACTAGAGGCTGCTAGAGACTGCTTCTAAACCAGCTGATTGCTAAGAGTTCTGTAGCATGCATGCTTGAAATATGCCTGGGGTCAGCTACGGTTTGAATGTAATGAATGTCAGGTCTGGTATTGTAATAGCGCAGCAGTGCTAAGCCACATTCCAGGATTGACAAAGGATAAAAGATTAAATAACAATAGACTGACTGCAGATAGACAAGGTCAACATGACTCAATAACAAGTTTGGAGAATGCAGCCTGAAGATGTACAGTAGAAGATCAGAAGATCAAACATGTCTAACAATGTTTTTAGGAGAACATTGGTACGCTGATGACCAATCTGATAACCACTCATCACCACTTTGTGCGGTGTCTAATTCCAAATGAGTTTAAAATGCCAGGTGACCGAAGCCACTCCTTAGAAATCCAGCCTTTTAAAAGGCATACATCCTTATATCAGTATCTGTTTCTTGCTACGGGAGAAATTGAGAAGCCTTTTGTTATCCACCAGCTACACTGCACTGAGGGACACTTCATGAATAATAAGAAAGCAGGAGAGAAACTCATAGGGTCTGTTGACGTGGATCACACACAGTACAAGTTTGGATACACAAATGTAGGATTGGTAGATTAAAGGTGAAGGAGTTATATTACCTTACGTAACATGGGCGGTCAATAGGAATGTTGTCATGACTCATGTTACTGTAGATGCAGCTGTGCCAATGCTAATGCTATTGGTATAAGGTTAGCATCTACACCAATATCTGTACAGTATTGTATTCATTGTAAGACTCTTTGGATATGAATTTGTCTAACTAATTAATTCTAATTTTTACCGTGTTTTCATGAGAAAACATTGGACCATTTAAATGAATGTAAATAAGAAATTAACATACATAGTAAGGAACTGCATCAAGAAATAATCAATTGCATTTCAGGTGATTTTTGACATGAGCGCCTTGCCCAGGGGTCTGTAATCTGCGGCTCCTCAGGAAGAATGTGGCTCTTGAGCCCCTCTATAGTGGCTTCCTGTGGCTTTGACAAATATCATATAGAACTTAATATAGGTTATGTTCGCCCCCACCCCTCACTCCATAATCTCTAATTACATTTAGTGTCTTATGATTTCACCAGTATCCAAATGGATCTAGTCTATTCTAAATTGAAAGTGCACAGCAGCTGGGTATAGGCTATTATTTATTATATTATGTTTTCATGTCACCAGAAATTAGTGCTTTATTTTAAAAAAAACCTTCACGGGGTGGCATGCCCCTGCACCCCCCCTAACATTTCACTGTCCCCCCAGTTCAGAATCACTCCTGCACCCTGGGAAAAACATATGAATTACTTCCCATTTAGTTTTAGTAATGTTGATAGAAAGAAAAATATTTTCTGCGGATCCAGACATATAAAGGATTTTGGGCACAAATGTCTCTTTCAATAGTAAAGGTTGCAGACCCCAGGCCTAGCCCAAGTCGTTACATGCACTCAAACTCTTTGTCGTGGTTTTCTTGTCAGGTCAGGATAGAATTCCAGGCCGGTCTGTTTTTATTTTTTATTCGTGCTGAATATCTGAAGATAACTAAACATATTTACTAAAATAATGTTACTGTAGTCTATTGCTGATCTGAGCACTAAAGCTGAGCTAATACAACATTGGCTCAGCCTACTGCTCAGAGAAATTATGCCAAAAAAGTTAGTTTGAAGGAGGTATTCTCCCTTGTTGCTGAAAACATCAAGTTGAAGAATGAAGACTCCCTGGACCAAATGGAGACCGAACATGAAACAAAGTCAAACCTGCAACATGTCACTGGTCATTTTACTAACAGTTTTTAAGCATATAATGAAAATCTATTTAGTCGGGGACATTATGGATCTGACAGAGCAGCTAGGAGATGCAGGAAAAACTATCAATGAGCTTGAAAAATGTAAGAAACAAGCTGAACAGGATATAGTGGAGGCACAGATGGCTCTGGAGAAGGCAGAAGTGCTGTATATATTAATATCAATAATAAGATACCTTGTAGACATATTTATTAATCTACTCTCTTTGCTAATTTTCAAGCCTCCCTAGGGCACTACGAGGCAAGACCCTGTGCGCCTAACTTGATCTTAACCAGGTGAAAGCTGAGGTCGACGTGAAGATCTCAGGGAAAACATCTCAGGGGACACAGTCAAAGAACAACAAGAAATATCATTTGTAAACCTTTGTTCTCAGCAGGAGGTGAAATGACATGTATTATTATTATTATTCTCAGCAGTATACTTTAAATTAAATCCCTCATTGAAACCTATCAGACAGATTGAACCTTGCACCTGCCATTACCGTTGCCGGCACTTTCAGCCTCACCTCATTTTATCATCTTGCTCTTGTCCTCTAAAATGATATCAGGTTTTGCTGCCTGTCGTGTTTCGTGTGAATGCAGCATAAGCTAGGCAGAGCAAGCTTGTGACATTGCATCCAGTCCTGCTCATTGTGTTTTTATCAATCAGTGCAACAATCAATGCAATTGCAACGTTGTATCAACCCTGTGTGAACTGTTGAGAGATGGATGGGGGGGGGCGGGAGCAGAGTAGGCTAATTCCATTCACACATCAGTGTCCCTTAGAACAAATAACTTATCTTAATGTGTTTTCTCTTGGGTCGGAAACTGCTCAGAGAAGCTCTTAGGGCAATGATTTTTGAATTCCTGCACTATCTCCAGTGCACCTGTATTGTCTGTCTATCACACACATCAGCATACGGACCAATGTACCTCAAGAGCAGGCTCGAGTCTGGAGTGAAGGTTGCACTGTGCACTGGTTAGAAGGTATAATCATACACCCACTCATGCTGATACAGCAAAGTATTTCATTTCTTACAGAGTACCAGCCTGAGCAACATTCAAGAAGAAAGTGGAGGAAAGTGGTCAAAAGCTCACACTGAGATGGAGGACAGCCTTCAACAGGCCATAAATGCTGAAGAGAGCCATAAAGGCTATCTATCACGGTTTCTATTTGGCCTTTGTACAGTAGTCTGCAGAGTAATACATGTACTGTAGCTGTACTGTATGTGGCTGGAGCAAAAACACTTGGCCCACATCATGGCCGCCGTGATGGCTGAGGAGCTGAAGAAAGAGCAGGACACGAGCTCTCACCTGGAGAGGATGAAGAAAAATGTGGAACTCACAGTGGAAAACCTTGAGCACCGTCTGGATGAGGTGCCTGGCCATGAAGGCAGGCGAGATGCACCTCCAGAAACTAAACTAGAAACTAGGAGGGTAAAGGAATCATGAATACCCCTTCTTTGTAGAAATGCCCGTTGACCTGTATTCTAAGGTGTGATAAGATTGTTTTATGCACACACATGTACATAAAATACATGTGCATTGTACTATTCCCCTTCAAAGCTTGCTGATTTGTTTTTTTTTTACTCATCAGGTAGCCTGTGGCACAATATTCAACTAACAATACATTGCTTTGTTTGATTCAATTATGATCGATCACAAACAATTAGAATTCCTCATAAATGTTTATATATTGTTTTATATTCAATATTGTTCCATTTCCTGTTAACACATTTAGAAATTTCCATTGCAGACTATGAGCCTAGTGTTAATGATTTGATCTGACAGGAGAAGCAGGCAAACACCCACATGATATGACCAGGCTCTAAAGGGTCCAGCTGGAGTTGGAGGAGGCTGAAGAGTGTGTTGACATCTCTGAGTCTCAAGTTAATAAGATGAGGGTCAAAGGTCGGGACATGGCCAAGGTATGTATTGTCTATGGGCACGTACACTTAGAGGTAGAAGTAAATCTATTAGGCTCATACTCATGCTAAAATGTGAGGCTTTAGTAAAGATATGTTGCCAATGTTCATATGTATACATACACAGCTTTCCCTCCAAATTCAACTGGATATTAGAATTTGTTTGTATTGGAGCAGCCCAATTTTTTAACTAGATCAAACTGCTTACAAAAATACAAATAAATAATGTTTTATAACACTGTGATCTTAGTATATCACTAAAAACCAAATGTTTTTTTTTTTCACAAAAAACATTAACATCGGGTTTCTTTTGCAGAATGGAACCTAACAGTCGATATTTGTTTTTGTTTGTTAGGGGAAAGACTAGACTAGTGGAGTTTCTGAAGTGTGTTGTCTGTACTAGCACTTTTAAGAAAATATTTATTTCTTAAATAGTGAGGATGGACAATAATAAAGAGTCCGTTGTAAAATGCTTTCATCTTTTTAAGCTTTTTTGCTGTGCACGTGGTGAAATACCCTGCTGTAGTAGCCTACTGTTCCTTTGCCAAGATTCATGGGAGCCCATTTATAACTTGTTGTTTTATCCTGCTCACAAACAAACATACCGTGGTGAAAATGACGTCGTTTGCATGGGTATAGAGAAAACAGAAGGCATGTTTAAAAATATAGATTTCAGTTTATTGCACAATCATTGCTGGAGGTTAGGGAGCATGGGGGCCTGTCTGTTAACATAGTACAACCAACGTACACTAACGTTGGACCACCAAACGGGCGCTTTTAGCTCCATGTGGAGCTAGATGGACGGACACGAGGAGACAGAATGTCTATGTGGAAGGAAGCAGACTAGGCAATGAGGCACGCTAGATGCATTCAGCACCTTGAACACAGAAAAGTATGAATGACATTTAAATAGCTACAAAAATGGCATGCTTGCTGTGCGTGGATCGCAAAACCTCATACACACCTGCATGCATGCGTGGTGGTTACAGCAGAAAATAAATGAATGTGCGATATTGGAAAACCCCGGGCTTTGTCTCCCCCTTGACAGTGCATGGCCTGAATATTTTCCTCTGTGAATTACAGCCAAACAACTAAATAGTGCTCTCAGTGGAGCTACTCATATGCCTGCAACAGTGTACAAGGACATCCAGTAGATGGCGCCAAACACAGACACTCGTGGAATATACAATGCCACGGCAAACCATCAAGGAGACAGCTGGATGAACAGACAGACCCTCCCGAAATCTCCCTTCCTCTCAAAGAAAAAGGGTGGTCTTGTTATCTGTACACAGGTTAGACAAGTGTCATAATCAGTAGCAATTTTCCACAGGATTACTGGAATATTAATAATCATATAACAATAGTTCAGACAGTTAATCCATTATAAATCATCATTAACAGGCTATCCGGCAGCTGTTTGATTAAAAAAAGAAATAAAGTGATGTTATAAATACATAATGTCATTGTTATTATCATTACAATGACATTACAATATATAATTTTGATGGCCTATTTCCACTTCGGAAAAAAACAAAAGCCATCTCAATGTATTTTCGTCCATTTTGTTACTCAGCCCCCAATGTCCCACCCTTCTACTGTTTCAGCTTCACCAGTCTTTTTTTAGCCCACCACTGAGTCTGTAGGTCCGTGCAGAGGCTAGGCCTTGATGTTACAGCTACTTATGGCACCCTGAGAAGCAGAGACCCAGGATTTGGGGAGTGACGCCACTCTGCTGTTACATCAGAGACAACTGTTTTACAGATGCATGTTCACTTTTAGTGTCATAGATTTGTTGTGATTTTCTTTATCTGATAATGCATAGATAACCAGTTGTAGTTGAGAGGTATTCACATGCCTGCGGTGGTCATAAATTATTTCCTCAAACAATAGAAAAATGTTAGATTTCCAACAATCAAATGCATTCTTGATAAGGGTCTGAAAAAAGTACATTTTGCAGGTACAATGGTACTGAAATGAATCTTGGTTTCTGTCACATATTAAATATCTAAGCAAACAGATGACTTTGATATTAAGCCAAATGCAAAACAAAAAAAAACAAAAAACATTAACAAACTCAGACCTAGGATGTTGAAAGTTTACAGATATATACCATAATAGTTCATTTCAATAAATTAGTTTCCATTCCTGTACATATTTTATATGTATCAAAACATAGCCAAGTATACAGCTTGCACTAGTGTGTATAGAATCTATATACATGTATTTACATTATTTATAGGGACTTTAAATAAGATTCATTGTTGTTCACTTTGATCCAAAGCCCTTTTGAAAACAATAAACAGTGCAGTTTATTTGATAGAGATGGGCCTCCAATAAAACCAAGTTAGTCCATTAAATTCTTATTATGGCAACTATGCCCATCTCTTTTCCCCATCAAAAATGTGTCCCAAGACAATAGTTACATTACACAAGCAGTGAGTTTACGTTAGGCTAGTTTCAGACCAACTATCATGCAATTCCGTTTCATTCAGTGACTTGCAATAAAATAGTTTTCAAAGGTTTTACATGGAACCATGGTTCTATCTGGACTAGTCATTAACAGAGGTGGACAACAAGAGACATCTCACTTGCAAGGCATGGGAGCTGTAGGCGGAAGGCTGACTAAGGGGAAATATGCCCCTTAGCACCGCATGAGTCATTGTAAGACGAGGTGGGGCTAACGCCTCAGATGACAGTAAGGTGACTAACTGAGGGGTGGGTGTTTGTGACTTGTTGCCCGGGGAAACTCAAGTGTATTGTCATTAGGAAACAATGACAGACTCTCTCAGCCACAGGTTCAACGTATCTAGTTCCAAATAAATAAATAAAATATAGAATATATATATATATATATCTCGGTATTAACCACAAGTTGAAAACATCAGCATAACCCAGTAAAACATGAACACTGCTTTTACTCAAAAGAGTAACTGACAAATCAGTGCAGAGAAAAATGGTTTTAAGTCCCAAATACACACAGGTACTTGCTAATGAATGATGCATGCAGGGAAGGGTAGGTGTTCATTCCTGTCAACTTAACAAAACACTGTAAAAACAGATAGAGTGTGCAAGCTTCTTCTATTCAAGTGAGAAAGTGCAATTCAGACTTTGGGCTTTGCTTCAAAACATGCAATCAACTTGGGGACAGTGAGCACTGCATCCAAACAGTGAAGTTACACTTTTGGCCAAAATAATTTAAGAAAGCCTTTTCCTATATGTGGACCTCTTCTGATTCTGATGGTTACAGCCTAATAAGTTAATGTAAGAATTCAACTGGAAATACGGTAGATCCTTGTTTGTTACAAACGCTGTATTTTTCACACTGCCAATGAAAACGTTGTGGACTGAGGCTTTTCCACAACTTGGTCCTGGAGTGACATTTTCATTTGGAAAAGTAAAGTGGGTTTTGCCCTCCAAATGAAGTTGCTACGTATACAGTAATTTCAGTCAAACATAAAATGTACCCATAAGATTACAGAACTATGAATTACAGTATGTGCCAGCAAATGTCTTCCCTGTTATAGTAGCAAAAGCATTTTAAACAATATATAATTCAAATGTATTTGAAAAACCCTTATATCCATCCATAAATAAAACAGTACATATACATAACATAAATATGGTTAAACATAATTTCTTTTCACATCAATAAATAGCAGAAATAAATATAAATAAATTAGCAATCATGATGTATGGGATTTACCTTAAAGTTGGCGCAGAGAACATCCACCCCCCCAAAAACAGAAAAATTGTAAACTTGATGAAAAATGCCTACATCTGAATGGCACATATCTAGGTCAAATAAGTGGACCCATACAACTAATCTACACTCAATACCACATGCTACCAACCTATATCATTAACCCAATGACAATATAATGAATACAGTACTCAACATAAATAATACAAAAGAGAGGACCGAACAGCTAAAACTCCTAATTTTAGCTAACTCAAGTAGTTCCACAGGACTCGCTAAATAACCTAATGGCATGTGGTATATTTATAAATACAGTAGTGTTGCATGTGTTTGTTTGATAATTATGAATTCAAATGTATATACCGGTATGCTGCATAGGTGGCAACTGTCATTTCTAAAAGGAGATGCCCTGACGTGATATAATTAGTTTTTTCTCTTAAAGTTACCCACGTCATTTGAAATAGAATGTTCAACTTGTACATATGAATAAGTAAGGATTTTTTGACATAACTCATTTTATATTCAGTTTCACTAAAAAGGCCTACCTTTATTCAAGGGTTTAAAGTACTGTACATGATATTACCAATTTAAAATATTCCCTACCACTGTGCATGTGTGTGTGTGCGTGCATGTTTACATAGATGTTAATCTGTTTGCATGTGAATGGCCGCTTCGCTTGTCAATGTTTATGGCAAGAGTGAATAAAACCCTTAAGCTGGTTGCTGTACATACAGCCTCCCCAACGCAAAACAAACAAAACAACAAACACAGACCTGATCGAAGATATGAACATTCTGAACACGTGCGCACCAACGCTTTTCTGCAGTGTGAGCCTTCTTATAGAAATACAGTAGCAGTGGCATTCCTCCACACCCACCCATTCCCACCCTTTGAATTGACAACCCCCCACCCAAAACACACACCCACTGTATTCTAAACACAGTCCCCCCAAATGGGGCAATGGGGGTCGCCACCACACAAACACAGAGACACAGAGGCATTTTAACCCACCACCCACACACAGAGGCATCTTAACCTCCCCCCCCCCCCACATACACACACAAACACACCAACATCCCATAGGGCAATGGGGGCCCCCCACTACTACCCACCACCACCACACACACAGAAGCCTCTGAACCCACCACAAACACACACACACACACAGAGGCCTCTTAACACACACACACATCAGATGGGGCAAAGTGGCTGTTGCCCCAGCCCTGGCTCCGCCCCCCCCATCCACATCTCAGTGCGAGGGACAGTGGTAGCTGTTGGTCCACAGTAGGTCGTCCAGCACGCCCCAGTGCAGGTGCAGGATGGAGCCCACCACCAGCACGTGCATGATCTGGTGGCTGTTGCACCAGTAGTCGAACAGGCCCGGCCGGAAGCGCTCGGGGACGCGCGTGATGTTGATGACCCCGCCCAGCACGGCCAGCGCGTCCATGGTGAGGTAACTGCGCAGCGAGGTGGGGCTGCCGCCGCCCACGCCCACCCAGCGCAGCAGAAAGAAGGAGAAGCGGAACAGCGCCTGCCAGGCGAAGGAGCGCAGCCGGCGCACGCTGCTCCGCGCCGTCATAGCGCAGTAGATGCCGTAGCTGGACAGCAGGATGTAGACCAGCAGGGCCACGGTGCGGGTGAACGGGTAGCACAGCAGGGTAATGTACACGATGGGCAGCGCGCCTGTGTCATAGGGGGAAGCTTGTTAGAGAAATAGTATGGAACGTTATGGGTGAAGTACCACATCATCTCTATTGGAGATGTACCAGATTATTAATGGAACCCTATGGGAGATGTACCAGATTATTAATGGAACTATATGGGAGATGTACCAGATTAATAATGCAACTATATGGGAGATGTACCAGATTAATAATGGAACTCTATGGGAGACGAACCAGATACTTATGAATGGAACTCTGGGAGACGAACCAAATTATTATGAATGAAACTCTATGGGAGATGTACCAGATTATTATAAATGGAACTCTATGGGAGATGTACCAGAGACATACAGTATAGAGGAGACAGACCACTTAAGCAATTATGAATAGAACTTTCTACAGGAGATATACAAAGACATTATATAGAGACATATCATTATGAATTATGAATGGAACTCTGGGAGACAAACTAGAAATATAATATGTAGTATGTACTGTATGTAGTGAGGAGACGGACCGCTTAGAGACCTATGCAACTCTATGGTAAATGTACCAACGTTGTTATATAGAGGAGAGATGAACCACTTAGAGAATTATGAATGGATGTATCAGAGAAATTATATAGAGCAGACAGGCCACTTAACTTAGGTAATTATGAATGGACCTCTATGAGAGAGGTACCAGAGTCATTGTAGTGTAAATAGACAGCTAGGAGAATTCTGAATGGAACTACATGGAAGAAGTCCATAACAGCAAATATGGAAATTGGAGGAAAACAGCCTATTATCTTATTTAAAAAGGCCAAACCTTAACCTGTTTAGCCAATCTCGTGGTTTCACCGGTAATTCTGGTTTCCATGTTGAAGCCAGTTTCCATAGTGAACCCCTTCTAATTATCAAAGGGTGAGTATCCACGTGAGACCCTCCGGGTTAGCATCGAAACAGCTGATATTATAGGCCCTTCTTGGGCACCTTCCCACCGGGGTGTCATGAGGGGGAAAACAGATGTAGCTCATAACATTCATTGTATGCCCGTTTCATTAAGGTTTTCTCATGCACCTGCATAGGCAAATCTAGCAGGTAAACACATTGTCAGTGCTGAGGTGCATTCAAATTCGTCAAACTGAGGCAAACACATATATTTTAACTTCTTGTGCAAACATTCCAAATTGTTAGCTTTAGGACAGATTCCTTGAAAACCAACTAGGCTATTGTTCAGTAACAGTAAACGGATTAGAAATAGGCTGCTTAAATAATGTGTTGATTTACTTAACCTAAAAATTTCTCGTTAATAAAGACTCACTCACGCGTGTCATACCGAAATTGTATCCCCTGCCGGAAATGGATTGCTGTTTTTTAACACCTTGAAAACACTGCTGAAAATAAACTAGCAGTAAAGCAGTCGTAGCCTCATGTCAACACAGCTAAGTGGAAGTTGGGGCAGGGTGGGCAGTGGCCTGTACAATTTAAAGCAAGAGTCACTGAAAACAGAATGTTTTCCGAGAGCTGTGATTGTGATCGTGCTTGTCCACATAATCTCTGTGGTATTTTCACCTAAGCGTGTCAACTACATTGCATTGAGAAGTCAAGGAACTCTGTCAACAAGTGAAAAGGAGCATGAAATGACTCCTTTAAACTGCAACCCTGGAACATGCACGTTTGTTTGCCGAGAACTATCCGCTCAGGCTATTCTGTGTGTTCGCAAACGTTTGCAGTGAACTCCGACCAAACGGAAAACTGTTTGCCTTTTGTTTGCTAATTTGAACACACCTCTGGTGCACTGGTACATCTAAATGAAACAGACCTAGAGTGAATGCTGTGTTTTCCATCACGTTGAAAAGAATAGTTACTTAGCTATTTCTTCATCTCCTTGCCTTATTATTATAAATTGTATTTCCCCATCTGTGGTTGGGTGTTATGCACTTTATATTCATATATTATTATTATATATATATATCTAGGATATGATAATACCAACCACAATATGGAACATGGATGGAAGATTTATCAACAACTCAGCACAACATACAAAAATTTACTGATGTATTTTTCATTTTGGCATTAGGCAGGTTGGAGGTCAGTGGACGATTTAAGCAACATGCTACTGTAAATAAATCTATTCCATTAAATGCCATGTAAAAGAGTGGATTTCTTTAAGGAGGTTCTGACAATGACAAACGTGTGTGGCTATTTGTACAGCAGCAGTTTACATATATTAACTGGGGCCTATGTAACAAAGCAAATATTAACCTGACCACAGTCATAGAATGTGGTCTTCGCCTGCTTTCGTTAGATGTTCAGG
The DNA here is from genome assembly GCA_027564635.1 of Typhlichthys eigenmanni. Taxonomy (NCBI): domain Eukaryota; kingdom Metazoa; phylum Chordata; class Actinopteri; order Percopsiformes; family Amblyopsidae; genus Typhlichthys; species Typhlichthys eigenmanni. Next base: position 611,266 of record JAODUK010000023.1, read on the forward strand.
TGTAACCTGAAACAGATACTGCCTTCACGTGCTGTCGGATTCATGGTAAATACGAGCTGCTGACTTGTAAGTTGCACAAGAACCACCCCTTTGTCGTACAATTTGAGTGGGAAATTCTGAGAAAATTCAGATGTTGTGGTGACCTTTAACCTTTCAAAATAGAAGAAGCCACACACTCAGCTGAGATACACAAGATGTTTAAAATAATCCAAAGTTTTGACAGACAAGCTGTCTATAAAGGCCTTTAACCTTTCAACATGGCGGAATAGGATTTCTCCGAGAAGCAGGTGAGAATGAACCTTGCATCTGCCATAGATATAGATAGCAGACAGATTTCCGTTGAGATTGACAAAAAGTGTATTCGCTTACAATCGCTGACTCCACCTTTAAGCATACGCTCTGCGTGGCTTGGTGACATAGAGCCCCAGCAGCTGCGCGGCGGTACAAAAACACATCAACCCACTGATGTGTCTGTGTGTGTGTGTGTGTGTGTGTGTTTGTGTGTGTGTGTGCGTAGTTGGCTGGGGCTGCTGCAGGGAGATGGACTTACCAAAGATATTAGAATACTAACAATATGGTGCACTGTAATTAAGTTCTATGAAAGCAAAAACAGAACACTGGTCTCTTAAGCCGGCGTGTCACCAGCAGCATTTTGCTGTGGAGGCTGACGTGGGCAGCACCCAGACAGATAAATTGACAATGCATGTTGTGAAACAAAGTCACTTTACCAAAAAACAGTTTGCTGCAGAAATACCGTTGTGGCCTCAGATTAATCATATGTACTTGGCAATTCATTTGGTATACTCAGAATACCCATTAACGCCACCAGAGAGAAATAATGGTCAATATTATGGTGAACTATGAATGGCACGCTGTGTCGTTCTGCTCTGCATTAAGGGTGAAAAGTCCCCTCCCCCTTCTAAACAGATGTGGAAGTGGCGTCCTGTGGAACCTCTCTGCTCAACTCCATTCTCTCTGGACCTACCCAGCGTGTTGATCATGCAGATGCCACACATGTCCAGCTTGAGCAGGGTGTGGTAGACGGGCTCGCCGCCCTCGTGGTTCATGAACAGGTGGTACACAACAGAGCCCAGCTGCGGGGACAGGCAGGCCAGGAAGTGGACCACGCCCAGCCACGTCACGCTGATCTGGGACCAGGGGAAGTTTAGAGGCAGGAGCACCAGGAAGCACACCAGCGGGATGCCTGCAGAAGGGACAGGGAGAGCTTATGTTAACATTAACCCACCCACCACAAATGTCCTAGCAACGCCAGACCGACCTGATTCTCGCCAGCTGCAGTTTAATTTTGCCGCCAAAAATGTCCGGGAAAGGTATGAAATAATTGCGAGTACGGGTAGCCGTTGAGCATCTCAGTGATATAGCTGCAGGCGTGGTTTAGGTGTGCCGACAGAGAGAATGGCTTGAAAACAACAATGACAGAAAGAGTTGATAAACTGACAAGTTGACAAGCGGTGTCGATGAATGGCTTTCCAGATGGACTTGTGTGTACCAATCCATCTGATATGTTAGGTAACAAATGTCCCCCTTGTGTAAGGGAAGGGATACAGAACTGTGGTGACCTATGAGTGTGTGTGTGGGTTCAACCGCCAAGTGGAATTCCAGACACAAATCGAGGAGTGTCACTTTAAGCGCTGTGAGTGAGCACAGAGCCTTTGTGCTCCACCTTTGCATTAGCACAGTCCTGGCAGCAGGGCTAATGCAAACAGAAGCCAAGTTGCTGTGTATGGCAAAAGGGGAGTTCCCAATTGCTTAGTGAGCAATATATGGTGCTGGAAATTTGATCCACACACTTGTCATCATTTATCCCTCTCTCCCTCCCTCCCACAGACGCACACGCATATGTACACTGTACTTCCAGCCTTTGTCCCTAGCCCTGCCTTATATGCCCATTCTGCCTTTCCCAATGTCAAATACATTGTCCCAGCCAGGTGATACAACCAATGCCATCTAACGCATCTATTTTAAGTATGTAATATCACTAACTTTCCCTACACAGCACAACAGGGCTGCATTACGGACACATTGGATATGGTGTCTGCTGAACGGACCTGTGCATAGACTTTACAACGCTTCCATTGTCTTAGCGTTGTTTGCTTGTTTTCACAATGCTAACTAGCTAATGACCTAATAGGTTCATATCACCAGTATTGTTTTACTTTCCTATAAACAGCTTACATTTATGACCCCAAATGTCGTGTTTTCTTCTGTGCACAGTAGGCAGGGGGTATTTTAAGGTTGCCTGCTCAGCAGATATCACTTGTTACTTGTGTGTAATGAATTCTTCAAGGGCAACTTCACAGATGTTGTGCCAGTGCTACTGTAATGTCACGATAGATGAGAGACATCTGATTGGAGAACACATTATCGTTAGTTATCGCTAGCCTTGACAATAAACCATAATTTAAATGTTCTAGGCTTACACTGTTTATTTAGGCAAGTGGGGTCACAAAAGATGAGGCAAACCCCTTTCTATGGTGATATGATATTTTGTAATAGAACTGTTATTAACATTTTTAAACAAAATACATTTCAAGTAAAACAATATTTCCACTACTTGAACTAAAACACTTAACTAAAACACTTATATGCCAAATATAAAACTCAAGCATTTATTGATGAATGCTTTGGAAGATGATCATGTCAAATGTTCAAACACCTGATTAAAGTTATATACTCACCATGAGTATATATGTTGCCAAGTTCATTGTGCACGTAAAAGAGACTTCTGATACAGTCTTGCACAGAGGAGATGGGTCTGTATCCAGTTAGCACATATTTGTTAAACTGCAGATGAGGTGGTGAATTCGACCAGTCTAGCAGCCTGGGTCCATTTATAAATGCCATAGCAATTGCAACAGATAAAACAATGCCGCCAAAAAAGTAAAAAATGGACTGTACACCTATATACAAGTTTAAGAGAATTATTGCGACTAAAATCTTATTGGATATCATTTGCGTTGGTGTCTGAGGTGTTTATATTGTGCCAATTCCCACATTATTAAATAGCTAGCCGCTCCAGCTAGCCGTCAGAATCAGTTCATCTCTCCCAGTTAGCATCAACATTACCCGGCATCCAAACAGGTCCACATCCGCAGGTCATCCGCAGGGGTCGACGAATACACTGCCATCCACATGCATGGTGTAAGTCCATGATCTTCATCACATTTGGCATCTAACCGCAATTGTAAAAGGCCATCTGAGGTTGGCACAAATGTTCCTGTTCATTGTGGTAACTTTAGTTCCTCACAAAGTACCGGTATTCACATTCCATTGCAAATCATCTGGATGACCATAACCTGGGATGATGCGATCCTAGTTAGAAGGGTGGAATATATATTTGCATACTTTCTGCTTCCATTCATCCGTCACCTCGGTGCAGCCTTCATCGTGGCATTAAAGAATGGTCTTCCTCAACTAGCGGTCAGATCGGCACAGGATGGAGGAGGTCATAGCAAACTTGCATAAACCCAAACGCGGGTCACGCCTTAGCGCACGCTCCCGGTGATGCTAGATCTCGCAATGTTACACAAACACAGATAGATCCGCATTTCTTTTCAGAGAACTTCAATACATAACGCGGCTAGCTAAAGGCTAGCAACCTGCTAGTGCGCCGGTTAGCAGACATTCCACCGCGCGGAGCTGAGACGTTTGAACCGGCAGATTCCACATAAAACACGCACGGTGCGTTCTGATACGCTCACACTCCGGCATCTCCGTTCGAATATCCATATCCATTTCGTTTCAATCCGCATTGCCATGATATTTCACGTGCAGTGTATTCTCTGGCCCGGAGTCGTCCTGCATCGCTGTAGATTATGTTTTGCTTCGGTAGACTAGACACTGTCACGGCCAGTGACGTCCCGGAATCCGCTGATGTTGGAGTGGGATCATCATCACGCCACTATCCCTCTGCATGCAGATAGTATGCATCACTTAAAACACATCAATTAATAATGATGACCAACTAACTAATGATAGGTATATAGGCATATTCATTCACATTGGAAAAATATAGGCCTATGGCACATCAATAGCAATAGATAGGTGGCTATCCTACTCGGCAGTCTGTACAGTAACCTACAGTTTTCAAACTTTTGACAAAAAGAAAAGAATACTCTTATAGAGTATATAACATTGGAAAATACATGCATACAGACTCAATAAAGATGTAATAAATCTATAATATCTTATTAACATTCAGTTTCAATTATGTTTGAGCTAAGGTCAGGGGTGAAGTATGTGCATTGCCAGGCAGGCTTGACCAGTAGACTACATCCATGGCATGACCACATTTTTTAGCTACCACAATGAAGAAATCTAACTCTAGTGGCCAGTAGATGTCACATCATTGACCAACATTCTAATGTAGCGATCCATTAAAGCGTATTATTCGTTATATTACATTCTATGTCTGCAATTTTTCATTTTCCAGACAGCATTATTAAACAAAGCTTAAATTGCAAAGTTTAAAGGTGAGCTGTACGACGTTTGCTATAGCAGTAAAACATTTTTTTATTTGTAGATCTACAGAGCAGTCTAATAGCATTCTTAGCAGGGAATGAAATGTCACTCCCTGTGTGTTATAATCTGAGCTCTTCTGTTCTTTGTTTTCATATCCGGGTCAGCCACAAGTGCATGTTAATGTGTGTGTGTGTGTGTGTGTGTATGTATGTGAGTGTGTGGCACATGACACGTTTGGTTTGGTTTGAGATGCTGGTGCGCTAAGTGTGACATCTAGTGGTAGAAAGTCATATAAGGTCACTTTAACTGATTTGTTTCTCTTTTGTGTAATATACCTGGTTAATGTAGCCCAGTGATAGGCCTATACATTCCTTTGTTGCACTTAAGTCCAAAGTAAACCACAGTGTTTTGGACCAATCAATTTATATGGGCACTTGGGCAGCTACAGGTAGTTAAGGTGTGACAGTTGTTCATCCAATCATCTTCTATGTTTTTTTTTAATTTTTTGTATATACCCTTTTCTAAATTCAGTCATTTCAAATGACAGCTTCCCAAATGATGCTGTGTAACAAACTGGCACATCAGGTGCCAGTTTGCCACATTGTGGTGTCGCTGCCGGGAACAATATTTTTATGTTTACTAATTTTATAACTAGAAAGGCAGAGGCCTTTTTTCAAAAATTTCCACTAAAGAGATAAACTCCTTGACTCCACTAAAATCTGATTTGAAGATCTGCTCTATTTGATGCCAATTACAGGAGAGGGCTTTGGTAACTTGAAAGCTTTAGTACCGCAGTACTAGTAAACATATTATAAATTCATCTCCAGCATATGCAAAGGCAAGTGCAAGTGCTGGAACATGAACCTCCAGTCAAGCAAATCTAAGCATAATAGGTACTAAGAAGTAAGAAGCTACAGTACCTGTGACCTACACACAGCTGTGCAGATACAGGCATGTTGTCATTGTTTGAGGCTTGTGATTCATATCAGTGCTGGGCAGTTTTCAACTTTGCCTCAGTGATATGCCTATTGTCACCAATCTAAACTAAGACATTTATGAAACGTGGTTTAGGTAAAAATGCTATGCCCAGCTATGACAACAAAGAACAGATTCATCAGGATGCAATTACAGTACACAACTATATCTTTACATAGAAAACTAAATTTTACCTTAATAAATCTCTATATTTTGTCATTCAGCCAGTGCATTTCAGAGAAGATTAAATGTTTGTAGAATATGATGATACTGTAGTTCTTGTAGTTCATGGTTGTTCTGTTCATTGCATGTGTGTGGTTTGTGGTCCATCAACACCTCACACTCTAGTTCTCAACTTGAAACTGTGAAATATCTTTTTAACCTATAGTTGTTCTCTGAAGAGCACCTTCACAACTCAGTTGTCTAAGGGTAACTTTATAATATTCTATTTATAAAACACACATTCTATATCCATGTGTTCAGTCTGTAACCAGCATAATATAGGTCAGTGCCAGGTCAACTAAATGATGTATCTTGTTGTTAAGACTTCTGCCAGCATTGGTAAAGTCAGCATGAAGGTCTAGTACAACTGAAGGATCTTCAGTAAACAGAATGCAAGTCAAGTTTCTGAGCTTCTTCTGGTACTGTATGTAATATCACAAAGTTACTTATGTTTATCTTATACTGTTGACATTGTATATGTGCTGTTTCAAGGCAAATAAACACAAGCAAAGATCATAGTGAATTGCTGTCTTTACCTATCTTCCCATCATTCATCCATCACATTTGAAATGGAACTAGGTTGCATTTTATATTGATTAATTAGATGTGTGATTAATATTCTAGTACAGTATGTGTATTCTTTATTGTTTGTATTCTATGTAATGCATGCTGACCACGCATTACGCATTATGCATGAAAGACCGCCCTGATTTGTTCTAACTATGATGCATGCCTTCAGTGTGAAACTATGAAAACCACATTTTCCCCTGTTACACTCAAGACCACCTTCATATCAACCCCATGTGATCATTTCTTTCCTATTAGGAACTGAAATGCTTCTTTGCAGTCAATTCTACGCAGAGGGCACAAACAGGTATGATAATGCGTGTCCATTTGTCTTTTTCATTAATGTCATTTAAAATATTCTATTTTGATGACAAGAAACCAAAATGATGACTATAAATACGCTGTCTTTCTCATCTTCTGTTTCTGAAATTGTAACGTCTGTGTGACAGTACTGGAATAGTTAATCATTTAAATGACAGTTGCCTAGCTTCAATTGCCGTGAAATTAATTTTACGAATGCACTTCTCTTTCAGGCCTAACCACTAATTTGCATGCATCAACTGACAACAATAGAGTCATGTCTCTGTTAAATGTTTGGTTCTGTGCTGGCCTTAGTCTGGCCCTCTTCCAGCTTGGTCAACAGTCCTGCACAAAAGGAAATCCAAACGAGTGTAAAGATGCAGAATTTGCCCCCGGCACAAACTTGGCAGGTGAAGGATACGACATCACCAAAATGCAACGTAAAGGAGCTTTCGTCATTGACATGAGCCGCTGGAAACACAAAGACAAGACTTGTGAATTGTGCACCAATCCCTATCTAGAGGGCAAACGTCAGAAACTTCCCCTGTCAGTTGTGGACTGGAGACCAACTCACTCATGCAGCATGAAGGTGTCCAGTAAACTCCATCGCTCCAGTGAGTCTTTGGTAAGCTCCACCACCTCTGAGGTGGAGAACAACTGGCAGGCCAATCTGGATGTTACAACATCAAGAATGAGTGGTTCATTGATGATGGCTGGTACTGACTCAAAAGCTGCACAGTACTCCATGGAGAAAACCAAAAATGACAAGTTCAGTTTTACCAGCCACGGCATGTCGTGTGAGTATTATAGGTAAGCACCACAGTTTTCCACTTGGTCCTGTGCATATGAAATACAGTATCTATTGGCCTTGTTTGTTGTTGTTTCTCATGGCTTCTTTTTTCCTTTTAAACAGCTACAGAGTATCCGGCACTCCCAAGTTGCACTCGGAATTCCGCAATGCAGTGAAGAAATTGCCAAAAATATATAGTCCCACTTACAAACCACGCTTTATCAGTCTAATTGACAACTTTGGCACCCATTACATCACTAAGGTGATTACATTAGGGATAACATAGTCATGGTTGAAATATAATACAATCACCAAAAGAGACCTGAAAACCACATCAAGCTAATTCCAGAATTCCTAAAAAAAACTGTATTGTTCCAAATCATAACAGGTGAAACTTGGAGGGAGTGTTAAGTCTATAACCAGCATCAGGCAATGCCAGGCCAGCCTACAGGGACTTAGCACAGAAGATATAAAAATGTGCCTTGACGTTGAAGCTTCTGCCAGCCTAGGAGGCAAAGCGCAGATGAAGTCTGAGACCAAGCACTGCCAGACGGACATCCAGAAGACAGAAAGCAAGAATAGTTTCTCCAGCCTCTTCAATGACAGGTAAAGTTAGTAAGTACTATCAAAACTGCCAAAGGCAAATGGGTAACCGAAAACATGCCTATCTGTAATCATGTAATGATTACACGTAAATACGTAAAAATTAATGTTGATTACAAGTATTAAGGATTGTAATGGTAATCCAGTTCAGGATATGTTAAAAGAGAGGGATATCTAATAAAGGTTAGCCATTTTTTTATAGAGTTTAAGTCAGTTATGTAAAAAAAGTGTCTCTCTTCTCTACAGGCTAACGGAAATAAAGGGTGGACACACCACAGAGCCAGACCTCCTCTTCTCTGCCGATAAGGACCCGTCTGCTTACAAAGAGTGGCTTGGGACCCTATCGCAACAGCCAGACATAGTGTCATATTCCCTTGAGGCTCTTCACGTACTGTTGCCTGAAAACAGCGATGTTCGGAAGAACCTGCGTTCAGCCATCAGTCATTACATCCTGGAGAAAGCTCTGTGGAAGAACTGCTCAAAGCCCTGTCCAGTAGGCGTGAAGACGAACCCGAATGAACCCTGTGTCTGTGGCTGCCACAACGACCCAGCTGTGAGCCCCGACTGCTGTCCGACCAAAACATCTATGGCGCGGGTGGTCATCACTGTGCAGAGGGGCTCTGATCTGTGGGGCGACCACACCACTGCCACGGACGGCTTTGTGAAGGTGTCCTTCAACGGAGGCATGTATCAAAGGTCCCGGGTCATTTTCAACAACAACAATCCCATATGGAGCATGACCTACAACCTGGGTTCCCAGGATTTGTCATCAGGGAAAAAGGTGAGATTTGAGGTGTGGGATGAGGACAGTGGCTGGGACGATGACCTTTTGGGGGAGTGTGAGCGTGTCGTGACTGCTGGAGCAAAGGAGGACATTTGTGTCCTACAACACGGCCGCCTGTATTTCAAATGGGAAGTGACTTGTGCTCCGAATTTGGGTGGACAGCTGTGTGAGAACTATGTGTCCTCTCCCATGAGTGAACAACTGCAGGAGGTATATGTGTCTCGGCATGCCCGGCCCGTTCCAAAGGACATCTTGAGGGAGATGGGTGTATTTGTTGATTAAAACAGCCTGCGGCGCAATCAGTCTCGCTGGCATCAGCTCAGAGTGTTAGGAGCAGATAGTGTCTGCACAGGGGCTAAAGCAAGCAATGGTAGGCTACTTTAATCTAGCTAATCATTGTAGTTGGAATAAGCATGCAATATATATTACAAGCAAGCTGGTACAAATAGGCTTATTATAAGTGCTGAGCTGAAATGTTATTAAAACTTGCATTTATTTCAGGTATGAAGCAGGATCATTTTCATATTGTAATATTTTGTTAATTGTGCCAATTAATTTATGTTGCCTTTGTCATAATCGTATAATAATAATAATAATAATTTAATTGTTTAGTATAACATTGTTTCTGTAAAATAAAATGAAGAACAAATAAGTCTGAGTGAAGTGATTATTTATAATCATATTGATGTTGTGAATTGTCACTTTGAATGGAACAGGAAGTAAAATTACTTCCTGTCTGCATATTGGTCAGGTCGTAAAGAACAGGGTGTTTGGTGTTTACATAGTCACATACAGTATGCAGTTATGCATGGTAAATGTATAAACAACACGTTTCCTTGGAAACCTTTATTCCACTTGATTTAACAGACTGTTTATGACGTTTTAACAGTAATAAAAGTGCAGTGTTCATTTTCTCTCAGTTGAAATCCACATTAACATTCATATTTTAATATTACCAGAATGAGGAAACTGGCTGATTGTGGTGATTTATGGATGCTTTCAAACATGAATCATTCTTAAACCATGAACTCGGGGCATGCATCCAGGGAACAGACGAAGACTACAAGGCTGAAAGTAAAGCATTTACACGAGTAAGACAAAACATACAAAACAACTGCCAAATGGAATGAAACATAATATATCGATCGAAAAAATCTTTTACAAATCACAATCAACACTTGATGGAACAAATCCACTCCAAAAGGTCAGCCATATGAATTAGCCTGAGAAAGACAAAGAATGACAACAGTGGGGTGAAATACACACAGTGTTGAACCATAAGACACAATTACCCGTATGCTGTACAACATGTCACCTGCAGCACAGTATATATTCTCACCTTTGTACCCATTTCCAAGGAAAGCATTCACTCCCTCATATTTGCCGCTCTGCCCTGCTGTAAGTTGATAAAGACACAATGTTTAAACTTTCTTTGAACCTTTTCATTTTTAAGATCAACAAGATATTAAGCAACTTTGTTGCAGACATTGAGGTGGAGTGAGAGAGTTCATGTTTACCATAGGCTTCTTGAGCTCTGCCTAACTGTGCAGCATAGCCTTAGTGAGAACATGAAAGAACAGTGTAGTTAGAAGGATCAATACAGTACAACAATCTCCTAATAAACATCCTGACCACAAAAACCCTGACCAATACATACATATATGTATGTTACCATGTTTATACCTTGCATGTACTGCAAATGTGATCTGTATCTGGAAACCGACATATGTAGATGAATGCTCTGATCTGAATGATCTACTCTAGCCTTTGTGATTGTTATCTGAATTATGTCTACATTGGGGTCAGACTTGTGAAAATGTGTGTCCTATATTTTCTATGTTTGTTTAACTTATTTGCATGTGAATTATATAATCGTGGCTTCAGCCACAGGTTTTACTTCATATTCCATCATGACTGGTTTGCCAGTGATTTTGATCAGTGGATTAACATGTATACATTTAAACAGTATACTGTAGGATACTGTACTGTATGGAAACAGACTTCTAACCCTTCCTGCTCCTAAATATTTGTAATTATATTCACAGTCACTTAGGACCTAATTGTAAATTATTTCCTTTCAATTTGAGGAAATTAAAGGAAACTAAGCACAAAAAATATTCGTTTTGGTGATGAAAACAATGTAATGGACTTAGGTGTTTGGACCCCACAACAGATCATTAATAATCACCTGTTTGCTGAGCACCCAATCCTGTTCCAACTCCTGAAACAGCACAAACCAAATATATAATAATAATAATTGCCATTAGTTCACGTGCAGAGCCACTTGCAGCATATGTGCTGTATACGTGCATATAGGGCAAGCTACATCAAAAAAATCAAAAAAGCCACTTTAAACCACAGTTGTTTCCTATGTGGACTTATTCATCATACAGCTTTCACACATTCATAGTGTCATATCAAGAGTCATTCTCACCAAATTTACTGGCAGATTTGGCAGCATCGGCCCCGAGACCAAGATGCTGGGCGCCATATGGGTAGCCATTTTCACCTGGGTAAACCACGAAAAGTATTTTAAAAAATAAAACCACTCGCACACTCGCACACACACACACGCACACTCTCATACACACACACACACACACTTGTCGTACCCTCCAGTCCAGCAGGAATCACGGGAGCGCCACCATGAGGAAGCTGAGCAACACCTGCCCCTGTAGAAGAGGTCACATTGACTGTAAACCTGCTCTTACATGACTCAAGACTACATGAAACATAGTATAAGGTCTGTGTAATGCTTATCAGTTATCCATTCTCCAACCACAACCTGTTTGATTTATTTCTTAGATTTTAGTCAATAGATGGAAAAATGAAAAACGTGAAAATACATTTTTAAGGGGATATTTCAAATCCTGAATAATTTAATATTAAGGCTACGCACCTCAGTAGTAGCTCAACCATGTCATCATGACTTTCAGGTGCAATTTAAACATGTTTCAATGTTGTATTTTCAATGTTGTAGTGTTACACGGACCATGAAAAGCCAAAGTCTCACTACACAGAAGACGACGTGAAGTTATCACCACCATCATTTCCACCAGTTGACTCTAGCCTGCCAGCAAGTGCACCTGTAACAAGGCTGTGATGTGTTTTATAAATGAGTGCTTAAAATGAGCACTTTAGTGCCTTTTCATAGATAGAAGTCTTTAGTTTTCTTTTCCTCCTCCTGTCATTTTAGATGGATTTAACACTGTTGCTGCTATGTTCAGCTCGTGATAGGATATTCTAAAAACTAACAGAATTGCTCATGGAAAGGCATGAAAACGATTGTTGTATTATATTATTCCTTCATTTTAGGTATCCTGACAGGATGACTGTGTGTGTGCGTGTGTATATGTATGTGTGTGTGTGTGTGTGTGTGTATGTGTGTGTTTACCAAGGCTTGCTTCAGCCCCCAGGCCCATAGTCTGTGCATCCCCATACTGCCCACCTGCACCAACAGGCCCAGAACCAGCACCCCCTACATATGAAGACAGTATATGCCATGAAGGGTTACAGTGCTGGACAAAGGAAATACTATTACATGTCACCATTTGTTATTCCTGTCCATCTGGTTCTGCTGCTGGTTAGATAGAACATTCTAATAGCTATAGAGAGTTAAACCAGACACTGGTATAGCTATTCAACTATTTGACATTTAGTACAATGTAGGCTATAGATAATGCCATCTCTCCTGTTTTTCCTTTTGGGGTGTTCCCCCTGATGTTGGGGGCTCGGCTCACTATATCCTTCTTTCAATGTACTGCTTTGCAAATGTCTTGATTTTCACAAAAAAGTAATAATAACTATAGGATACAGTATATATATATACAATGTGTCCTGTGTGTTTGTTATTTTTGTGAGGAAGGTATTATATATATATATATATATATATATATATTGTATCTAACAAGTTGCTCTAGTGAACGTACCATAGGCCCCCTGTCCTGGCACACCATAGACTCCAGCACCAAGGCCTGGGGAATCAGATGTTAAATGAAAAGTGAAAGTAACATGAATAAGTGGATCTACAGTTCGACACCTTTGTCAAACACTGTGAATGTCTAATAGGAAATAACAAAAACACTGAACTACCACAGTGCACTATCAACTGTGAAAACCTAACACACAGTCTGTGGTTTCTGACTGGCAAAATGTCATTAGTTCTGCCTGTACAGAATAGAGGTGATATGTTGTGGTGGACAATGTGGTATTTACAAGAATTATCTTCTTCATTCTTCCCTGATTTGCCTCCCAATCCAGAACCATCAGCTAACAATGCAACAATAAATGATATACTGTAATGTGTTTTCTGTTTATATCTCAGATGCAGTACAGCTATGAAGTTGTCTCTCACTTGGCAGCTGACATAACAGAGCTGTGTATGCATGTAAACCGTTTGTGATGTATGGCAAAACCCATTACGCTGACATTTGTGACCCTGCAATCTAATAATGCATGCTTTTATCACATGCAACACAAAAAAGCCTTTTTGATTACAACAGTGGAAGAGTTTGTTTATTTGCTATTATTTTCTGCATGTTGTTTAGGCAATGCTTACCTGCTCCATAACCATTGGCACCGGCTATGTAACCATTCCCATATCCTGGTGAATAGAGAAAAATATCAAGAAACTCTAATGAATACATATAATGGATACAGTATATGAATGGATAGGGAGGCATTTGCAATGTGATTGCCTTTGTGTCTCCTTGAGGATAGCCACATATTCACATGTGCAAGAAGACATCCATGAGACTTGCAAAAATTACAAGAAAGAGGCAGTGTCTCCCCCTGCTGGGGAGACATGCTTGACCTGTCTTACTTTTAGAGCATCAGGAGGATTGGGTTAAGCAACATTAATGGGATGACCTTCATATAATATACAGTATCCACATCACATTGGGCAAATGACATAGGACCTAGACTCATTCTATGTATATGCAACACTACACTACACAACACTAACTGACGTTTCAGTTAGGTTAATCATGTGTTGATGAGGAGTGTCCATTTAAAGGTATAGTCAGCTATTGCAAGCTGATTGTAAGCACTGTCAAATTCACCAAATATCTCTTCACATTTCACTAGCTTACTGTTCTCTGTGTGTGCTGAAAAAAACTTATCTGATACACAGCCCTGACTCTGTAAATGTTAACATAAACAAAGAGGTGAACACCGCTCACAATAACAAAGCCATAGTACTTACATTTGCTATACAATGTGTTTCAATGTGTGATGTGTAGGGATATTGTTTTGAATTTGAGCTCAAATTTAGCAAGCGTTCTGGAGAATAACTATAGATTTAAAGCGTCAGCAATTGCAAGCTAATACACTTTTTCTAAAATGTACCAAATATTCCATTATATATAATATAATAATATATCTTATCGTTGTGATTCGGCACACAGCAACCATATCCTAGCCTTTTCAATACATTTTAAATGTGTGCAGTGCAACCTCTGAGACTCTATGACATTTATGGGAGAGGTATTTATGTTTTGAGTTTGACTTTAGCAAGCATTCTCAAGAATTATTTACTATACCATCAGTATAGTTTAATATGTATATTTCTGTACATGCTTTCATTCACTACATATTATCTGTTACACCACTAGTGTGTATCCTCTTCTATTATCATGCTTTGTTATGATTTGGAGTTTAAATTATATAACTCTCTCACAGTTTACCAAGAAACACAGCTGACCAAGAAGAAAACAAAGTCAATGGAAGATAAGCCTGTGGAAAATTGGATCACTATAATCCGAGACTAAATGCTTTGTATGTAGAACCCATGTCTCCTCCAGTGACCTTGAGGCAACATTTTGTAAATAAGGCATTGTTGCTTGCAAGCAAATCACTTTATAAGCAAAGCAGTGGCGTAGAGGCAAAGTATCTACTTTACAAGACAAAGCAGGTGTTAGCATAGAGCCCTCATCACTTCATTAGGTGCAATAGGGGAGTACTTATTTGTATTTGTGTTTTCCACTGTTCATAAATACAAAAAAACGATTTAAAATATAACTTGCATCATCAGTTCAATTGTATCTGCTATCACATTACATCTATCCTTGAAGGAGGTGTTTGGATAAGGCTTAGAAATATAAACTGAACATGGTGGGAAGGGGGGTTGGGCCAGTAATGGAGGCTGTGAAATTATACCTGGGGAAAGAGTATATATGAAAGCCTCACCAGCTGTCTTCCCTGGTCCACCTTGGAAGTAGCCTGCCTGAGGATAGGCACCCTGCCCCAGACTGGCAGCACCTGCAGTGACACGTTCGCACATATGTTTGATGAAGCTTTTTCTTTTATTTGAAACGAAGAAGAAAAAAAAAATAAAGGTGTATAATCAAAGGTGAAAAAGTGTGCGAAGGGGTCGGGGTAGTGGGTTATTTTTTAGGGGTGGTGTTGGCTGGGGAGGGGGGTTGTGAGTGAATTACTTACTTCCGAATTTGCCCACTCCAGCAGCCACGGGGTATCCGCCCTGTCCCAGACCTGCGGGAGAGGGGAAACAAATGGTATAACTTGGCCACAGGCTGCTATGGGTGGGGAGTGGAGAAGGATGGTGAATTCAATCATGTCCTAACAGCACCCTCAAGCAGACGAGTGAATTACTGGTCTGTCAGCACTGCCAGTGGCTTTAGCACTGTGTATATAGCTCTTATGAATTTATCCTCCAACAACAGTTGTCATGGTGACCACCACCGTGTCACATATTTGCTGTACAGTGTAACTCGCTGGCACAAGTTGTAATTTTCTTCAAATCCTAGGCATTCTTGTGTGCACAAGTGCATACAGTAAATATGTAGCAATAGCAGCAAAGCTGTAACAGATGTGTTTTCTTGTATGAGATCAAAGGACTTCTGGGATATCTTAATTCTGTTCACCATCATTCCCTTCTAGATTTATATGTCCTTGCTACAACCGCATCGATCAGTCACGTGTGATGGTAGTGTTATCAAGCAGTGTCCAACATCACCTGCTCCATAGCCTCCAAGGCCAAGACTTCCTCCATAATATCCCAATCCTCCGATATAGCCTGCAAAAAAACACAGCACAGCAACATCAAATGTGATTGAAAGCTTTGGATGCAATCCCAAATCATATCACTTTTTTTTGTTTAACATTGTTCCTGTCCTGTATCACGATGTTGAGGAAAAATGCACACATGATGCAACAGCATTTCTAGAAGAATTTCAAAACTCATGCAAATCAAAAAGCATTGAAACCACCATAATAAATGGAAGGAACTTTAGCAATATGAACAAACTCATGTCTAGTATAATATGGTATGACAGTGAAAGCAGTCTAGATTATAGAGATAAATGTTATTTTAATCCATGAAGTAACAAGTTATTTCGGTTAGAGAGATACATGTTATTTTAATCCATGAAGTAACAAGTTATTTCGGTTCAAAAGAGTTTCATGAATACAAAGTTGGCATAAACGAGTATTTAGGTGTTTTGGTGCCCTGTGCATCGACCAACTGTACCGAACCCTAAAACCCACCATAGCAGACCATGAACATAAAACATCCAAATGGTTATTAAGTGTTGAATGGAACTAGATTTACCTTGGAAGCCAAGCATATTGCTTAAGCAGCGAAGGAGGGAAAAAAACATTCAATAGTACAAATGTAACAGTATATGCTTAAAGATATGTTTCTCAATTAAATGCTATATCACATCCAGGGTTGGGAAGTAACTGATTACATTACAGATTACAAAACAGTAACTGTAATCAATTACAGTTACCAGCCAACATAGTGGAATTAGATATTATATGGAATTAGGTATTTAAAAAAAATCTGATGATTACTTCTAGGACTACTTTCAAGTTTAAAAAGGAAATTTGCAGAAGAAAAATGCATAAAACTATTATCTGTTCTCTTATTAACCTTCCACTAACGTCAATCAGTTAGTGAAAAGAAATCCTACATTAATTTGATCCCTCAGCAATATAAACTGTCACAAAAGATTTGGCGCGCCAACGCAGAAAATTGCTTTGGATGGCATTTCAAAGAACAATTAGGCGTAAAGTATTCTAAAAGTAATCAGATTATGTTACTAAATGTAGGTAATGCAAAGGTTGCTGTTTATGTTCTGTAACTAGTAACTGATCACATCCCTGCATTTCATACCCAGCACACATATGTTTATATGTGTAAACACAACTGTGTACTGTGTGGGAAGCTGTCGGGCAGAAAGAAATGCTATAGCCACAGTACTAAGGTGTGGGAGAGGCATCATGAACATCATTTGTTTAAAAATAAAAGAAACATGATGTTTGTGTAAAACTAGCTTTGGCCAGGGTACAGTAATTACAGACACAAATGTAATGTTGATAAATGGCGTGAACAAGATTGCAACCATAAAATAAGACCACGATTGTAGCATAGCCAGCAAAACTGGAAACTGCAAGAGGAAAGTAATTGGTTAGCCAAGTCAGTCACCATACAGAAGATGATATGAAGCTGTATAGGTTTCATATCATGTTCTGTACAACATGTTCTGTCAACATCAAGATAATCAGCTACTGCATATCAAACCATGAATGGTGTCAATCCTAGACATAAATTTAAACATTGCAATTATAATGTATTATAATCTGATACTGTCCAGTCTAGGTAATTTGGTGCCACCAAATTGTGGGGGCAACGCATGTGGTCCCTGTTAATGAAAAGCAATTATGATGAAAAAAACAAATCCAGTTGTTAGCAGACAACCAAACCAAACAGTTATAACAATACAAAAAATTAAAACCATACCAAAAAACCCACCACCACAAATATATATGGAAAAATGCAAAATACCTTACCATTACTTCCTTTCTGGGTGGTCTTTTCATTCAGGATTGAAGTACCAAGATTTTTTGACCCTGTGACATCAAGTCGAACATGGGAAAGGCTTGTTTCTGCTTTTCTATTGGTTTTACATTTCTGTTCTGCAAGAGATCGTACCTCCATATCTCTGGTACCATCTGGCAAAATGTCCTTAATACTCTGAGTTGACGGGCCAATGCTAGCATGGCCTTGAACTACAGGAACCTGAGGGATCAAGCTTCTAAGCCTGTTTATCTCTGGAACCACATCTTCAATGTCTTTGATACCCTGCTTGTACATTGTGTCTCCGTGAGCTTGTGAGGTAGATGACATAATACTTTGACTTGGCTGTGAAAAAGGCTGCATATGGCCATGCTCTGTTTGTCTTTGCAGTGACGTATAAGCCGGGCCTTTGCTTCCTTTGTAGCCAGGCACAAGAGGGCCAGCATCCTTCTGTGCGTGAGAGGCCTCAGTACCACGTGCTCTGATCCCGGTACCATCTGACACTTGATGTCTGTAGTAAGCTCCTTGATTTGTTGCAGCAGCTGAGCCAAAGCCACTTGCGTCGTGTGCCTGAGTTGAGCTGTGTTGCAGACTTCTGCTTCCCTCTTTACCAGCATGCATCTGTGGTCTGAAACGTTCGACTCCCATCATTGCTCCAAGGCTTTTGGAAGCCTTTCTATGTGGATCGGCAGGTCCATAGTTTTCTCTTCTTTGGGCTTGTAACACAGGTTGACCAAGAGTTCGACTTTGTGTATCAGCTGTCATAAAATGACCGAAGCTTGATGCAGCTTGTGGTCGCTTAACATCTGGGTCAAGACTCTTGACCTCTGCTCCAAGGGACTGTTGAGCAGGCCCAAAATGTCTTCCTGTCTGTGGTTCAAGTGCGGGTGCACCTAAACTTTTACTCTCCTTCGTGTAAGGATTTGGAGGTCTGAGAATTTGATGCCTGCTTCTGTTAGTGGTAAATGGTTGGGGTTTCACTCCATTCAGATTCTGAACACTTTGGCCTATAGTGGACCTCTCAGATCCCCCTAAATGTGCTGAAGTCACACCTGGTAGAGAAACATCATCTCATTCATGACTTTGTGACCTAAAGACATATTGTTACATATATGTTGTTCTCTGTAGAACAACACACATTAAAGGTCAAGGGCAAAATTATGTTCTGTATCTATACGTAATCCAAGAGTAATTATGTGTCTATTGTGTGTACATATCCAACATCATCCAACATACTATAAACAGTTGAATGAGGTGAGTACAACAAGCTTCACAAAAAAAGCCACAGCCATTATGGTCTAAAGATATCCCTGTTTTGAAGGGCAGAATCATGACCATAATTAAATAGACCAAGATAGACAACAGACAACATATAACTGCAGTCACAACAGGAAGGAAAGGCACAACAGATGTATCCACAAAAAGATCTGTTTCAGTAAGTGGACTTCACAATCACTTACTGTACATGTTATAGTCATAATGATGCCATCACTATTCAAATTACATACACAAATAAATTGTCAATAAATTGTAAATTAATAACCACATGAATACCAATGCCACTCTGCATCAGTGTTGCAAGGGCAATTGATGGAAATGTCAAGTGGACACAGATGTCATATGCAAACACAAACTTCACAAACAGAAATATGGACAAGAGCATCTTATGCTGCATCTTATTCTACCTATATTTTACACCACCTTGTGTTCATTTTGATATAATACTTAATACCTAATACCTACCTATCTTTATATATTCAGCACTGTTTTATGTGAACACCCTATAGAAACTGCTGTTGATATATTTGTTGCTTGATGCACTGTAATCTATCCTATCTATTATCTTCTAGTCTGGTAAGGTCATCTTGAGTTAGCAAGCTGCGCCTCTTTGATTTGCTTTGTTTTTACATACATCAGTCTGGGACATAGGATCGTCTGGTACTTACGAAATCATTACCCTATCCAGGTAAGTAGAACAGTTGGTGCAGACAGCATTTGCCTGTTCAAATGCTGGTTGTTCTAAATTGTCCAGTCACTATATATATACTGTATATGTATATCTATATATATACTGTATATGTATATACTGTGTATATACTGTATACTTTTTATTCCACTCTGTAGGTTTTGAATTTAATGTTTCCCAACTGGTGAATAGAGCAAATAATAAATCTTACAAGAACAGGATGATTTTACCAGGCTGTCTACTGTCATAATCTATCATTCAACCAGTATCCACTATATCATTTGTCGTTAACAAATGTTGAGTTAATACATGTTGAGAAATTCATACTGACAAAACATTGAGCCACAGATGTTTCTGTGCCAATCACATGACTCCATGCTAGATGGAGCACAGTGCAAAAAGTGTTGGCCACATTGTAACAGGTAATTTTGATCTAAAATAATTAATATTTAAAAAGATGAATGGAAAAGCAGTAAATGCAGAAATATTCAGATTTGTGCAATACGAAATGTATTGTATGTAAGTATGTACGTAAGAATATTTGACATAATCTAAGAACTTTCCAAGTGCAATCAATTGTAATTGTCTAGATGGATTGTCTGCTCATATCTTTAGAACTTGCTTGTGAAGATGTATACATGTTTGCATTGGAGGAAATGGAAGATGACAACAGATAGATGTTATTTCATGCAAACCATTCACACCTATAATGACCTCAGTGAATCATATGAACCATAGGATGTCCACCTTATTGTGCATGTGGCTGTAAGGGGGTAGATAATGGAATGAGCAGTGTTGTTTGTGGCTCTCCTTACAACCACAAAGACACATCTGGATCAGTGTTGCTTTAACCAGTTGTTTCTATATATATATACTGTATATATACTGTATATATCAATTATATTATTAAATCTGTTTCCATCATAGGTATCGCACGAACACGCACACGCACACACACAAATAACAAACCATGTCTTACATTGTGTAGTTATGGTTCTTGGTAAATGAAAACACTGTGAAGGCATTTAACAGAATGTTGTCTTGCATGGCATGTGCAGTTGTATATATCATATGAGCTACTTTGTATACAAATGTGGGTTGAACAGGAAAAGGGAGTCGTCTCATGACGCCCTGTGATTGGTCACTCACCTTGTCGGAGTCCGGGATAACCGATGCCTGCTATGGCTCCATATCCTAGCAACATGACAAGACATACGGTCAGAAACATAGTACAGATATTGCAGTCGGAGCAATTATGTCCATGTTACAATGACTAGCATACTAATATTCCTATATAGACAGACTTTTATATCACAAAGTCAAAGTGTAACGTATTAGCTGAGGAGCAGTCTGCTCCATCGATCACGCTCACCAACAGTGACAAGGGGCAACTTAGCTCAGTTTGTACAGAAGGCTTAAGAAGTTTTATTGTATTCATTTTCATTTTTGCAATATGAGCAAATCCCCCTCCCAAAATTAAGAAATTGCTTACCTGGCTGCACCTGAGTGCCATAGCCGGCCCCGTAAACTGAAAGAATTCACAGAAACACCGTTACTTTGTTGTAATTCTTCAATAACAAATGACTGACTGACTTTATTACGTAATCTCCTACTAAACTGTAACATTTATGTTTACCTCCGCCATGCTTCCCAGGTTGGTTATAGCCCATTCCCATTCCCAGTCCATTTCCATATCCTGCTCCCAGCCCCATTCCCATTCCCATTCCAGTACCAAGACCAGTACCTGCTGCAAACAGAACAAAGTAGATTGGCAGCATTAGAAAAAAAGAAATTAAACTAAAAACCAGGCTAATTCAATCCATCCATTTCCATAATCAGTTTAGGCAGAAATATACTGTTAGTGGTAATCAAGTATACTGTAACTGTAATGGTGGTTAGTTATAAATGTGAATTAAAAAGCTAGTGAAATTGACTTTACCATAACCTCCCAAAGCTCCAAGGCCTTGCCTGAGGGCTCCTCTGTTTCCTACTCCTAGGCCTCTGTAACCCCCTTTGGGAAAGACAAAAGCAATTTATTCTGCAATTGAACCGCATGGCCTGCAGTCCAACATGAGCCTGATACATGGATTGCATTTATAGTGCTTTTCTAACCTTCCGGCCACTCAAAGCACTGTACAGTACTGCCTCACATACACCCATATTAATGGTGGTATCATCCATGCAAACCACCAACTAACCACCAGAAGCTGTTAGGGTTAGGTGTCTTGCTTAAGGACACCTCAACACTTGGTGAGCTACAGCAGAGCTTGAACCAGCAACTTCTGGATCACCTGTCACCCCGCTCTACCCAATGTGCCACTGTATGCTAATTCATGCTGCAACAGCATGGAGTCATTCATTCTTAAAACACTTACCTGCGCCAAGATGTGCCCCCATATAACGCCCAGCTGTGAGTCCTGCTGTGAGTCCAGCAGTGAGTCCGGCTGTATTTCCAGCTTTGCCCAGTTTGCTAGGGTATCCTCGGCTCCCTAGCGCACCCAGAGCACCAAGCGCTAATGGAAAATCCCACAATTAATAAGCTATTAAATAGTAGTCTAATTTTAGTGACCAAGGACATTAAGTGGAATTTAGTTCTATGTTAGTGTAATATTATCATTAGACTTAGAGATGCTAATATGAATTATCTCTGACCTGCTGGTTTTGCTCCTGCCATTGCAAGGCCAGCAGCTGAATGAATATATACAGTAAATGGATAAATATATACAGTAAATAAATACATAAATACAGACAAATTTCAAGGGGGAAATAATTATAAAAATATATACTTTATCACATATTAAATGATCTCACACACCAACATACAGTCCAAATAAAATGTGTGTATTTCATTTGTTCTAACCTTTAGCTACCGGCACAATTCTCCCCAAGGCTGCACTTTGAGGTCTAATTCCTGAAAGATGTAAACAAATAATAATAATAATAATATAATAATAATAATAAACACTTTTTAAACCAAAAGTTCATTTTGTGCATGTAGTATACATAAAATGATGGACATAGCCATGGTGTTGGCATTTATATTGGAAAATGCTGCTTGTCTCAGCCAGCTGATTAAACATTCAATGGCGCCAGCATCTGCCCATGTCTTTTCACTGCAGATACTCATACTCAGACTGGGCACGTGTCAAGAGAAACACAGATGTTGAGAAGGAGACAAAATAGTGAGAGTTTGCTCAGGCCGTAAAGTATTTTTCTCACAAGCGGTTGTTACATTTTGCCTGCCTCTGTCACCTGTACACCCCATGCTTTGATTCTAGAGATCAGATGACATGAGGTGCAGACGGTTGGCATGAGTGCTGCTGGCCTTGAAACACAGCCATCGTATGCTGACACAGGCGGCACCATTTAAAAAGACGGACCCAATTCTTTTCCCCTTGATCATCATCTAACATTGACATTGGATATTTAACATGTGAATGAGAGGCCGTCAGTGAAGTATCTTATCTCTCATGACTTTGACACTGATGTTTCTCATCCTAATTATACACATTTCATTTTCACAAATTCATTTGGGAATAAAGCATGAATTACCTGAAATGTAACGGTTAGCACTGTCATAGTTCAATCTTCTGTTTCTAAAATAGTGATTAAGGCTAGACAAAATGTGCAATAACAAGTGTAAAGACATTAAAAGATGAGGTTTATGCCACATCGTAGGTGGGTTTCGCACCAATTTGAATGACAGGAAAGAAAAAGGCATGCATCTGAATATGCTTAATAGCCTTCTCTTTTGAGTGGGTATTACATAACAGCATAATGTTTCTGCCTCCCACTTATTTTAATATTTACATTTGCACTAATTAAACCATATCACAGTTAGAATATTTTGTCCTCTAGGTAAAAAAGAATCTGATGGTCATCTTACCGCCTTGTAAAGTGCTCTGTGCCAACCACAACACCAGAGAGGTCTCGAGAACAACTCGTACCAGCATGTTGAAAGTCACCTGGGCTTTAAACGGAGCGTGCAGGAAAGGGTGATGTACGGTACTGTGGTCTCTGTGGGCTGTGGAGAGGTACGGCAAAAACTATCCACCCCGGTGCCGTGAAGATGTCTTATATTCTCCCCCTGACTGGACCTGCCCTCCACCCTGGAAGTGGGCATCCTCGGAAACCCAGTGCCTGCCCCCAAATGCCCAGTTGCATCTGAACAGGCAGGAGGCCTTGCCAACCCTGGTTGATTCCATAGGCACCATACACACACAAACACACACACACACACACATACAGACACACACACACATACACACACATACACAGATTATATTGGAATTAGGAGGGCAAGACATCAGACACAGAACTATTATGATAATTTTATGATCTTATATTGAGTTTATTTTGAGGTTATACTAAGGGTATATTAAGATTATATTGAGTTTATATTGATTTTAAATTGAGGATATATTGAGAATATATTGCGTTTATATAGAGTTTTGCCTTCTAAATCCATCTGACATTTTATGTTTTTAAATTTACAATAAAAAATAATTAGATACATTTTTGGAACATATGACTTTTTATTCAGTGACGAACAACCTTTTATAATTGTATTAAACATGAAAGATAGTGAACCCAAATATAGAAATCTAATAAATAATGCTGTTTTAAATTGCTAATTGCTACTTTTTTCAGATGCACTTGGAGGCTTTGAACTCTTCATATTGAGAATATGAAGACAGCAGGCCAAACCAACCCACTATGGACACACCAGACCAGGGGCCTTAGACACTGATCAGTTTTCATTGTTGGTCGATTGGTTTGTATCCAGCCACATATAACTGTGCGTGCTCACGCAGTCTATAAGATGCATGCCAGTTATGACACATTCTCAATGTGTCATTCTATCAGTCTCAATATGGTGAATCCTTCCTGGAGCTGAAAGCTGAAAATGGCGCCCACAGTGTCTTATGTCTCCAGCTCACACTATACTGTTGAATGAGAAAAACACACACAACACACAAACACACACACACACACACGCACACACACGCACACACACGCACACGCACAATGTACCAGTTGAATCAATTGTCTCATTGCATTGCAGCCTACACGCACCAACACACACAAACAGAGCTCCTATATTGGAGATCATTGTACGTGGAGCATTCCATCCAATTCCAAAACAAACTCACCCCTGTAAATGATTGTAAATTAGATGTTAACATTTATTTATGTAATTATTTTTAGGAGGCAATTTATTCCTTCCCCATAAAACAGGCACTTGTCTAATTTTTAAAAAAGCATCAGAAATTGCACAGTAAATATGAGCTCATTTTAGGAAGGAAGCTCTTGAGCCAGGTACTGTTCCCCTTCAAGGAAAAAGAGCTAGGATAAATGTAAAAAGTGTAAAGTGGCAGCAAGTGGTTTAAATAATCGTTCATGTTGTCACCCTTATTAAGGCACCTGCGTCCGTGGTGTTCCATGGTTTTCGACAGGAGGGCATTGTGATCATGCTCAAGCTGGAAAGCCTAACTGGATTCTTTGTTTAGTTGCACCAT
The DNA here is from genome assembly GCA_027564635.1 of Typhlichthys eigenmanni. Lineage (NCBI taxonomy): Eukaryota > Metazoa > Chordata > Actinopteri > Percopsiformes > Amblyopsidae > Typhlichthys > Typhlichthys eigenmanni. The sequence continues at coordinate 636,295 of JAODUK010000023.1, forward strand.
GTGTTGGATATGTCTGTTGAGTCTGTGAACAAGAAGCTCCATGGGACCCCTGCACTCACTATACTGTAGTTTCTACAGCATACAGTAATGCCTATCTTGTAGGACAGAATGAATGCTTTGTCCTTTACACTGAAGCACCTCCATGTTTACAATAGGTGACACTTACTTTGAACACAAATATTGGCCAATGTGTAATTAGTTCTGGCTTTGTGCTATGTGTGTTTTTTTCTTTTCTTTATTCAGATTATTCCTTTTTTGGAAAAGACATACTCCATATTGTTTTAAATCAATGAACCATACATAGCATCAAAAATTCCTTTATTGTAGCATACTGAATGCAAATGTACGGTATAACCTATGTCTATGTATAATCCAAATATCTATGTTAGGAAACATAATTTACACACATGTAGACCACCTTACTGTCTACCATGGTGGTATTGAGAATAAGACAATAACATAACCCACGCATGAATCATAAATGGTTAGAATCCACCACCTCCATCACCTGTTATTCACCTCTAAAAATGTTTTTCTCCTGAACACATTTTAAGCTTCCTTTCTTGATACACACACTGACAGATTAAAAGCCAAATTCATTTAAATAAATGTTTTTATATACAATTGTTTCTGTTGTATATCAAAAATATATGTCTAATGCATCTATGGTAAAAGCATTTTTAAGACATTTTAGTACAACCTACAGTATATGTTGATTTTCACAGTTTTGATTAGCATAGCAGAATGTTGAGAAATGTTGAAAAACATTTGAAAGTATCTCAAAGAAAAATAATATATGCTAAATGTTCATGACAAGATGCCATCACTTTGACATATATAACTGCCTTTCTGAGCAGTAAAGGAAGCCAGAAAGAGATTGTGTTCAAACATTTTATGGAGAAAATAGAGACTAGGATACACCTGTGCAGAGACGTGGGTGAATATTAACATAAGCTCAGCTATTCTTGAAACACTGTATATCTGACACATACACTGCAAGTAACCATGCAGAGAGGGAAAACCTCCTCTCTTTGTCCACATGGCTGAGTAGCAACAAACATAATGTTGAGGAAATCTTCACCATTACTTCCAGTTAATTCAACTTTTTGCAGTCAATGACCTTTAAGGTTAGAAATTGCAAACCCCATTTACATGGGACACACATCATTACCTAGATATTGGAGAAAATATGACATTGACTGATATATGTACCATATAAGAACATCTAGTTAACCCACAACAAAAATGCATGCTCAGCAAATTGCATGTTAGATTAAAGGAACAGTGTGTTACCCCTAGAAGCCCAGCAAACTACTCTCTGAAAAGCAAGGGGGAGGGGGAGAGAACAGTGCCAGCCATATCAGCACTCAGAAGGTGTGAGAGGGGCATGCACTTTTCCAAGGTTTTTGTACCGACCAACTTGGCAAGGGTAAATCCAGACTCAAATCAATGACTGTACCTTTAATACACTTATTAAAGGAAGGGTTAGTCATTCTCGAGAACGCTGGCTAATCTAGCTAAATGAAAACAAACTCAGAAGATCCGCCCCCCACACATTGAAACATATTGCAAAGACAAGCGGAATTGTTGTGTGTTACCTTGCAATAGCTGACTATACCTTTATAGTAACCCATGCAATGGTACATTACAGTATGTCTGAAAGTCCTGAATCTGTTGGCATGCTGTTTTCACTGCTAGTCAGGCGGTGCTTGTAGTGTTTATTGTGGGTTCCATGCTCTCCCGGGACATGTTGTGTCCAGCAAGGTGCCTTGGGCCACCCTCTGGGGGGGGGGGGGGGGGGGGGGGGTTTGTGTTC
>JAODUK010000023.1:639052-652242 GCA_027564635.1 Typhlichthys eigenmanni
CAAAAAGTGATTTCAGCCTCTAACTTGTGACACACAGGCTGTTTCTGCCTCAAAATTACTTGCTTTTATGCATGGTGATTATATTAGGTAGTTTATAGCTCAACCATGCCTTTAAACCTGTTGACTATATCCAATACGAGCCATAATGCACATTTCAGCTTGCCAAAATGTGATTTCAGCCTTTCGCGGGAGAGCGCAAAATCACTTTCTGTCAGGAAATCACTTTTTGGCACAACACCGGCTTGTTGTAGACATTCAAGTAGCCTATATTGGCGATAATAACCAAAATAATAAACATGATTATTTTCCTTAATCTCCTCCCAGGCCAGTTGAACGTGAAGAACGAGGAGCTGGAAGCCATGGTAAAGGAGGCCAGCGGCCCCATTAACTTCACCGTCTTCCTCACCATGTTCGGCGAGAAACTGAAGGGTGGGTATATTTTGTAATAACGCAAAGTTAAACAAGTTAATTTCACCGACCTCGTCGTTTTCCCGAGTGCGTCTGGTGGTCAATTAACTTGCATCACCGGCATCCTCGTCAGGTGCCGACCCCGAGGATGTCATCGTTAGCGCCTTCAAGGTCCTCGACCCCGAGGGTACTGGAACCATCAAGAAGGAATTGTAAGGAATCCCTTTTATTACTCTTGTTAAGTCAATTTGATTCTCTATGGTTTCTCTGTTCCTTTTCCTTGCTTTTACGCGCACCTATAGCACAAAGCTGGATATTATATTCTTGTCTTCTCATATTTTCACAATTACTATTTTCTCTTTTTATAACCGTTCCTATAGCATTTATTAGATTTTTTTTCTATGTGTGTTTTGTAAATGTCATAGTTGCCCCATAGGGGCGTGTAGGTTATGGAAAATATGTCAATGCCTAGACTATAGCATATCCTGAAACAATCACTAATCAATTATGTTTGTTTTTCCAGCCTTGAGGAGCTCCTGACCACCCAGTGCGACAGGTTCTCTGCAGAGGAGGTATATAAGATAATTATAATTAGAAATATATAATTATAGGCCTAGAGTAGGCTAATAATTATACAATTTATTTTACATAACAAGGCACAATGTTTCTGCTCTTCTTTCTATTCTATAATGATAACACGTTATATTAGATAGCTCTATTTGCTAGTTTTATAGCCTACAAAGTATAAAACTCTTTCTTCCCACCAGATGAAGAACCTGTGGGCCGCCTTCCCCCCAGATGTCGCTGGCAACGTGGACTACAAGAACATCTGCTACGTCATCACACACGGAGAGGAGAAGGAAGAGTAAAGACCTACGCCACAGAAGAAGACTCAAAAAAAAAAAATAAACCACAGCATCCCTTGATATTCTGCCCTCCCATCCGCTCCTCGCTCCTCGCCATGCCCGCACAACTCTCGTGTTAACGCCAAAAGACTTACAGTGAAAAGGCATTTTGCCAGCCGGGGCCTGTATATGTCTGCTTATGGGGAAACTGGGATTGTTTTTCAATAAAATAATATTGTAACATAATTTCCATCCACCATGTTTTCCGTCCACCTCTTTGAACGAGGTCTCATTCTTCTCACCAACTCGCCTTCCAATTGCTTCGGCATCCGATGTGTTTAATGCGAACCTATTTTTGTTTATAGGGCAATACACACTTAAGCATAGGGGACCTCATTCCACATTATGAAGAAGTCCCCAAAGGTAGAGCAGGTGAGACGAAGGAGCGTCTTTCAAGAAGGGAAAAGGGAAAAAGAAGTCTCCTTAAAGCGATGATTGCTTTTTTTCTTGACAAGATCAGACTGCTTAGGAGATGGGACGAAGGAACCGAAAGAAATAAGTCTTCGGGTTCATTATCGACTCTCTCTTGCACTTTGCAAATCTCATGTTTTATCCATAAGTTGTCATGATTGAATTTTCACTGAAATCCTCACCTTCACCTCTGTAACGAATAAAAGGTGCATACTGCGAATAAAACTACTTACCTTTTGTACAATTGTGTCTGTATTCGGTGGATCTGTGAGAATATTTGGTAAACCTTGATCACACAAAAAACATATTCTTAATGCATCTAGCGACATCTAGTGGACATACTATCATAGGCCTATATAAACCATACATAATGCTAACGATGTTAGACACTGCGTCTCCAAACTAATTCATTATTTTATAATAGGTATACCATTCACTTCACATTCGAGGAGACAAAATAGCCTGGTAGTTAAACTGGCAGCAGCAGGCTACACGAACGATGGAAAGCATCGTAGATAACATGGGAAGGTGTCTGATTTAGGCTACATATTTCCATAAAACGTTTTACTTTGTGGTCGAACAAGCAGAGTAGTCTATAGGCCGGATAACGACAAATCTGTAAAACACTTCCTCTGTAGAAATTAATAGACTACCGCTTCTTGCCTTCTGTTTTACGCAACATCGTGTCTCCTACATAATATTTGCATATAAAATGGTAGATCAACTCATTATTGTATAGATTAATCTACCGAAAGATGTGAGCCGTTGCCAGGTGTGCACAAGTGGGCTATTATTTCAATGGCATGTGAATTTAAGACGCTGTTTCCATTAACAGGCAAGGCAATGGAATTGTACATTTGCCTTTATATGGAAAACAACAGAACACATGAAGTGTTAACCCTTTGTAGGGGTACCATATTTGGTCACTTCCCTGAACATTCAAAATGGCATTGCCACGCTTCTCTATGAGGTAGTTTAAACCAGTGTTTCCCAACCCTGGTTCTTGGGGAACACTACCCTGCATGTTTTAGATGTCTCCCTGCTCCAACACAAATGAATGGCTCGTTATCAGGATTCTAATGAGCCCGAGGACCAGGGTTGGGAAACACTGGTTTAAACACATGGATTTCTCCCAGCCATACACAGAAAATCAGGCTACATCAGTTAGTTATACCAGGGCATCTGACCAATCAGGAGTTGCCCGGAGCATTTCAATTTTAGTGAAATTATGCTAAGTAAGCTTTTGCAGTACCTACTCCCGACACATCTACAGTTATAACATCGAAACTAATAATGGAAGTCGATGAAACTCACACAATACAGTTGAATAGTTGTGCTGCATGATGATAGCTTCTGCGTGAATAGGATTTCAATAAGTTAATAAAATCTGTTATGAAAAATGAAGGCACCATATTTGATCATACAACAAATACATACCTATTTGTATAAAAAGGGTTAAAAAAAAAAAAAAAAAGCTCATTGTGTTTAGTAAGACATGCATATACCGGTACAAATCTTTTTTTTTTTTTTTTTAAACAAATAATGCATTATAACTCAGGACAATTATTTAATAGTGCAGCTGCTTCATCGAGTACAATGAAGCAGTTACCTAAGGGACTGGACGACTTTGACAAGTGAAAGAAAGAAAACATTAAATAAAGAAAAATACTAGTTTACGTGGACACATTTAAAATGTTCTTAAATAATAATTACAAATATATCATTACATTTTCAAAAAAAAAAAAAGTTTAAGTTTGTGTTTTTCTAATATTATATATACACTTTTTGGAAAACAACGTACCACAGTTGGGCAAGTTACCATATGGTCACTTTGTTTACCTTGATTTGCAGCATAACAATGTTTCATTTTGAAAAAAGTGACAACAGTAATAATATATTGTAATAACCTCTAATAACTCTATAGGGTTGAAATTGTGAATTTCTAAGTATTTCATTGAGTGCCCTATAAAGGGTTAACAAAGATACTGCACAATATGAACTGCTCTAAACTATGACGTTGCTTTCAATTAAAGGTTGTTATTACTACATTTGACAACTGATGTAATTTGAACATTTCCTGAAACATTGGCAAACATGAAATGCAGGATTAAAAACAATAGAAAAGAAATAGTAAAGACAAAAATATCAACATGGTTTAATATATTATTGTTTATTACTCATCACAAATGTCATTATTTAAATACACCAGGTGTCAATCTGCTGATAAGGAATGAATGTACATTTTCTATGATATTATTTCACCTTTTGCTATGTAAACTTAAACACAAAAGACATACAGAATTGGGAGTACGTGACATATTAGAAGACCAAATGAGATGTCCCTTGCATGGACTTGGAGGTGAAATTCACATCCAGCAAAGTCTCATTGTATAGTGTATCTTAACACATTATGAAATTCTGCACTAGTAGTGAATTTGAAATGTCGTTTAAAAAAAAAACTCAAGCAAAGATAATAAAAATACATTTAAGGAACAAAATATTGCTCAAAAAACATGGAACAACCTTTGGGCCTGGTGAGGTGTGTTCGACCACACGACGTGATCACCACAGCAACACCCTTGACGAGCACCGCTCTCGTCAACAATTGCGTGTTGTTACGAATGTTGGTTTTGCATAGATGGGTTTATGTTTTCATCGCTAACATCCAGGAAAACTGCACCTAAACCCAACTGGATGCATAACAGAGGGACTGTGCTTTAAAATGAAACCACCGCTACATCAAACGTGGGAGGTGCCGATGACTACTGGAAACATGCATGGTAAACAATGTATCACACAAAAGTCCCTCAAAAGCCTGAACTACAGACATGGTAAAGAGTACCAACGCTATTCACCTTTCAAAACGGTATTACAGTAACTTACAAGCACTAGCCATAACCCGCTGACTGAATGCCACTCAGGGTTTGCATACACAGGTTACAGTTCCCACCACTGAGATAAGGGTGTTAACTGATGGATTGTTGATTATTACAAAACACTTCGGAAGACGTTAACAGAGTACAATAACACAATCCCTAAGGAGCATACAGTATGTGTTAAGACCTGCGAGCCGCCTCCAAACTAAAACACATTTTTTGTTGCATCACTTATTTTTTCTGCACTTTAGTCTGGTTTAATACTGCACAACAGGACACTGGAAACATGCAAACCAAAACACTAATAATAATAACCCCAACAGACTCCGGTGGTAAACCTGAAAATCTCTGAAGTTGTCTTCATCATGTTGGGCAATATTGGTGGATGAAATGTGCAGCAAAAATTAAATTAAAGGACACTTTTCCGCTATGTACTACACATTGTATAGCAGAGCCATCATTCCAGTCAACCAGGTTTATCCATCTAGTTAATCACATAGAAAAATAGATCCAAAATAACAATAATAATTCATAATATACTATATTTGATTAAATTAACTGCTTTGTACAAAAATACACAAGAGCCCAAAGGTTAGAGATTAATGCTACAATGGCGTACCTGGCACAACCATTCAAGTGGCTTCCTATAGCCTCTGAAAGGGCATGCAGTTTACAGTTCAAAACCCACTTCAGAACACACAGTAATCACTACACATCTACTAAATACAAAGTGGACGATGGAAAGCAGGAGTTTTGTGATGGGACAGTGCAAACGCCATCCTTCAATCAAGCACAGCCACAAAAACAGTCTAAATGGGTAAAGGACAAAACTGAAATCCTCACCCATTTAACACTTTTGGCTAAATTCTACAATAAAAAATAAAAAATAAATAAAGAAAAAAGTCAAAAGATGAAATAATACCAATATGACAGGTGGACATTTGGACTATGGGACGAAAGCAACAGTTGCATATGCAGAAAAAGCTTCTACAAACAGACATGAATGTTTAGTCACATCCCCAAGCCATGTGACTCAAGCGGGAGTGTTAAATAGAAGCTCTTTTACTACACTATACTGCCTGTGACAGGGACAGCACACGCATGATAACAACTTAGAAGTTGTTAAACTCCCTTCAATTTACCCACAGACGTTCTCATTACTACGCAAGAAATTAAAAGACTGTGGGAGAAGCTCAGAATAAGTCTATAAATAACATGACGCATTTCACTACTTGGGCACACATACACACACGCACATATATTCACAACATTAAACTTTTTAATATTACAATAAATACGGCTCCTCAACACCCGACTACAGGTTTCATCTTCTCCTCGTCCTCAGGCGTTGCCGATAACTTGTCCACGAGAGAGACAAAAAGGGGTATAGGGGGTGCGATCTCTATTTACACCTTCTATAGCACCGCGCAGGCTATTTCCACCAGTTCCCACTATCCCCTACATGCGCTCCGTCGACCCGAATAAAACGGCAAAAAAAGAAATGTAAAAGCAGAACGTGAAAAAAAACAATAACAAGAAAAAACCCTCAGCGCTCCAGTTGCGAAAGGAAACCTATTCCACGTCGTTACGACTACTGCGAGACATGGACAAGGAGGTGCTATTCCAACCAGGGTCCAGGCATCTCCGTCTTTTATTAACATGCTTTGACAACGCAGGAAGCGCCCCCCCCTTCCCCACTGGGTGTTCTTGGGGTCGTGTGGGGAAGGTGTTGCCTTGGAGACGACTACACCGGCTCCCTGGGCGCCGCCGCCGCCACCCCCCCTCCCCCTCGGTCCTTCCTCTTGCCTGCCTTCTCCTTCTTCCTCTCCTTCTCCAGACGCTCCTTGTCCCTCTTCTCGCGCTCCTTCTCCTGCCTCTCCCTCTCCTTCCGCTCCCTCAGCCTCTGCTTCTCCTCCTCGCGCTCCTTCCTCTTGTCCTCTTTGCTCCTCTTGTTCTTCTTCTTCTGGCTCTCCTTCTCATCCTTCTCCTCCTCCTCCCCCACGGTGGTGGTGGAGGTGGGGGCAGGGGGAGGGCAGGGTGGCAGGGGGACATTGTTGGCGGTCGGGGAGGGGAGCGTGGGTGTGATGTGCTCCGAGACCGTCTTGGAGACGGGGGTCAGGGTATTTGAGGGAGGGAGGCTCTGGGGCGGGGAGCCCAGGGGTTGGAGGTCTTGGGGCAGGGGGCTCTGGGGCGGGGGGCTCTGGGATGGGAGGTCTTGGAGCAGGGGGCTCTTGGGTTTGAGGTCTTGGGGTAGGGGGCTCTGGGGCGGGGGGCTCTGGGGTGGCCCCGCGGGGGCCCCTGCAGAGGCCACTACCAGGGGGCTTTGAATCTGCAGAGCGGTGGCCCTCGGCGGCTTGCCGGTGATCCGCGGGTTGCTGACGTTGTTGGGGGTGATGCTGTCGGCCGCGGGGCACGGCCCCGAGAAGGAGCTCTTCTTGGGCATCATGAAGGGGCCGCGGGCCTTGCGGAAGCCCTGCAGGGACAGCAGGCTGGAGGAGGCCCTCAGGGGCCCCGGGGGCGGAGCGGAGGAGCCGACGCCCAGGAAGGAGAAGCTGCCGCCCGAGCTGATGGCGGCGGCGCGCCGCTTGAGCTCGAACACGGCCCGTGTGCCGTGCAGCCGGCGGGCGGGCTGGTGGCCTAGCGCACCGCGAGCCTCACGCCACTTCCTCACCTGAATGCTGCTCTCACGCTCCAGCAGGGCCTCCGTCACGGGCATGGACACCACCTGCAGAGGGGGAGGGAGAGAGAGGGAGAGTCAAAGAGAGAGGCAGTGAGTGAGAGAGTCAAAGAGAGAGAGAGAGAGAGAGAGAGAGAGAGAGAGAGAGAGAGAGGGAGAGAGAGCGAGAGAGATTCAAAGAAAGAGAGAGAGACACACACACACACACACACACAGAACAAGAAGTCAGTGTTCAGGCATGGACACTACAGTGACATGAGTGACACCTCATGTCAATGAGTAACAGCACAATGATGTGTCCGTTTAAGATTAGCGGTGCGTGGCCGAAAATAATGCTGGCCTCTAGCCTTAGCTTCCTCTATTAAAACACTAAAAAGGTTATAGAAAGTTCCACAGAGTATAGTAACGGGTATCACTGGTTAGGGTGGTTCACTTCCATCCGGAAGGTTACAGGTTTGACCCCAGACATGCCCGGCCTACTGTACCTGTAACCACCCTTGAGCAAGGCACCTAAGACCTACAGTACATACCAACCTTCATAATTCTTTGGATAAAAGCATCTGCTGACTGACCATTTAAGCTAAAAGTCAAGCGTAAATGTAAAGTGCAACATTTACACAGTAAAGAGTAAACAGGGGTGCTCACCTCCTGCACCAACACGTCCTCTCTGATCATGTCGGGCGAGATGTTCCTCAGGCGCTCCATGGTCTCGTACATGCCCTGCAACTCGCGCAGCTTGTCCACGGAACCCAGCATCTGCTTGAGCAGCACCAGGCCCACTCGGAACACAATCTTCACGCCTGCACACAGAGGACGGTCGGACACTCAGCCGGTCGCAGCTGTACAGTAGAAGTTCCAGCAACTTGTTTTTTTTTTAGCAGTTATGTTAAAAGGTATAGTTGGCTATTGCAAGGTAAATGTAAGATAATACGCTTTGTCAAATTCAGCCAAACATCTCCTCGCATTTCGCTAGCTTACCGTTCTCTGCGTGTTGAAACAATAAATCAGATACTTCTTCACAGCCCCTGGCTTCGTAAATAGGAACAAACAAAGTGGCAAACACCGCTCAACAACAACAAAAAAAGGCCGTAGTACGGCGCTTTGCTTCACAATGCGTTTCGATATGTGAGGAGGTGGCGCCGCTGAGCAATACTGTTTTGATTTGAGCTATAAGTTAGCAAGCGTTCTCGAGAATGACTGACCCCGCATTCAACAGACGCTCTTGTAGATATGCGCGGTGTAATAAAGAAACAATGAATCCTCAGAGAGAGAGAGTGCCTCAGTGGTTGATTCATGCTTCCGCCAGACAGTCTGCTCATGTGTGGTGTGAACATGGTCATGGATCAGGTCTCTGGAGTTAACAAAGAAACACCTCTTGGAAAGCCAAGGTTTGGTCCTGTATACAAGAGCGGTGAGTGAGAGAAGCGACCAGTCATAGTAGCCCAGACACACTGCTTGTCGGCCATCACTTTGAACCTTGGTGCAGGTGTTTAGCAGATAGCTGCTCTTGCTAGCCCATGTGCTAACACGCGCTAACGTCTGTGTGCCGTTCAGCTTCAAGACCCAGAATGTGGTGTGTGCGTCATGTGATAAGACGGTGTACCCCATGGAGAGGCTGGTTGCCAACAACCCATTCCACCGGTTTCCGCAGCAAGCACTGCAACACCAAACTTCACCCCCTCTGGTCTATGCATCTGCAGATTTTTTATTTTAAAGATGTACCCCCCCCCCCCCTTAGTAAATAATGCTGCTACTTCACCAATATACTACAATATACCACAAAACACCTAAAATACAAATATTTTATGTTCCTGACTTTTAAACAGTGGTGGCTCCCTGCTAAGAGCGTACGTGATTACATTTTATCCAGCCAGGATTGGATCGATCATCAGGAGAGGCGGGACATTTCCCGGTGGGCAGCTGCCATTGGTCGGCTGGGCCGCTAGCAACTGTAGCTAGGCGCACAAAGTATAGAGGGATTCTGTCATATTGTTCACATCTGCTTTTTCATTTGTTCGCTTTAAACTAATGAAAAACAGGATAATTTAGTTTTGCTTTAAGCTAACGTTAATGTAAATCAGAGCCATTCTTCTACATGGAGCTCAAGTAAACTGTCAAGGCTTGATGTGGGCATTTAGACCAGCCCATGCCAAATTGACAGACAGGCGTTGATAAACAATCTAGCCTATGATGAAATCTAACGGAGGTACATTTACTTTATGTGTGTTTTGCTGTACACCATCATGCGTGACGATCATCTAGGGTGACTTTGTGGCCAAAACGTTCATAGTCTAAGGGTGCCTACTGGGAAAACGTTAAAGCGGCGCCTGTATGCAGGCCTTGGCATATTACCATTGTCTAGCCTCGCGCATCGCGGACGTTTGCTCGGGCTGTCCCAAGCATACTTCATGCTTAGAACAGCTATGTCTGTACACCAAAGAAGGGCTAAATAAAGAAATAATTAATAAAATAAAATAAATAAAAACAACACGCTCCTGCCAAAGAGGGCCGGTACCTTCGCAGAAGAACATGTCCCAGACGCGCAGCACACACGCCCACGGCAGCGTGCGGGAGAAGATGCACATGAACCACTCGGTCATGTAGAGGATGGGGTCGATCTTGAACTTCTTCAGGTGCCGGTAGGCCATGGGGCAGGTGCGGCGCAGCAGGGAGAAGAAGATCTCCCCGTCCAGCTGGATGGCTTCCTGAGGACGGGGGGAGGACGAGGGGGAGGACGAGGGGGAGAAGGAAGGGACAAAGGAAGGGATGAAGGAGGAGAGGATGGAGGAGGAGGGGGAGCAGGAGAAAAAAGAAAAAAGGAGGAGAGAAATAATAGAAGGGGATGAAGGGGAAGGGGTTGAAAAAGGAGGACAAGAAGCAGGAGGAGAATAAAAAGGAGGAGGAGAGGAAGAGGGAGGTGATGAAGAAGAAGGAGAAAGAGAAAGGAGGAGGAGAAAGGGAAGACGAAGAAGGAGGGATGTTTTGTAGCTGTACACCTCAGTGAGTGTGTCGTTTATATTTTATCAATATTACCATATAATCAATATATATAATTAATATATAATATAATCAATTCCGATTCTGCTTATCGAATCCGGTTCCGATTCTAATATTTTTGAAGAAAATTTCCTCAACTTTTAATTTCAAAAGGCTATAATCAGTCAAATGTCAATGTTGGTGACACTGACAGGATTCAGGAAGATTTATTTTTCCCTTTATTTATATTAAAAAAAAAAAAAGGAATATTATTTTCTTATAAGCACTGAACAAGACGAGGACTAAAACTCCCCGAAGGGGCAGGTAGATCTTGGCACTGTGTAGAAGCAATGACCAGGTAGAATAGCCTTTTTAAATGTGGATAGGTGTTAATGCATTTAATTACAAACTGTTTACAGCATAGAACTATTTAAGAACAGTTTACAAAAGGTGAATAAACTAACAAATCACATGTTTAACAGCTGGTTTGCATGACTGTGATCATGTAATGACCTGGACCATTTACGTGCATCGTCAACCTTTTGAGTTTCACTAGGCCTATCGTTGTTCAGAGAGCAAAAATACAATCTATTTTTAGGCCAGCAGGGGCGCACTTTGTTATCAAAGCTCAGTGTAATTAAAAGACTTGTTAAAAATAAAACTAACCGTTGTACGCTTATAACAATAGAAAACTATATTCATTGTTTTAGCGTGGCTTTCGCTCTAGCTGGTTATGCCGATTGTTATGACCTGGCTCAAGGGCCGTAAACCAAACAATCACAAACTCTTAAATAACTAACAGAATAACAGAGTGAGGTGTGAATGTCTGTAACTGTACGTACTGAATACATGTGGTGCGTGTTGCATGCTAACCAAACAACAACCACATGTGTGGTGCCAGGAGGGTCACCTTCAGTGTGCTGCAACACACCTATATATGTGACATGCCCAGGTGCCCGTCATCAGCCTAATTAGGGCCTATCCTAGCCAATAAGAACAACAGGCCTGCCGAAACAAGGCAGGGCGGTCACACCGATGCTCTCGATGCATGCGGCTTCACTACCGGTAGAGCAGAGGGTTTGTGTGGTTTTGTTCGTCGCTTTCGTCGTTTATATATGAAAGTTGAGCTGGAGGATGTGGGTTAGGAAAAAAACAACAGACTCCTCAAAGATGTAAACAGAAGTGTCTCGTCAGTTCTCGTTTGTTGGGAACGCTTTATATACATACATACATACACACACACACACATACACACGATTCCCAACCCTGTGTGTGAGTGAGTGAGTGCGTGTGTGTGTGCACGTGTATATACATGTGCGTGTGCACAGAGAGAGAGATGGCTTCACCCACCAGACCAGCGCTGTAGTAGCCCGGAAGATACTTCTCACATATCTGGACCAGGCACCAGAAGGCATGCTGCAACACAAATTAAGTGTGATGAACGTGAGCCCACACAGGTGTGTCCAGCAGGCAGAATTCAACCGCTCCGCTGTAAACACGCCAGGCTGGTCGTACAGTAATGAACGATAACTCAGTCAGGACCACTGCGGTCAAAATAACTTTATTATTTGCATTACAGCTAGTTATACTCAGTTGTATGTTTCTGGGAGCTCCCTAACCTTGCATGTGCATACATGGAAAGCCCAAAGCAGTGTACGTGTTTACACACACAGCAAGTTGTGTTTTCTGTACCTCAGTGAACTCAGTCATATGTTACATGACTAATTTCCAAGTGTAACCTTATAATCTCTGGTAACTTCCATGCCATGATAATACAAAAGAAATGATGCTCAAATAAAACTGTGGTATGGTATTTCAAACTCAAAACTAACCAACCAAAGCTCCTCTTACAAAGAGTCATACTCCATCACCTCCCCCCCCCCCCACACCTCTGCAGGCATGTGCATGAGCAGCACCGCAGCCACGGGGGCCTGAGCCTGGCAGTAGCCCTCGTCAGGCCGGTACACGGTGTACGCCTTCAGGATGCGGTACAGATCCTGCTGCCTGCGGTTGGAGGGGGGAGAGAGAGAGGGGGGGGGGGCATCGGGAGCACAGTTAAAGGCATAGTCAGCTATTGTATAAGCCAATGTACTTGTTGTAAATTTCACCAAAATATCTCCTCGCATTTCGCTAGTTTACCGTAAGGGATGCACAATATATTGACTCAGTATCGTTATCGCTGTATCAAGTAGCGCAATATTAGATCGAGAATTTTGCAGGAAGTGCAACATTCCGTTTATTTTGTGGAGAGATGTGTCCGTTGGTTGTTTGGCAGAACAGTAAGATGTGTGGCTGAGAAAGCTAATGACATAATAGAGATAGAAAAGGAAACATCAGTGACCAAAAGGAATGCCTCCTTGGTAGCTTGGAATCACTGTTGTTGTACCAGTCCACTATGACAGTTGAACATGTGTTTTGATATGTTATGAACGTTTTCTGATGCATTTACACATAACCTGTGTTTTTACTTCTGTTTAAAAATATCAAAAGCTTGTTGCTCAAAAACAAAAACACCTCTGCCTTCAATGTCAATGTTGAGGTGCTCCATCAGAAGATCCCCCACCACACAAACCCTTTTTGGTTTCACATTTACAGAGCCAGGGCTGTGTAGAAGTAAGATTATTTTTTCTAGCGTGCAAACAGAACGGGCAGCTAGAGATGTTTGCTGAATTAGCTTATAATCACTAATAATCACTAATGTTTATTCAAGCAGTTCAAATTATTACAAAGGCTTTAATGCTGCGTTCAAATGGAACTCGTGAGGTCGTGATTACGACATGCAAAGTCATGTACACTGAAGCCTTGCTTTCAAGTGGTAAAGTCGTGTGGAGACCGTTACTAGGCAACGGTGACATGGACCCAGAAATACTTATTTTCTAGATCTGACGTACTGATACTTTGTATTTTTATTTATTTTTATTTATATTTTTATATATA
>JAODUK010000023.1:677585-690788 GCA_027564635.1 Typhlichthys eigenmanni
GGCGGGATTAGGGGCGGGGCACCTGTCACTTTTCAAAAGGGGCGTGTTTGATGGTTGTATTGTTACTTTTCTCTCTTATATATATATATATATATATATATATATATATATATAACGTTGTCCCTTTCTACACTAGGTACTACGTCAGTCATTCTTGCTAGTGAGCTCAAATCAAAACAGTATGGCTCCATAGTCCTCCGCAGCAGCGCCTCACAGAAATGCACACATAGAAATGTGTATCAATATAAGCTAGCAAAATGCGAGGAGATTCATGTTGAATTTGACAAAAATTGTATTAGCATTTAGCCTGCAATAGTGTATCCTCACGGCCCACTAGCTGTCCGTTCTACGTGCGTGTGCGCGTGTGTGTGTGCCAGTGTGTGTGTGTGCGCATGTGCGTGTGCATGTGCGTGTGCGTGTGAGCGTGTTGAAAAAAAGAATCTGGTGTTTCCACACAGCCTGGCTCTGTAAGTGGGAACACAAAGTGGTGCAGACACACCACACTATCCCAACCTTGGTAATGTGTTTCCAATTTGGGGGGCAGAGCTTCTGAGGGAGCACCCTATGGCATGGAAGGGGGAGGTGTTTTTTATGTTAGTTCAAATATCAACAATATTTCTCCAGACTCCCTGACTCCACCTTTAACTCAAGCTGTGTTTTCAGTTTTGGCAGTTTTCAGATAACGCCCCAGTCCACAGTCCCTTGAAAGAACCTGCCTAAGGCCAAACGTAGGCTGTTTAGGAGGAGGAGGCGCACCGTATTCTCTGGACCAAAGCAGCGCGGCTTCATTCAGCGTGATTCTACGCGCCACCAATGCCAAGTTGCTTACTGGCCCGCAAAGCTGGAGCACAAGAAAAACTGTGGATTTACATCCCCCTTCCCGACCCCACCCCGCCTTCCAGCCCTGCAACCATAGCAACCCAGTTACCCAGCCACTGGATTTGACTGTTAACCTGCATAGTACGGTACAGTAAATACAGTTCTAACTTACTGTAACTGTAAAGTAAGTTAGAGAACTTGTCTATTGCCTTGACAAAAACAATGTCCTTCTAGGGTTTGGCAAGTAATAACAGTTCTGGATCCTTAAAGAGATGATTATTGTGCGGCTGGTGGATAAACAACAATGTTTTTGGTTTCAATCAAACTGTTTTGGTTTCAAACACGAGGACACAAGCAACCCTTCAGTCAGCTGAAAACTCAGCTCAGCTTTCAAACTGTTTCCAAACATCAAATCGGGGTGACCTTTGTGTTTTTGGGGAGAGCTATATACACAGTGGTACAAAATGTCAGATTGCCCATTAATAAGGGACACACTGATTTAGGAGTGACCCGATTGGGACATGAGATATGGTTGAAACTAGCGCTGCATTCAAATTGGCAAACAAAGGTGAGCGTCTGCGGAACATGTTCAAACAGTTTTCCGTTTGCTTTGAGTTCACTGCAAACGTTTGCGAACACACATACACACACACAAACAGTCTGAGGCGGTAGTTCTCGGCGAACTGGACTAGGGGGTATGGTTTAAATCAAATGTTTGTTTTGTTAATGGTTAGATTTAAACATTGCAAAATGTTCAAATGTAAAGTTCTAAAAGAAAAGACGTTCGCCACAAACGTTCAACGTTTTTGAACGCACCTCAACCTTTGGCCCGAGGTGCTCCGACAGCTCATGAGAGGGCCGGCATTCCTCTCCGCTCCTCCTTTCCCTACAGCTTGCAGCCTTCTACCCCTCCTCTTACAAGACAGTCCCTTGCGATAGACGGGCGCACGTAATGCGGGACTCTGGGGTCCCGAGACACAAGCATTTAGTATGCAGCTTAATGGTCTAAAGCTGAGCCCTGCTGGGAATCTTGTTGACACACATTGCATAACAACGCCGCTGCATGCTGCCTAGCTAGCCAACAGACATGTTGACTCAAGCGAGATTTAAAAATAAAGACAGATAACAGGGGAAACTGTACCATTGCCACCAATCGAGGGGGTAAAATCAAGAGTGGGGGAAGTGAAACACACTGCGCAATCAGTGTGGGGTTTGGGAGATGCAGACTAGATGTGGTTTGTAGCTACTAGAAAGAAGGAAGATGTCATTTTTCTAGATTCCTCTTCAGTGAAAAAAAATAACAAACTCAATTAACTAAAATGAGACCATGGTTTTCTGAGAGCATATCTCACAAGCTTCTCACCATCTCTGAAGATCAGAGACAGCCTGCTGGGTCAAGCTGTCTGAACACACTAGCATGAATCCTTCATGCCAGGCGCACATAAGGACATGTTGTGGAGCACAGCTTAGGTTTCCTTCAACATAGCAACTGTCACGAGAGCCGGCATAGCACTGAGTCTGCACTTGTGTAAAGACGCACAGTTGGGGCGTTGCACACACGATACGGGACCAAAGCTATCCTATAATCTTAGCGCTCGCTTCTCTCGCAGTGTGACCGACTGATTTCAGAGCTGTATACCAAAACAATGTTTTTGAAATAATGGCATCAACCGCAAGGGTTACGTTTCATATGAAACTGAGGTTCCAAATGACAGGATAGAAAGCCAGCCTAAAAACAAACACCAAAACACAACGCTACATTTTATGCTGCTGATCGAAAAGATGAGATGACCTAGAGATCAATGTCCTGGGTCAAGGACTGAAATGTGGGTCCTAAACACTTTGGAGTCTAAAGTTTAGGACACAGTCCAATTTCTTCAGTGAAGCCATAAGCATGCATTAAATCTCTGCAGCGTTTTAAGTTCCTCTGTCAATTTGTCTTTACGTTTATAACGTTATTAAATGTGAGTTCCTTGAAGTGCCACCAAGCGACAGACTCAAGCAATCAGACCATAAATCTAAGAACTCCTAAAGTCAAGACACATGTTATATATTGTCATGTGTTTTTTTATTGCCAATACAAGGACATATCCTTGAGGGGGTACTAAAATTAGGCTTTGATGCCAAGCACTGTTTGGCACGCCTTGTCTGTCACACTGAACAGGAGTTCAGCGGGGTTCGAACCAGCAACTTCTTGATCACCTGTCACCCTGCAGCTTTGTGTATGTTCCTTATAGAAATTAAGTGACAAAGCAGCAAAACTCCCTGTAATGTGATGAGACTCTTTTTGGAGAATGAGAATTATCCTAGGGTAGGCCATTACATCTGACTTTATAGCGGTCCATTTTTGTTCTGGCTTGTGAACTGGATTCCTGTTTTAAGGAGGTGACACATGGTGGTGCTACCGAAGAGCTGACAAATCTCCTTTATCTGAAAATGGTCATAAATGAAGTGTCATGTTGCTCAACTATACAGTTGCCGTCAGACCCATTTTTAAACATCCAAAATGAGCCTTAAAACATGCTACACCCACTAATTGTGACCTGCTCTAATGAGTGTCTCCATTCATAGGTGTTTAGATCAGGTGAAATGATTAGCGCAACGATCACAAACGTTTACATATCTAAAGGCTGATTTATGCTTCTGTGTCGAGCCCATGTCGAAGCTTATGCTGTTGTGAGCGTGTTTTCACTGCGCTGGGTCTGTGGGCCACGCGGACCTGTGCATGCAAAGTCCTGCTATACTAGCCTACCAGTCTTCTCTCCATAATGACTTCCAGACACGGAGTCTTTTCAGGGATCCAGACAGGTGCAGACATCTCAGCAGCTCTCTATTTTAGGCCAAAGTTGTGCCGGTCAGCCAAGGCGGTTTATGAGAAGGGGCAGTGCCATTCGTAGTGATGAAGCAATAGTATCGGTACAGAGTTTTAACCACACCAGACGGTTAATTTCCTATCAAAGCAGCAAAACAGGTCACTTTTTCTCCAGTAAGAATGCGTAAAGGTGTAATAAGTATTTCTCGAGAAGGCTTACTAAATTCAAACGAAAAATCTAAAACAAATGCAGCTCTCTCTTCAATGCCAAACAGGGTGCTCCCTCAGAAGCTTCGCCCCACAAACATTGTTGAGGCTAGAATATTGTTGTGTGGTGCGGTCTGCACCCCTTTGTTTGTGTTCCTATTCACAGAGCCAGGGTTGTGTAGAAGTACCATGTTATGTATTTCAGCACGCACAGAGAGAACGATAAACTAGCAAGCTCAGGAGGAGATATATGCAGAATAATAGCTCTTAAATAATTTTCAATTTATGAGTTAGTTATGAGTACAAATTCACCCCTTATAGTTGGATAAAAAAAAATATATATTTTTTTTAAGAATAAATATAATATGTGCAGGAGGGCAGAATGTTTGATTATCTTGTCCATAATGGACTTGAGTTCAACTTTGTTGTCTTTCCACACTGATCCAGTTATGGCTGGGATAATTCATTTGGTCTCAGGCTTACATCGAATTAAATCTGCATTGCCTACCTGCGGCTTTATGAACTGAAAGTGCAATTTGGTTGTAGTCAGTCAACACTACCACTGCATTTACCAAGCGCAATAAGTGCATGTGTGTGTAAGTGTGTAAGCGGCTACATTGGTCACACACCACCAGTCATCGTAGTAAACCGCAAGAATAATGTCATCAGCGTGTCATCAGGGCCAACTCAGTTCTAAAAACACCACACTACGTCACTGACCAGACTCTCACAAACACTTGTCAACATCTTACACACAAATCGCTTAATTATCCATAGCTGATCATAACAGAGCAACGAAGAAGAAGGCAGAGGAGGAAGATCAAGCACTGTCCGACCTGGAAGGCTTAGAGTCAATGAGAAAGAGAGGCTATATAATGGCCAAGGTGCTGGACTCTGAAGAATGATGATCATGGTAAAATATTACCGTTTCCAGTTATGTCATTATCACAGACACACCCTTAATTTTGGATGTTCATTTTATTTTTAAGAAGCTATTAAGTATACGCTCCCATATCAGGTCACATTAGGTCAACCTGATATGTACACCCATTTGTTGTCTTATTGTACAGCTGGTTTCAGCGATACCAGCCTGGGTACATAAGACATCCTGTGCAATCTCCCATAGACTACTACTAATAATTATTATTATTTAAGTTGTCTTTAACTTATGAACGTTTGTTTCTTAATTTAAACATAGCCTAATTAGATTTGAATTGCCAGGCTGAGGCACATTTTTTTTTATTGCGGCATTCTGTAGCATAGGCGATAACCTGTCAAATTGTTGCAATCGTTTCTGGGACAATATAAGGCGTAGTCTACAGCAACTTACCCAGACTCCGGAGTGGATCGTGCGTCTTTTCAGCCACACTTTTCTTTTCTTTTGGGCTGCTTGTCGGCATATTGCCCTTGCCTAACATTAGGACTACTGAGGAAACTGTCGTGCTCTGATTTCTGTTTTAACGCGCGGTCCCGGGGAATAACAGCGGTGCAGGTGTCTCTGTTAAGTAACCTGCCGATTAAACTGTTGCTCCAGATTGGAGCAACCCGCAGAAAAAATAATGAGTGTGCATAGAGTATCCGTTCCACGTCCCAAATGTAACCAGTAGACTAATACGATTCTAAAAAAGTGAGCTCCAAGTTCCAACGCCCTTATCCCGCCCCTCTCCTCCTCTCTGGACCAAGCACCGAGTTATATAGACCAAGCACCATAAATCTCTATTAATAAAACTAAATAACTAACTCAATTCTAACGTGATTATTAATGCGTATAGCCTATTATTCCAGAGACAAATGCGGAACTGCATGATACGTGTAAAATTAAATTAACGCAGTCAGAAAACGTATTAAAATAAAAACACAAGAAAATAAAAACTGCCTAAACTTGTCTTCAGTGAAACTTCCAATAAATATGAACTGGCGCCATCTGCTGGTTAGTAATGGTAATTGCAAAAATATGCAACTATTTGGAGCTGTCCCTGAAGAAGGGACAGCTTTTTGTAGAGTAGGCTAAATTATATTAGAGCCAAATGATGGATGTTAACCTAAATATGAGTTCATACTGAAATATTATTTTTCAAAATGTCCAGATCTGGCCTGTCTAATGTGAAAACCATCCCACTTCTTAAATGCTAATTCAATTGGCCAATTAGAATTAGGTCATTTAGAAAAGGCGTGCATGTCTACTCACATTGAGTAGGCTACCCTATTTGAATGCGCAGGTTTGGTTATTGCTCAAATTACAGACACAGTATGTTGGAATCAATCAATCATTGGCTTTATGGCAGGACGTGTCGACAAACCTGACAATCTGATGATGCTATTGTTGTGCTTCTGCTACATATTTATACATGCTGCTGCCACGGCGCAGGAGAGATTATGTCATGTCTGATAATCCTCCTCACAGTATGTGATATCTTGCTAGAGTAACTGCGTAGCTGCAACACTATCATAGGAGTGAGACCAAACGCATAATTCCCCCGACCTCTGGATTCACCGTTTCATAGCTGGATGCACCCTCCTAAAAGGATTCCTACTGTAGCTCAGATTGCAACTTGGCAAAGCAACGCCGAAGCTCTGCCTAAATGGTAGGGCCCATGTTATTTCCAACACAAACACACATAGGCTACTAATAAACTACCATTCACTTAATTAAATGTAATCACTTGGTCGATATTACACTCGAGCCACAGTATGTCAGTCTGTGTCGACCGAGCATGCTGGAGAAGCAAATGAGTTCTGGTTCTTCTGGGGGAGTAGGGGGCTGGGTAAAGGCGATCCCAAACAATAGGTGGGCATTGCAATCAGACAGTCGTGTAAAACACAAAATATAATAATGAATACGCCAGAAACACACTGTTTACATAATTTATTGAACAATTACTGTATCTTAAACAAAACATCTTAAAAATGTACTCGTTTAAGATATAAGGCTGACATGCAGTAATGTTAAGACCAGTAGCCTATCCGTGCAGGTTTGCCGTGGGAGGGTCCGTCTATTTCCCAGAACCAAATAATTGTAGCATGAAACTTTTGCGATGCAAAATGACGTTATTTTAATAAAGTCAAATGTATCATACGTTTATATTGCGTAATATACAAATAGCATTCAGTATAACGAATATGTGGGTCATTATACATGTTCTATACTAGACCACAGCCAGTGAGGCAAACTTACTATTCCAGAAATTAGTCTGACCCTGTAAAACATGGCCTATAGCAGTTAGCTTAAAACAAGCTATTACGGTTATACATTACAGTATACATTGTGTAATTAGTAGACTACAATACGTAATAAAGTATATACACACAATTACATAAACATCACGATTTATATGAATGTCGCATAAAAACATGTTAGCCCGCCAGTTAGCCTTGGCGATAACACTGTTGTAATATGTTCAACTGAATAAAATACTTTTATCAGAAATCACTGGTTTATTTCATTTGTAATGTGTTTTAATAACTTCAGTGAGTAATCAAGTAGTTTGTACGGCGGGTTTCGTCGTATGTTTACTGGCTACAGTAGCCGGATTTTAGCTTAATAGCTAGCTAACTTATCCTTAGCAGGGGAGACGCGGCCGTCAAAAGCCAGGCCACTGCTCTGCTAAAACATGAAACTGTAGGGCGCAGTAATGTTCCCAGCATTTTCACAAGGTGTCGAACTATTTCGCAAACATGCCATCGCCTGACCCACCCTTTCTGACCGAAGGGATCGCAGCGGCACTCGGAATGGAGTGGTAGCTTGACAATACATATGGTTTGTTTACGCTGCGATCCGAGTTTCTTAACCCTGAACGCCACTTCATATCAATCCGCACCAAAGACAAAACAGTAATAATATAACATTTAATAGCACGTTATTAGTCAAAACACACAATATAATGGTGTTAGTTGCTACTATATGACATTGGTTATATATACTTCCAAAAGTGAGCTGTTATCTACGTGTTTTCTCGCATGAATGGTCAAAAACGAACTACTTTCCGTGGAAGGCGGGTTTCATTTTGTTTAAAACGTAGGATGTATGTTGTAGTTCAGTGCTTTGTTTTTTAGGTATATTCCTACTAATTAAAAAAAAGACATGGACATGAGAGATAAAAAATATGGAAAATATCGTTGGTTTAGGTATAATGCAGTTTTACCAAATTAAATTATATTCTATTTAAATACATTTCTTCTGTTCTTCCCCTTTTTGTGTAATGGTATCGTCCATACAAATGCTCCAGGCTGCTTTCCTCATGTGGGCGATAGTATTTTGATTGACCCCTAAATTAACCAATAAGAAAATACTTTAAGCTTAGCAACAGCAAATTTACTGTATTGCCCAATTATCAGAGAGGAGGGTGGGACATAGTAGGCTGAACATCCGAACAAATGATTGGTTAAAAAACATGGCCTTTAGTCATGACTTGTGGGCTTTGTAGTGTAATTGTGAGGACATCCTTTGTCCTTTACTGAAATTAAAACTACACGCCCCACATCCCAGCTGCAGCTGTAAGTAGCAGCATGCGCACGATCAGAGGCGGAGCTAGTATATAAATACGAGCTCCCAGTATTTGAGCAGCACACTGGACACTGTTGTGGCGAAGAGACGTGGTCCGCAGGTGAAGGCTAGTGCTGTCAGCAGCGAAACAGTTAACGGTAGTTAGCAACAGTAGCTCTGACGAATCCTTTAAAAAAAAAGAAAGAAAGAAAAAACGTACTCTCAACTTTACATTTGGAAACAGCGAGTGTGCGCTAGTGTGTTATTAACGCAATTATTAAGTTTATAATCGTATAAGAAGGAAATAACACATTTAGTAAAATACTTTAATGTGTTTTAAAGAACTTTAAAGCTGTGTTTGGACAAGACATAACCAGAGATGTGGTAAGAGAAGTAGCCCATCTGCACGACACCATGATGACAGAACCAACGGTTGATCACCTGAAAACTTCAGATGCCCCATCAGGTGGGAGTGGAGCTGTTTCGCAGCTGCCGCCAGCCAATGACTACGGCGACGAGGCTGTCGATAGGGGGCGACAGAGGGGCAAGCGGCAGAAGGCGGAAAACGGCGGAGGAGATATCAACACAGACAAGTTATGGCAAATGCGCGGAGGACGGAGGGAGGTGTGCCCTGTGCTTGCCGCTGGAAACGCGCTCCCGAAGTGCCCGATCGCCGCTCAGCCCTGCCAGGAGCCCGGGGTGGACTCCTCGGGGGAAGGCACCCTGGTCGCTCATGGGAACAGCGGAGATGGTCCGTCGGAGGAGACTCTGAGCCAGGTGCAAGGAGACCCCGGCCTCCACTGTGATCCGCGCCAGGGCAAGAAGAAGCACCGTCGCAGACCATCAAAGAAGAAGCGTCGCTGGAAGCCGTACTTTAAACTTTCCTGGGAGGAGAAAAAAGCCCTCGACGAGCGAGAGACGGCGCGGGCTTCGCGGGTGAGGGAGGAGATGTTCGCCAAGGGGCTTCCCGTGGCCCCCTACAACACCACCCAGTTCCTTATGGACGAGCATGACCGAGAAGAGCCCGATCTGAACACCGAGAGCGGCGTCAGGCGGCTGGCCGGCCCCGGGGGGCGCGTAGAAGACACGGCCAGCGAGGAGGACTTCATGGACGAGGACGAGGATGACGACGGGAGCGGCGGGGGCAGCGACGGCATCGGGAGGCCCGGGAACGCGGGCGGGGAGTTTCTCCAGAGAGACTTTTCTGAGACCTACGAAAAGTACCACGTCGAGACTCTCCAGAATATGACGAAGCAGGAGCTGGTGCAGGAGTACCTGGAGCTGGAGAAGTGCATGTCGCGCCTGGAGGAGGAGAACAACCGGCTTCGTCGCGGACTGGAGACAGGCATCGCCGAGGAGAGCGCGCTCCCGCATGCGGACTCTGCGCGGGTCCGTGAGTTGGAAACCGAACTGGAGCGACTGAGGGCGCAGGCCATGGAGGTGCGCTCCCCGAGCCAGCAGAGCCAAGTCGTAGAGTAGGATCATGGACAACAATATGTTTATTTTTATTTTTATTGTCTTCAGTTTATTTTTCCTTCTTCTGTAATCTCGTCATCTGGACGGTTCGGTCCGTGAGTTGCAATGCAATGCAGTTTATTTTCTGTTTGGACCGTTGGGTGTTCAAAGTTTTCCAAAAGGAATGTAAATATTTGAAAAATTGGTATTCTTTTTGTAAAGAGAATCTCTTTGAAAATATTTTTGTTCCTGGTCATTTTAGTGAGTTTGCATCGAAATGGTTGACTCGAATGTCCGTTGCATTTAGAGAATTAAAGTCTCAAATGGTAGCTATAGGCCACCTTGCAAGTCATTTTTGCAGATATAAGTTTCCGAATACAAATTTTAACAGTTGTGTTTCAGTGTACGGTAATTAAAAAAATTGAAATAACTTTTGTGTGTTTTTTGACACGAGGATTGCGTGGGTTTATAAAATATTAAGTATACAACATTTTTTATGGGGACTTGTTTGCTATTTTTCATAGCTAAGATTTACTAGACAAATGTTTAGCCTGTAGAATAAGACTGAGTTCAAACGGAGATAATCTATTGTGCAGCCTAAATGCAGTAGTCAACTGCAGCCCGCAGAGGGCGTAATTCGTCTTCCATTTTAAGTCCTGCACTATCAAATAGAAGACTTGTCGTCTTTTTTTCCCCAACGACTACAGAGCAGCCTGTGTGTAGGTCTTTCAAAATCAATTAAGTAGTCATTACTTTATTTGAAACATTTAGCATATTTCAGACAGCAAACATACACAATGTCAAGTTGATTTTGTAATATCTCAAAGAGGTTGAATTTAGAAAGTTCATAACAGGAAGTTGATCATGTACAGATACCACAGTGTCTCCGGCCTTGATCAATATAGAGATTGTTCACATTAACTTGCCGTAAATCACCAGGCAACAAAGATGACCTCGATTGGTTTCTTTTATTTTTTTAACAAAAGCAGCTGAGAGAATTTCTATGTTATCCCTCGTAGCAGCAGCAGTAACAGCTGTTGGTGCCTATATGAGGAGACAAGCAGGGTGCATAGATACTGTGTGTTCCTGGCTGGAGTCAGTGTGCTTTCAACAGCTGCATGTAATGCACACATCTGTATGGACCAGACGCCATAGCAGAGGAGGAAGGCCTTCAAAGGTAACACGCCTGAAGACTCGAAGACACAAAGAGGAACTGGAAATACATGAAGTGACTGGCACCACAACAATAACTCACTATTTGTATCTACTTTTACTATGCCAGACACTGGGTGAGAATAAACAAGCATTGGCATGTCAAGAGAGTTTAAATGCAGATGTGTATTGTATATGTTAACATTTTGAGTAATGTAATAAGTAAGTTACACCCTTGCTTAACAGGGGAATAATGTATTCATGGATATACAGTGCAATCTACTGCATATGTTGTGGGTCATCAAATTGATCTACCTGACAGAACTGTGAATGTAGAGGCATGTGCCGTCACCATACACAAGACGTATACAATCCTTAAATGTATCAGTGTGGCACTTTCCTTCCAATACATTAAAAGGGATCAAGATAGATTTTTTTTATTAGGCTATAGGATTAAAAACTGAAGTAATTGCAAACATGAACTTGAGCTATGGGGAGTTATATGCTTATAGTGACTATCTTTACATGGGGTCAACATTTTGATGATGATGCTTGTGTTATATTAAAGGTATAGTCAGCGATTGTAAGTTAATACACCTTTTGTCAAATTCACCAAATAGCTCCTCACAGTCTGCTAGCATATTGTTTAAAAAAATAATCTGGTACATCTACACAGCCCTGGCTCTGTAAATAGCAACACGAACAAAGTGGTTAACACCGCTCACAACAAAAATGCCATGCTCTAGGCTTCTCAATGAGTTTCCAATGTGGGGTGGAGCTTCTGAGGCAGCACACCATGGCATTGAAGGGAGAGGCGTTTTTGTTTTGATTTGAGTTTGAATTTAGCAACCATTATCCAGAATTTCTTACCTATGGTTTGTTTGTGTTGTTCCAGATAAGGGTGTGAATCATCTACCAAACCCTACCGACCTAGCATCCACGTGGGCAGTTGAGTTCATTCCCATGTAGGTCTTTCTGATAGGTAGGTAAGTAAGTAAACGTTTATTGTCCCCACTTATTTGTGCAGCAATATAGTTAAAACATACAAGCAATCACACATACAGAAATACATACCATATCACATTGTGCGTAATAAACATGCAATACAACATATCGCTACAATATATGAGCCATGTTTACCAGGTGTTGTTCTGGAACGATTGCATTACCTTATTCTGTGCAAGTTCATCAGTGTGATGGCTGAAGGTATAAAAGAATGTTTGAATCTATTAGTCAGGTAGATTGGTAGGCAGATGATGGTTCATCCATCTGCTGCTAGTGATTTGAATGACACCTATTTGCACCTCCTGGCTGTTCAAGTTCATTGTACAGGTGGAGCGTTCAACATAAGGATGGTTTCAAACAGGCGTATGTGTAGTCCACACGTCCACAGCTTTTAAAAAATAAGGTTCCTGTTCGGCCTCACATCCATGTACAAACAGTGTGTACGATCAACAAAGTTTTAGCAAAACTCCTTCCAGGGTGAAGATATTTAAAAACTGTATTCAGCATTCATGTGTAGACAGGTAAAGGTTTGAGGCAAAAGTTTTTTGCTTGGAACATCAGTTTGTGCGCCGTTAAATCCTTTGTATACATAAGGCATATTTCCTCACAGACTTCAAAACATACAATTGCGTTTTGATGTGAATGGAGATTTTTCTTAAACAGCACTGTATGGACAGGATTTAAAATAAAAAATAACAGGAAAACCCCCTTTTAAAAATGTATCTGTGTATGTGTGGACTAAACATACATTTTTTTATTTTAGCTAGCTAACGTAACCATTTTTGTCGTAATTTTCCACAAACTGTAACTAAGTTAAATTAAGTTATTATATCAATTTGCGCTGTGGAGATTAATACAAGATAACAATTATACATTAAAATAGCAAATCATAATTAGACTCCAAACCCCTCAAATCAATTAGACCTACAGTATTTGTGTCTACAAACACACCCAGCCTAACTAATCGCCAGGTGAGAACGACTTACTTTGGTTTTAGTCGTCACTGTTGGTCGAGTCTGTGGGTCAGAGATGTTCATCCACTAAGACTCATAAGCATTCAAATTGGCCAAGGCCCCCATAGTCTATAGCAGGGCTATTAAACTCTGGTCCTGGAGGGCCGCACCCTGCATGTTTTAGATCTCTCCCTGCTCCAACACGACTGATTCAAGGTTGTTTGAATCCTGATAACGATCGTTAATTTGAATCAGGTGTGTTGGAGCAGGGAGAGATCTAAAACATGCAGGGTGCGGCCCTCCAGGACCGGAGTTGA
>JAODUK010000023.1:690888-721299 GCA_027564635.1 Typhlichthys eigenmanni
GGGGTCCCCTGCTGGAGCTGCTGCCCCCGCGACCCGACTCTGGATAAGCGGATGAAGATGGATGGATGGATGGATGCATATTATCAAGGACACTTTTTTGGTAAATAATATACTAGTCATTGTGAAGATTTATATTAATAAGTATTTAAAAGTGATTTTTTTTTACATACATATTGGCAGTGACTCTACTTACTATATTTGAAGATTAAAATTTATTTATAAGACCCTAGTAATATTGTTTATTTGTGCATAACATAAAACAAGAGAATCATAATAAATAAAGGTAGACTTTACTGTAGCCAGCTATTATGAGCCTATAATACCATAGACATGTACACGACTGTGTAGGCTAAATGTGAAATGCATAAATGAGTGTGAAATGACTATATTGGATTTGCACAGATTTGTGGGCGGGACTTCCTAAAGAATACCCAATAGGCATAGAGGACACTGGATGTGCTTTGAAAGGTCATTACTGGTGAAATGCTGATTCCCGGTTATATTGACCAATAAGATTAATGAAAGTCCATATGGTTCCACCTACGCAACCCGCCCGTCCAGTCAAAATACTTACATCTCATCAAAGCGCTTTTTGATAGGTTACGGTGATTAAAGTGACTTATTAGTGGACCAATCATCAAAGAAGGGGGCGCTGTTTTGCCCAATTGGCATTTAGGACGTAGTAAGTAAGCTTATAAATGACAAGGTGACGGTCTTTTACACCCTACCTTCATTGACTGCCACTTTGAGCGAGTGTAGCTTCTTCCGGACCCTCCGATTTCTGTAATAAAACGGTAAAGGAATATTTAATAGAATTGACTTTATGTTGACGCTGAACATGTGAACGTTTGTACTCGAACATTTGTGGTGTCAGATCGCATGGGCGTTGCCTACATTGACAGACCGTTTGGCCATTCAAAGTCAACATCCTTGAGGGCGATTTCTCATAGTCGTTCGTTTTAATTTGAACACTTTCTCTTGCAAAATATGCGCGTCAACAAGTGTAATTTCGATTAAGTTGCATTTGGGAGATGCCGCGATTGTCACATTGTGATTCGTGGATGCTATCCGTGCACAGGCCGGTCTGCGAAGACACTTGCAAAATGTCTGACTCGTTTACCGGGTACCGACCCCGGGCCTGCAGTAGCACGCAGCGTAGCGTTGAGCCGGCGCAAGGGCGCAATGACTGCCTGGAGTGGCCCTGGTCATATTTACACATGCCATACGGAGATGTCAGATATCTCTTCACCGCTGATTTCGTTGTGAAGTTCTTTGAGTGCTGCCTGTTTTTGTGTCTTAGCCATTTGTGACCTTCAAGTCAGGGAGATTTTAGCTTAGCAACATAGCTCTCAATAGCTTTCCATTGTTAGCAAGTAGCGTTAGCGAACAGGTGGGAAATCTAGGAGGATATTTCAGAAAGTATTTATGGTATGTGTGTGTATACAAAATCGTATTTGATATAGAAATATTGTTAGGTCAGTTGTTTGGCCACACATCCCATTTATTTATTGTCTGGTAAATGACTGAGACATTGGTCAGCCCATGGACGCAAACATATCCTCCAGGGTTGTAGTAATGGCGTCTACTCTAAGTGGGAGTATAGGCTATTACTGCCTTGAAGTGATCCGATCATTTATCCAGTGTTGCTGTAACGACCTATCTAACTGGACGGACTTTATTTTCGCCAGTCGACAGCAAAGGGATCAGCCTGCATACTAGATTGAAGCAGGGAGTAAAGATAATTGATCAACTTCAACTTGACCTTTTCGTCCGCCGTGTTAGTGGTCATTGTACCAGCACCATATGAGCAAAACAATGTTAAAGCTCATTGCACGTAATGCTCTCCATTCAATGTTTAACAAAATTAAACTGCCGTCTTGATTCTGGTAGTATGATCAGCAATATGTTTTTTACTAATACAATGTTTTTAAAGTCACTTAAATTAAAAGCTGTCAGTTTCTTGATTTACAGTGGTGAAAATATGCTCTACTAAAAATATGATTTTACTTTTAAGATTACTGCAGGCAGAGGATAGCCTATGGTAAAATACTGGTGAAGGTCTTTTCTCTCCTCTCCCCCCATCCCATATATTTTCAATGACTAGACACAAAAGACTAGCAAGCTAAATGCTGTTCTATAACACACATAACCTCTACCTGTTAATAATCTTATAGGCATGTACTAAGCGTAAATGTCCTCTTCTATTAGGTACCAGCCATGTATGCCTGCGCCAAATTCGTCTCTTCCCCAGCTGTGGTATGTACAGTCAGTTATCCTATGAAAATCTTTATTAATAGTGGGGGATTTGAAATTGTTCTGATTCTAAGCCATACACTGGGATGTGGCCAGAATATATTATTTTATCAATGTTTGTGTGGAACACTTTATTTCCTTGGCAGGAATTTTTATTTTTTTTATAGTTTCTCGAATTTAAATAGTGTGGTTAAGACTCATTCCCATAGTATTTTGTTTTCTTCAAGATATTTGCAGTGTGTATGCAATATAGTTTAGCTGAGATGTTAACTAATTTGAAGTCTAACTGCACTTTAAATGGAACTGATCTGTGATCAGACACATCAATGCTGGTGTTATTATTCCCGTTTTTATAAAATCGGAATGTTATGTGCTGAAAACGGAACTACATATAGTATCTGTTAAAAATGACTCCAGGACCTGGTTGATTTTCATCAGTACACTTGGTACGCTCATGCACCATCAAATGTTAATAGGGGTCCTCCCCTCGATCATCTCCTTGATGTATTTTCCAAAGTTGTAGTTAGTTGAGTCAGGCGCTGGGGTGCAGTTAAACTTTAGTGGGATGTTTTGGCTGACCATCACCTGCCACTCACTGCTGCTGTGGTGTTGTACCTAGCTCCGTGGGGGGTCCAGAATCCTCGCTCGGCCAGTCTCCATCTCCCTCTTCAACAGACCTGAAGCCTCGGTGGAGCAACAGGTGAGCCATCTGGGTTTTGTCAGTTGCTTGCTTTTGCGCCTCCATCGGCTCCAGGGAATGTTTTTATTATTTCTCCCTTACATTAAGGTATTCATCTGTGTTGGAAGTGACTTTCAAACAGTAATGTATTGCGGTTCAGTAGAAGCAGTGTGATTAAGTTACATTACTTTCTCTCAAAAGCTATATATGCCTTATTACATTACTTTTAGTATTACTGTCATAATTTAATACAGGTGACTAATATGGCATGTATTTTAATGTAAGCACATTTATATTTTAAGTACACACATACAATGCACATAACTAGCCTACAGTCTAATTTATTAGACTGTCTGAGATAGGGTTGCAAAACTTTCTATGGCTTAGGCTGTGATGTATAATAAACCAACATTTTTGGCATAATAATTGGCATGTTTGCCTCAAATGGGACTAGAAGATGAAATTATATCCCTAAAAATGAGAACACACTGATAGATTACACCGATCAAATAAAGCCATAGCACTCAGGTCTGCAACCTGACACTGTTGGGTGTGTAAAACAATCTATATCTCAATAATGGCAATACAATAATCATAGCTTACTGTATCTACACGTGCAGCAGAAAACAGACAACCTAGACATCATCTACGGAGGACAGTTATCTCTTCCCCCCCCCTCCTCCTTCAAACAAAGTAACGTGGTGTCCCAGTCCCAACATTTATCAAAGGAAAACTATGCATGCCCAAGCCACAGAAATTGGTTTGCTAAGGCAACATGTATTTGTATCATTTACAAGGCTTTAGTCGGTCGTTGAATTCATGGACTGTGACCAGTAACAGTTACAGAGGCCGTGCTGTGTAGAAACGGCAGACTTGTTTGAGCGCACACAACAGAAAAGCTAGCGGACAGTGAGTGGATATTCGCTGTTTGAGCTATCTTAGCATTAGCTTGACTGGTGTTTAAAGATCTGAATACCTTGGTGAGCAGAGAAACAAACTAAAGACTTGCATGGTTTTGACCAGAATTTACCTTTATTGTAGGCTTCACTATAGTGCTGATGTATTATAACACTTTTTTATTTGAATGTACCACAACATAATAATAATAATAATAATAATAATAATGCCAGAATAACCCTTTCTCCAAAACATGTTTATGCTAGGTTAATCCTCAATCTATTTTCAGGCCTTGTTGCCAAGCAACCAGTCCGGGGTTCTGACCCGTTACATCCAGACCAGCGCAGTCTCCCGGGACATCGACACCGCTGCCAAGTTCATCGGTGCTGGTGCTGCCACAGTGGGCGTGGCCGGGTCAGGAGCTGGTATCGGAACAGTGTTCGGCAGCCTTATCATCGGCTACGCCAGGTAATGTCCCCTGACCGAGCCTGGCCTGTGCTACGATGGCATCGTACTGTTGCTGAATAGCCTTAACAGGCTGTCGGCTGACTTGTTTAAATGTAGCCGGTAAACTTCCAACCATATGTGTATTCAAGGGGCTAGTAACTGCACAGCTGATAGCCTACCTACAAAGTTTTTTTTTTTTTTTTTTACGAATTATCTGCATCTAAATTATGTTTTGATAAAACTGAGCCTGCTTAAAAATCTGCAAAACACTATCTTATTAGAATGGCATCAGGGTTTACATGGTTGTGAATTTCAAGCCAAGATCTTAAGCCTAGTAAAGGCCAACACCCACTGGAGGTGTCAAAGAATGGACGTATGATGTGGTGAAGAAGCTCAAGCAGTTGCAATATTGCAATGCACTTTTATGGCATTGATCACGTGTAACCGTCTTAAAACCATGGCGTGAGAAACGTACGTGGGCGGTGCCTCGGTCTTGAAGGATGTTCTGGCACCTCTGGACGCAGCCAGTGGGCATTGGCCTGAGGAGTAGGTCATAACGAGGGGCAGAACAGGTTGACACAGTTGACTCACTGCAGCATTCCATTGAGCGAGAGCAGAATGTGACAGGTTTAGCTGTAGTAGATCATACATTTGTGTTGCCTGATGGCAGTAGTCTCATGCATGGTCGTAAGATGTAGCTGCAGGATGGCTGCACTAAAGCAGTGTTACTATCTTCCAATGAGTACCACTGCACTAAAGCGTAACTGATGGGCGACCAATGGTGTTCTTGGTTGAGGAAAGACATCTTATAAGCCCATTGCACACTGAAAGTGGAATATGATATAAATTAGTGTACTTTTAGTATTCAGGCTAACTTCCGGGAACTATTTTGAGGCTCCGTTGCTGTGGAAAAACAGTCCATTGACGTGAACGGAGATGACACTCTTTACATGGGGCTAAGAAACAAGCAAGTTTTTCTTTTAAGTTAATATTTGTAGTGTTTTACCTGCGGCCACAACGCATTTCCATTGCGTTCTATGTAAAAAGCGCTTCAAAAACGCAAGGTGCAGCTTCGTTCTTGCTTGCAGTCTTTTACTTTACAGGCCTTTACTGTCTGAATATGTGGGGGAGGGAGTGGAAACTTGCCTGTTGGGTTTGAATGCTTTAGTCAATTTTAACCCCTGATTATTCCCTTTTAATTACAATATGGCTATGCATATGAACACGCTCAGGAGAATGTGTTGCTGACGTCCTGGTGTTAATCTGTTTCCTCAGGAACCCCTCCCTGAAACAGCAGCTCTTCTCATACGCCATCCTGGGTTTCGCACTGTCCGAGGCCATGGGTCTCTTCTGTTTGATGGTGGCGTTCCTTATCCTGTTTGCCATGTAAACCTGACGATACATCCCCTCCCTCTTTCCTTCAGAGGGCGTGGTTTGGAATTGGAACATTTTAAGATGCTCTTGACTAGGCCATTCCGATCAATGGAAAATATTAATACTAAAGGGAAAAACACACACTTGAGGTTTCATAAGACCTTGCAACCCTACCTTCATACGTTCCGACGCTTTTTATTTTTGTTTTTCAGAAGTTTTGTGTGCAATCTCGCATCAGTTGAAATCAAATCTGTCCAAAATAAATGGTTGGGATAACTTAAGTCTGAAGTTTGAACATTATTTCTGTCTTTAATTTGTTCTTTTGTCATGTTGAGAATTGGCATTGGATAAACTGTATCTAATACTGCTAATGGTTGGTATGGCTATATTTCATTTTACTAACAGAAATGGGGAGCCATTATTGTGCCCTGGTTTCCCCTAGGTTAGGGCGTAACACTATTTTATGAGCTGACTTGTTACTGGAATAAATCAATAGTTACTAATTTGTTTGATAAATCTCTTTTGCATTTTATACAAAACACTAAAACACTCATGTTTACAGTAAAACAGATGTCAGTAAACACTCAGTAGTAAGTAAGGTTACTGTTTGTCACTTGGAACATGGAATGTGGAATCCAATACTAACTTGCTCAGCCTCTGTAATTTGGGGAGGGGGCTTGTGTAGCTCATCCTACACCTTAAACTTTGTAGGATCGGGACCTGTTTCAATGCTGGCTCAATGATTTTATTTGATTGAAACTTGCTGAAGTAATGTCTGAATATTTGACTCAAAGCACAAATCTATTCCATGGTGCACAAACTCAGGTGTTTGAACTACACTGTCAATTTCATAAGACAATTCAACATGTGATGTTTACATTGTCTTCACTGGCACATTATACAATGAGATTACACATGGAACTGTTGCAACCCAAAAAGACAAACACACCTTGATTTTTGAACTTTGAATTACCCCATACTCTCATAACTAATAGCAGCAGTGCCTTGCCAAAGGTATGCATGAGCTGGCTTAATTACCATACTAAAGCCATACTTGTTTACGTGGTCTAGAAAGGAATAATACAATAGATATTTGTCTTAATTGAACAAGACTGGGCTGCATCAGATGACTTGAACGGAATAAGATGATTCTGGATGAGGTGGACAGCTGAGGAAGATACTGCCTACAATTCCTTCATGAAAAAGCAATTCTTGGCAACCACCACACGCTGGTTGAAAGAAATATAACAGATGCCTATGTGGCTAAAGCAAAGGGCAGTGGATTGACAAATCTTTTTAAATTTCAATGTTTTGGTAAAGGTCACTACATTATTGGCGGCTATTATTTATGTAGCCTTTAAACTTTTTCCTGATATTAATTGTGCCGTTTTGTATATTATTTAGTGCTATTGTGGAATGTATTCAAAATACTAATGGGTCGCCGAAATATGCTTACTATATAGTACGTACTATATACTATACGTATACTATACTTACTATACGTACTATACGTGTGTTGTGCAAACGTAAAACGTTGGACGTGACCACACGGAGGCAGTGATTACGACATGAAGTGCTGTCGGAAAATGAACCCACACAGCGAGCCTTAAGTTTTGTTTCCTTTTTTGAATGGCAATGAGGAAATGTGTCGCGGAAAGTAATATATTTAGGAAAGATGATACTTACTCTAGATAATAGATTTAGCTTTGTTCTTTCGTGAGTCGTAACTAGGTGGACAGGAAGATTTTCGCAATCAGATACTTTTCATAGGTAACGTTGTCGCAGTAGCTACCTAACACTAGCCGTCATGTGTAGGACGGGAATGACTTGTGTTTTGCGTCTGGGCTCGCCTCTGTATCAGTGTCTTTCCCATTGTGCGGCTTTCTGATTACGCTTGACGACAGAACACCGCGGTAACTTTATACGCAGCTGTCAATGCAGCTAACAGTTAGCATTACAAATTAGCCAACATTAGTAGACGGGCTAACTGTATCGCGCTAGCTTGGTAACCATGGCGGACAGCTTTGGGGAAGAAGTGAACGGTGGTGCCCTTGGTCTAAGTGTTAACAGCCAGGGGAACGGTACTGCGCTTTTGCCGACTTTGGCTATTTCTGTGCCCGGAGGACATTCGGCAACAAGCGGTGTTCACTCCATTTCCAGTGCGGCCTCGCTCCCCTCCGCTGCAGCCGCGCCGAGCGTTCTCGCCGCGGTTGTGCCCCCGATATCCACTGTCACCCCAGTGTTTTCGAGTAGTTTGACTCTGCCTCCGGGCTCACAGCCCGTCATGTCCTCATCTCCTATCGCACATGCTATATCACCTCTCCCGGGCGTCGGGTTAGGGGTCGGCGGGGTGGCCGGAGTAGCAGGAGCTGGCCTCCTGTCCCAAATACACGCCACGTCTTGGGACCCGACCCTAAGTACCGACTGGGACAACGAGAAGGCTTCCCAGCAATGTATTCTTAGAATCAAGAGGTAACGTATGGCGCAGTCTTGTTAATACGTGTGTTTTGAAACGTTTTGTATTGTCTGGTGTATATTTTGTACGCTACCGGTGACTACGACGTCGACAACAGGTAGACTCAGAAACGAAAGTAAAAGACAATATTAGAGCGATCCCTCCAGGCCTCAATCTGGGACATTGAAACCAGATTGCAACGTTGGTAATTTTACCACCATGTATGACATAACAATGTTGTGTTTGTTTCATAGCCTGACCACACATGCTCATATTCTTACCTATTAAATCACTGCAGTTTGGTAGTCGTGCTTACATTGCTATCATGACGAAACCCATTATAATGTGTAGCTATTACAAGAAGAAGAACATTAACTTAAAAGCAACATCTTGCTAAGGTTAAGGGTTATTGACCAACATTTTGCTTTGTCAAATGTAATACCGTACAGTAGATGTCACTCATCTCCCCTGCGGTCACGTTTTTAGTAGTTGTTATTTTGAGTAGGCTGTTATTTTAGGCCTTATCTAAAATTAAATCTTGATGTTAGTTATCTAGTAGATGCAATTATTATCTCTTATTTTCCCCACATTTTGCTTGTGTGACTCTAACTCAAACCTCTCTCTCTAGGGATATCATGTCCATCTATAAAGAGCCTCCACCTGGAATGTTTGTAGTCCCTGACCCTCAAGACATGACCAAGGTAAGGTGCCATAAACCGAGACACAAATTCCATCCTAGCCTAGCTGTGATATAACCATTTTCCCCACCCTTCCCTATTGTTATATTGTCAACCCCAGCAAGGGCTCCTCTTTCAGTTTGTATTTGTCATATCCCATATGGGACTATAACATACGTACAGGCAGGCAAGTCTTTTTCACTCCCCCCCACCCACCAGATCCATGCGCTGATCACGGGGCCGTTCGACACTCCATACGAGGGCGGCTTCTTCCTGTTCCTGTTCCGCTGCCCCCCCGACTACCCCATACACCCTCCACGGGTGAAGCTCATCACCACGGGACACAACACCGTCCGCTTCAACCCCAACTTCTACCGCAATGGCAAGGTGTGCCTGAGCATCCTGGGGTGAGTTATGCCCCTTTACACACATGGTGGTGGTGGGGGGGGGGGGGGGGGGGGTTCTATTGTTTTTGAATTGGTGGTGAGTTGAGACTGCATGTGCAGCGGATCCGTTCCCGTGTCAACCAGTTGAGCGTTTGTTTGCACACCGCTCGCGATGTGGACGCTGCTCACAGAGCTGAGTTTTTGTTTTTGTTTGCCTCCTCCTTCCCAAAGTGGGTTCTGTATCTTTACACCTTGCCTCCCGTTTTGGAAGCTCTTCACATAGATTGCGATGGAAATATATTGTTGAAATAGGAAAGACACTATTTTTTTTTTCTTAGTCATGCCCTCTTTCCCATTTCCTAGATTTGTTAAGCGTGCATTCATTTAACTTCATTGCTCGCCTAAATGGTTGTCATAATGTGAATGTCTTTCTGATTCTTAATAACGATCCTAAAACATACATAATATGTTTGTACCGCACCATCAATGCAGTGCAACGTGTATTCGGAACAAATTATGTAGAGTGCTTGGAGGTGGGGCGGATAAAATCCACCGGGAATCTGCGGGCAGTGTGAAAAGCATGGTGTCGACAGAGCCACGCGAACACTTGCACTTAGGCTCTGCGTGCAACAGGTGTTAAAGTAGGGCTGCTCGATTTATGGGGAAAATCATAATCATGATTATTTTGGTCAATATTGAAATCACAATTATTGTACACTATAACTAGTATGCTGATTCAGTCCCTCCTCCATCTGAACTCTTGCTGATTTTGAAATACCACCAGATCCCACAAACGGGACCTCGCGGAAAGTTTTTTAACTGAAAAATGTAATACTAACAAAGTGGTGCAGAACAATTATGATGATCAATATCACAATTTCACATTTTATCAATATCATGCACCCCTGGCGCTAACAGCGTTTAACCCTTTAAATGAGCTATGCAAAACCTAATAAAATAACTTTGTATATACAATAATAATTTTGTAATCGTTTGGAACCGAAATTGAAATCGCAATCATATTTTGATTAATTGCACAGCGCTACTTTAAAGTTGAAGAAACACTGCTTTATATTACAGGATTTTGGTTTTCTTGTAGTGAACTGTTGTTGGACTGATACACATACCACTGTCATGAATCGGTACTATGTTGAGTGCTATTGTTGATTGGTATATTTTGTAATAATTGTTGTAGTATAGAAAAGTTAATTTAGGTTAACATATGATAATATGTCATAATTAACCTAGTTTATGGAAAAATGTGTATGGGACAGGTAGAAGTAGTAGTTGTCATTAGGAACACTGTACAAAACTGCCTGATTTGACGTATTTCTGTGGTTGGACACCGCAATAACCAAAGTCTTCTCAATTCCATCTTGCTTTGCTAAGACAACTACAGCCAGTTGCACCACTGTGGGGTCAACCACACACACACATTCTTGCTGTTGGTTGAGGTTGCGAAAACACCGGTCCAAGTTCACCTCTGTTGAACTCTAGATGAAGTGAAGATGCGATATTGCTTCGCCACAGGAAGGGGAGGATGCTGAAAATCTTGGGAATCCTTGGTCTTCCTTATGGGAGCTGTCCTGTAACCTATTTTGATTGATTCTACGTAAATGCAATTTTTTCTAAATTGCTCTATCCGACTTAAACCTGAGAGTCACTTTAAGAGACAAACTGGCTCTTGCAGTGTGTTCCAGGAACTTATAAAGTTTATGTGAACTAAGATTCTTGCTGTTGGATGGGCTACACGGGATGATAATTTTTCCTTTTACGGCAACACTTTCAGCTTTATTGCGGGAAAAGGTCTAAAGATAAAACTAGTGCAGCAACCAATATATCAGTCAAATCAAGCAAATCTAAACATTTACAACATGCATTTTAAAAATGAATTAATTTATGTATGCCTGCTGCTCAATCAAAGCCTTAGATATTCTGGATCCTTTATTAAACCTTGACCTTAAGCCTTGACTTTAAGGCCAGCAGGGCCCAGGCCGGGCATCTCGGGTTGAGTATCTCAGGCAGTTCTCCATCATAAAATATTAAAGACTTCTGGTTGGGTTAAAGATTAATGGTGTCAACACTAACAAGCACCAGCCTATATCAGCCTGGCAGACCTAACGTGCGTGTGTCTGTCTGTCTACATGTGTCTGTCTGTCTTTGCGTGTGTGTGTCTGTCTGTGTGTGTGTGTGTGTGTGTGTGTGTGCAGGACATGGACAGGCCCAGCATGGAGTCCAGCACAGAGCATCTCCTCGGTCCTGATCTCCATCCAGTCTCTGATGACGGAGAACCCCTACCACAACGAGCCTGGTTTTGAGCAGGTGCCTCCAGGGACACTTGTACCACTGCTGCTGACAGGGTTTGATTCTCTCTGTGGGCAGAGGGGACGGGGTTTGATTCTCTCTGTGGGCAGAGGGGACGGGGTTTGATTCTCTCTGTGGGCAGGGGGATGGGGTTTGATTCTCTCTGTGGAGAGAGGGGGGAGGGTTTGTTCTCTCTGTGGGGAGAGGGGACGGGGTTTGGTTCTCTGTGGGGAGAGGGGACGCCCTCTGCCCACAGAGAGCACCAAACCCTGTTGAACACAAGTTAATTGCTTTGAGTCAAATTATTTGATTTATTTGACTGGCCTGGTAGAATGGCGCCACCTGCAGTTTGATTGGTAAAGTGACAGCAAAGGCATCAGCAGCACTGAATTTGGACAGGTATAGTTATAATCTGGCGTAACCAGACCATATTCACTTTGTGAACAGATCTGGCCACGCTCCATTGGGAAGTATTCAGTCATGTCCTCCTACCTGGCGTAGACCTCTGGTTCATTTTATTACTTTTGGACAGAGCTGAACCACTTGGCGTCGCTACAATTGTTTTGATCGCCTCATCTAGCTCTGCCACCATTTAGAAACACGCTTGACTTCAACCTCATCTCACTTAACGCCACGCTGACTCTCCCGCCAGCAGGGTCTTGTTGCTTCCAAGTTTGCTTTATAGAATCACGTTAGATTTAGGTTTTACACCACAAATACATGCATGCAAGCAAAGGCTTTTTTTTTTTTCACTCTTTTATCCTGCAAGAGTGGATTTAACAACAGGCTTTGCTGGTTCAGAGGTTCGACCAATCACATGCCAAGTATTTTTCTTTATAGCGCCTGTCCTTTTTAAAATGGTTTCAATGGACGGCTCGGCTCCCCAGGTGGACATGTCTGACAGACACATATCTAGCATGTCAGGTTATACATAAGCAGTGCCCAGAGAGCTAAATCTGCCATACATGGCCTGAAACAAATATTTTTACCCCAAACAGTTCGCTGCAGAAATGCTGTTGTGGCCTCAGATTGATCGTAGGTACTTGGGATTTAATGATGTATACTAAAAATACACATTAATGCCCCCAGAGAAAAATAATGGGCAGTAGTATGGTGATATCCTTGAACCTCCTTATTGACTTGCATGGAACGCTGTGTCATTCTAGTCTGCATAAAGGGTAAAAATTGAATGCAGAAGTGCCGTCCGTTGGAACCTGTGTTAAACTCTATTCTCTCTGGCTACATCCTTTGTGTGTTGTGCAGGAGCGCCACCCAGGAGACAGCAAGAGCTACAACGAGTGTATCCGCCACGAGACTGTGAGGGTGGCTGTGTGTGACATGCTGGAGGGCAAAATCCCCTGTCCCGAAGCTCTGTGGTGAGAGCAGAGATGTGTGGGCGCAGTGATCAGCTGAATGGCGGCTCACGCAGACTTCCGTGACCCGCCAGACCTAAGGCTACGCTCAATTTCTCATCCTCTTTCCCCCGGGAGTTGTTTTACTGATGTGTGTGTGTGTGTGTGTGTAGGAGTGTGATGGAGAAGTCCTTCCTGGAATACTTTGACTTCTATGAAGGTGTCTGCAAGGAAAGACTCCACCTGCAGGGACAGAACATGCAGGTGAATCACCTACACACTAAATTATTGGTGAAATTTAAAGCAATGATTCGCTTATTTTTCTCTCCCAAATGTATGTTTTAAAACCGTTATTTATTTATTTATTTTTTCTCCCTCATTTGTAAATCTCTGCCCATTTACCCAGGACCCTTTCGGCGAGAAGCGGGGTTGCTTTGACTACCAGGCCCTGATGGCGCGCCTGGGCGCCACCCACAGGCGGATACGGGAGAAGAGCCCGGCGGAGGACGTGCGCAGTGACGACGACGACACAGACTCGGACACCAGCTCCTCGGAGACGGACCCTGACAGCCAGGGCAGCTCCCAGCCCTGACCCGCATCCCCCCCCCCAGCCCCTCCCCCATCCCCCTCCCCCTAAATCCAGCCAAAGCCCCACCACCACAGCGGTGGCTCCCTGGCAACGGGACCTTCTTTTTAGTTGTTTTGTTTTGAATGTGGGGCGGTGTTGCCCCCCAGCACCTGGTCACAGACCCGGAGGCTGTTGGACTGAAGGGACCAACGTTAAAGACATTTTTTATTTTATTGGTGGTGGGAGTTTATGGGGCGATCCACACTGCCCGATAGCTTAGCGCCGGCGGTTGTTTTCCAGTGGTATTCTGTTCTGCCAGACGCTTCTGACAGGTAACCAGGACTATCTCGGAGGTCTCTGTGTGTTCTAAATGTTCAGTGGATAGGCTAAGTGGTGATCGTGTTATGGCACAGTAAGCCAGCTCGGCTGTTTTGCTAGCCATCATTTGGTATCTTGTGTCGTTGTAAACCACTTGTTGGATGGTAAACCAGTTAAGTTGCTTGTGAATCCTTGGATTCACTGCTAGTACTCACCGGTGTTGGTACATTAAAAAGTAGTTTTGTTGTCCTTTTTTATGTTGACATGTAAAAAGATCAAGGTTACCACGTGTTGAGGAAAAATGTTTACCCTCAAGCTTGAGTGAAGTCTCCTAAACCTGTTTTTCCTCGCACTCAGTACCTGCAGCCTCAGAGGGAGGCCAGAAACCCCACTTGACTGTTTCTAGTCACAACCAGGTCCGTTCAGACAGTCATCTTGGAGCTTGTACAGAAGGCTGGTAATGACGGTGACTAGGTTCATAGCAGCTCTGCCCTGCCCTTCTAATAGTGAATGGACATGACTTTATTAGGGGACCCCTTCAGACGTGTAGGGTGCTAGGCTATGATTGGAGGTAGACATGCACTTGTTCTTGGCAGGGAAATGGGCCTTCGTCCCTGCCGGCTCGGGGCCTGTGATGCAAGGCTAACATATCAGTTATTACATTTTTAGAACCAAGTCTGGTCGGGTCGTGGCTACGTCAAGTGCCCTTCCTGGTTCGTAAAACTCACTACATACATATACACACACAACTATTATCGATGAACAAGGAACTTGACAGCTATATTGCGTAGGGATTTTCCAATAGACTTGTGAAGGGACAGACATGCCCTCTATTCAGAGCCATGAAAGCTGCTCAATTGGACACACCAAATAGGTCATGGCTTTTCTCACTGGTTGATCTTATTTCATACCCTGCGCCCTTCCTCCAGCAATGTGGATGAAGAGGTGCCAGTTTTAATTTGACCGCTCTGGTGGAACTGATTGGTTGGTAAAGAGCTTTTGATGGAAAGAGTTTGTTTTGCCCTTATTTTCTATTTGTTGTACTAATGAACCTTTCTGTGTTTGTCCTACTGGGTTACGTTTAAAAATTGACTGAAAATGTTGCAGTCACTGCTCTAGACTGCGACTAGCAGTATAGCATATCTGTAGAATATATTGCCAAGGCTATGCACTTCCTTAAATGTTTACCTGGAAGTGCAGACAGATTTTTATTTTATTTTTTTTTAGTTTAGATTTCTATGCAGGTGTATAAAATATACAGGAGTTAGAAATTAATTTCTATTTTGGGGGGGGGGGGGTTATACGATAAAAAAAAAACACAAAATAAAATGTTCAGTCGGAATCTATGTATTGTGATGTTTATTTGTGGCAAGTGACTCAATGTCATATTCCTGACTTTCACTTCTTCTACATATCAATGCAGATGTCACACCCAGTCCTTTTATTTTGTTTTTACATGAAATGTGTTTTTTCTCATCCTCTCGCCTTATAACACTGTCAAATGAATAAATACATGTGCAGTTATTAACCTTTGATATGATTAATATTTTAGCATGTAACGTTTAAACATTTCACTTGATATGCTTAGATCATGCTACATTTACCGTAACTTAAAAACCACACACTCTAAATCCGTGATAGGAAAGCAATTAAGCACATTATCAAAAGCATATGCCCTCTACTGGTTGCAAGATAGTATAGCAGGAAACATGGCGTAGAGATGAAACTAATGTAAGCTACGT
Source organism: Typhlichthys eigenmanni (assembly GCA_027564635.1). Classification (NCBI taxonomy): domain Eukaryota; kingdom Metazoa; phylum Chordata; class Actinopteri; order Percopsiformes; family Amblyopsidae; genus Typhlichthys; species Typhlichthys eigenmanni. The sequence goes on from JAODUK010000023.1 coordinate 706,341, forward strand.
GCTACTGTGTCGCTCTAGTGGTCAAACCATGTTATTAGAATGGCCCGTGATACGGACGACGACTATCGCAATGTACGGCGATAGCTAAAATGTTCAATCACATTTTAAAAAGCATAATTTATTGAATATAAATTAATCTGTTATAATTTATAGGTTATTTCACAGTTATTGTATATCTTGATATAGATTGGAAATTCCCGGCGCATTATTCGGGGGTATAGCTCAGTGGTAGAGCATTTGACTGCAGATCAAGAGGTCTCCGGTTCAAATCCGGATGCCCCCTTTATTTTTCCTCGAAACCATACGATTGGCTATTTGAATAAATGTGTTGCGCTACCAAAAATGTACACCTGTTATTTTGACAGTTACAGTATGAAAAGCTGTTTTGTTGAGGATATAACATTGTCCATAATAGTCTTTAGACAGCTGATGTGTGGACCATACATTTTCATACAGTGCAATTAAGTTATTGTATTACTTTTAGTTTAGGCGTTTCAATTGAGTCTTGGGTTAACATTTTACAAAAACAGACCATTGAAAATAAAACATTTATTTATAAAAAATATATACAAATGCATATAAACAGAGACATTATATAGCATATACGGACTTTGATATAAACATTGTATATTTCAAATTCAAGGATTTTCTGTAATACTATACATAATACATTTTAAAATTTTGTATAAATAAGGCATTTTCTTTAATAAATTGGTTGATGTTATGCATAAAATGTTGATATTTAAAATTAAAATAATCACAGCTGGTATGATTTGTAATGTCACTCCCCAAGTTCTTGGCAACTTAAAATTAATTAAGAAAATTAAGATTCTGATAACATATGTTAATATAAAATACACTTATTCAGGAATATGTGAAATACACTTTTTCAGGTGTGCAATACACATATTCAGGAATTGCTTGAGAAATGAAGCTGTGTGTTTTCGGGCCAAGGACCACTTGGCTGATAGAAACACAGCACATTATCACTATGGTATAAAATATTTAGTTGTTGGGTCAACAATAATGTTTGGGGTGGCCTATAGTGCCATGTATAAAAGTAATAATGTAATAAAGTAGTGTATATTTTCTGACATTTACATTTTTGGACAAAAAATAAGTTTGGGTTCAAATAATTTGGAGGACCCCCTGCAGTACCTCTGAAGACCCCCTGTTGAAGACCTCTGCAGTACTGTGTTGTCACTACAGCCATGCAAGTGACAGAATCAAGTAAATTTATCAGATAAGATTCTAGGTAAACAAATTGGGCCTCTAGCATAAGGCCACAATAGACAACTACAAATACAACGTCCACTCTCTGGCTCACTCACAAGTGCATATCTTACTATTTACAAAGGAGGTCGGTGTAGAAAACTCCAAACTGTTTTGTCCGGAGGCCACAATGTCTAGTAGCTTACAACCCTAGCCTGCTATTACTACTATTACACCTGCGATCAAGATTTTGGGAGTTTCCAGTCAAGTGGGCCGATTGGGCAGCAGAGCTTCTTGAAAAAGTCACAATCTTAATGTAGCAGCATTTGTGACGTGTTTATTCCCTATCCTGCGATTGTTCATAGTTTACAGCCATTCTTCCTGAGGCAGAAACGTTGCAGCTGGTTAACACCCCAGAGATGTCAAGGCAGGCTTGAAGTTAGTTATTTTGTTCACAACAACACACAGCGGATGTGATACAATGTGGAACAATATCTTATCCTACACCCTTGATCCAGGAGACAAAGCCCTAGTTGGCCAGAACCCGTGATCTCATCCAGTCCAGACTGGCCGGAAGTCTAATCGACACACAAAAATAATAAAGGAAAATGAACAAATTACGATTAATTAAAGTTGTTTGGAGATAGAAACAAGCAATGTGACAACAGGTACACAATGTCACATTTCAAACAGTCAAAATAATACAGTTGAGTCTAAATAAAGTATATTCTTGAATCAATAGTATGGCCTAATGTACTGTATATATTTTCCAGACTACAAGTTACACCAAAATATTAGTTGTACTCACACTTTTCACAAAATGTGTAGTTAAGGGTAAAAAAAAATACATTGTTATTAGAATTTATTGAATAAGTCGGATTTATATTATTTTTCAGTGGTACACTAGCCAGTTTTCAATTGTCACGAGTGTATACAGTGCCATCTCTTGGCCACAGTTGGTACGCAGTAGACAAAATATATAAGTGGCTTCACAATAGGAATTCGGAATTAGCAGCCAGAAAACGGGAAGAAAAGCATCACTTACAGAGATGAAAATATGATTTATAGGCTATAACAATAACAGTAACTATCAATTTGTAGTAGCCTAACTATATATTTTTCTTTAGCGTTTCACTTTCTTCAGGGGTATACCTGCCTTTGTGTTGACGCTGTGTTTCTCCTCTTAAAATGTTTTGTCTCAAGACAGTTAGTCCATGTTCATGTTCATTTTTGTACCCATGTTGTCCCCTGATTCCCCTCAAGAAGACCCCACCTCTTTCCAATAAAAAATAAAAACATGTTCTTAACTAATTTTCCTGGTTAATTCAAGGTTAAATGTACAGTAAATAATTCTGGAGAAAGCTTGTTGATATTTCAGCTTGATAAAAAACAAAAACACATCTCCCTTCTGTGCTATAGGTGCTCCCACAGAAGCTCCGCCCTGCACACTGTACACATTGCCATGGCTGGGGCATTGTTATGTGTGTCTAGAATATTATTATTTTTTTCGTAAGTAAGTAGTAAACTAGCTAGCGGACCGCAAGGAGATACTTGGTGAATTAGACAATGAGTGCATTAGCTTGCAATCGCTTACTATACCTTTAAATACAAACACCAATGTGTAATGTGTTGACGCATGCAAACACTCACCCCTCCCCAGTGAGGGCACAGCAGGCCTGGACATGCCACGAGTGGGCTGTGATGGAGTTCAGAGTGAGGTATTCGGAGATCTCGGCTGCTGTCATAGAGCCCTTCATGTCTTGTTTGTTAGCCAGAACGAGTACAGCTGCATTCTGCAGGTCCTAAACCGACACGCAGGAAACTGTGGTTTAACTCCTCTGCTGCCAGTATCAATGTGTGCTGTAGGCATGTAGGCATATGGGCATAAACTGTAGACATTATATAGCTAGACTCTACTGTCTTTGTTTTTGCCCAGACAGCGTCTTCGAGAACATAGAATTGTAGTGTCAGCGGAAAAACAGAAATGACAGGCAAACGTGCTGATTCAAATTGTGAAAATTACACCATCGTGTGTTGCAATTTTTCTGTTTTGACTACAGCAGTTAAGTTAGTCATCGTGAAAGTGTAGCCAAGCATTACTGTATTAACACCAGATATTTGTAGCAACAAGTGATAACAAAGGAGTTTTTGTCTGGACAGGAATCTGTATGAATATTTATGTAACTATCCACTCTGGTACTTTAAACGTGGAACCAATCCTCCTGTTCCATTGCCACCAATTCTACTGCCCATTATTGCCATGCCCATGTGCAAAGATGTGCACCGATCAGCCACATGGGGGCGGTATTCCTGATTAACAGTTAAAACAATCATTACGCGTAACCGCATAAACACAGTCGCAAAACAACCTAAATTGTTGCTCACTCACAACATAATTGTCCGGAACCGGAAGTCAAATTTCTGCAGTTCCAAACACTGGTCATAATTATAATCATGTCTTTGCTTTTAGACTGTTAAATAATGATTACAAGTCGGAGCCAGCACATGCCAACAACTACCTAACTTGTGTGGCATGTGTGCACTAGGATGATGTTCTGCAAGGACAAGGAAGTCCAAAACAACAGGGATAAGCTATAGTGCTACAAACAGTGAAGTCAAATCACACTGTACACATATCCATGAAATATGAATCAAACCCATGGGCGTAGATTTCATTTGAACATTGGGGTGGGACATATAAAGCGAGGATGGGGTCTGCAGTCCTCCCCCAGAACATTTTGAGAATCAAACACCATTTTTTTGCCTTTTCTGCATGGTGGAAATGTCTTTTTATTTAAAGGAAAACATTAAATACAGGAACCCTGGCACAGTTCAAAATATTTTTAAACTTTTGCAGTAACATAGGCCTAATTCAAAATGGTCAACAGACCTGATTTAACTTACTCTTCTGTTCTCTTTTCTTTGGGGGAAGTATATATGCACGTGACATATTCATGTCAATGGTCAATTAATTAATTTTAATAAATGTATTAACCCCTGGATTTAGCTCATATGATCATGTTCAAAACCTTCTGCATATTCAAAACATCTGTGTTTTGGGATGATCTAGCCTGAAACAGATGACTTAAAACAAAACTACACATGTTGGCAACATTTCTGACATAACCTATTCTACTACCGCCGGGCGGCCCCAGTGTGTCTTTCAGGTTTTAATTGGGGGGGGGGGGACAAATACACTTGTTCTAAATATTGAGGGGGACACATCCCCTGCATCTGCCCTGGAATCTACGGCCATGACAAACCACAATGGGATTACTACCTCATGTGCCAGCATGCGATGCAGTTCTTCTCTGGTCAAGGTGAGTCGCTCTCGGTCGGTGCTGTCCACAACCAGAATGACAATCTGTTGAGACCAGGTGATAGACATTAACATAATGCCCAATATAACACGCCTTTTAAACGTCTTATCATAACCGTTGATAAGAAAATCCAATCATACCAATTCCATGTAGCCCCCTCAGATCCCATATATAATACATTATTTAAACTGACGAAATGTAGCTATGCTGTCCAGAGTACAGAATAGCTCATATATTCTGATTTGTAAGTATATTGCAAGTAAAAGATATAATAGGTGACAAGTTACAAACTTGTATATTATCAATGCTTGGCCAGCCAATTAATGTGCTATATGTTAAAGCTGTAGTAAGCTATAGTGCTATATATAGCATTCCTAGCATTCATATTTCAAATGGCTACAGAATTCAGATGTGTAATGACAGTTTCAATTTGAGTTTGTTACTATTCTGGCTTTAGAGGCTGAATATATTTAGACCTTTTTCAAAATTAAAGCCAGTGGAGAAAATACCATACCGTAGTTGATTAGGAATTAAGTAGCCTGTCAGTTTGACCTTTCCAAAGCTATTAAGCAGTGTTTTTTAGCTTTAACACGGTCAAGATCAAAGTCAAAATCTATGCATTTTTAAGCAACCAGTAGTGTAATATTATTACTTATTTCAGTAACTAGTAGTGTAACTAATCAATATTTACAAAACAGTAATAATATTGCAATTACTAATCCAAGTAATACCGCATTACTTACAAGAAAGAGATTTCTGGTCCTAGTAATTTAGGGTAGGCTAATTGAACCAGCCTGCCAATCATCTGGTTTGAGAGGCTGCAATGTTTTCACTTTGGCTGATTATTGACTCCTAAGGTTCATTATTGTTCAAATAAAGAAATGTCTAAAATGAGCTGACTACGTGGGATGTCAGTTTTCAGAAGGGGAGAGATAGTGATGGTGAAAGTAATATAGGTAACTAGTAGGCCTAACTTAACTAACACATTTTAATACAGAGTAATAAGGGAATAATATTACTTTTTGAAGGAGTAATAAGTAAAGATGAACTTATTACAATTCCTCAGTAACGTGCCACCAATAGGCTAGTCTATTATCCTGACGGTGTTTTCACACATCGCCAGAGAGTGAGTGAGCGAAAGAGCCTACCTCCGTGTGGCAGTAGTAAGAGTTCCAGCTGGCTCGGAGGCTATCTTGGCCGCCGATATCCCACACCAGAAATCTAGTCTTTCGAACAGCAATCTCCTCGACGTTGCTTCCAATTGTGGGCGACGTGTGAACAGCCTCCTTTGTCAAACTGGATGTGTTGGAAGTTGGGCAAACACAAATTGGCGTTAAATAATATAACGGCTTTAAAATATCTAAATATATGTTTGTTTATGTATAGGCTATATTGTTTCAGTAATTTCAGTATCTTACGCCATAGGCAATATTAAAAAGGCATTCTGTACAAATAAATAACTCACAATTGGTAGAGGATTGTTGTTTTGCCAGCATTGTCCAGGCCCACAATTATGACTTTGTGCTCTGTAGAAACGTGTAATGTTACATGTAATACAATATAAGCCTTATTACAATATGCTCACTGACCACAACATAAAATAGTGGGCTATAGGTTCTGTAACATGTTTAACTACTCAAACCCCACACCAAATGAATATATAGGCAAGGCCATTTACTCTTATCCGGTTATAACACTGAAACAAGCTCTATTCTGACGCCAGATAATGCGTAGGCTAATACGTTTCAAAAGAACATGGACAGACAGTTACGATGAAGTGAGTTGGCTACAACACATACATTAGTTTGAGTCATATTTCATACATTGATTCTCGATCTAGAAAAAAAGCGATCATTCAATAAATTAGTTAAAAACGTATGTCTTACCTCTATCACCGAACACAGCCAGCAACTTGGCAAAAAGTAGTCCCATGCCCGAAGCGGCGAGTGGCTGGATATGATTAAATAGTAGCCAAAATACAATGTCAGGTAGGCTAAATAAATGCGATGCCTAACTTCGGGTGACTATAAGAGAATGTAAGTGAAACTAACTGGTGTCAACAGAAGTCGATACAGCTTTGACAGCCCGTGACAACGTACTTGGTGTACTTGGAACTCCAGCAGGTATTTTTCAACCGGGTGAGTCAGGGGAAAGTGTACCGTAAGCACTATGGGCGTGGCCTCTGCTGCTATTGTTGAAGCCTTTGCGCTGCGCACACAGCTGTTCCTTTTATGGTAAGGCGGGGAACTTCTTTCATTTTTTAATAGGAATCCCCGCACATTACCAATGGTGTGGAACTAGGAGGAAATGTGATCTTTGCATTTAAGGGGATTACCACATTTGACGCGTTGCTTGTTGGTTTTGGATGTCTAATAACTTTTGTTCACGTGATTAACTCTTAAATCAGACAAGAAGACAACAAGCAAGCAGATATGGAGAACCTATAGACGTGCTTCACATGCGCACACACACACACACACACACGCTCACACGCGCGCTATGATATTACGTGGGACGGCAATTTATGAGCATGTTTGTTAACCACTTGTTAATAACAATATTGCACACTTAAGATACCATATCATGGATAGGCCTATACATCTTTATAACATACTAATTATTTATTCCACATATATTATTCAGTATTATGCTACAATTACAAATGTCTAGGCATCAAGCTGCATTCAGTACATTGTAATATAAATTATGTATTATTTATTATGATTGTTATCAATTTAAAATTTAGCGTTAAAGAATTTTTTTTTTTTTTTTGGTTGCATAGAAATGGCGGTAAGAAACATTATCTATTTTGTTAATTTATATTCCACTGTGCCACCTTCCAACAGTGGCCCAGCGGATAGCACAGGGATCTCACAGCAAGGTCATCCTGGCCTTTCTGTGTGGGGTTTGCATGTTCTCCCCGTTTCGGGTTTATCTCGGGGTGCTCCGGTCCATTACCAAAAAACATGTTAGGTTCACTCTCCAGGCAGTGCCATCTGACCAATGACACTGCAAACAATTGTAATGATCAGGTAATTGTTGATATATATATAATACGTATATAGTATTCATATAATTATTACTTTTATATATTTGCATTCTAAGCCCATTCTAATAGGTGACGTCCTTGCGTCACATCCTGTGTTCGTCCTGAGCTCCCGCTCTTACCTGTTAGACGTGTTGTCAGAACTTTGTGATATGGAGGAGCAAGATTATGCCTGTTTTCTATCCTCCTCGATTTACATACTAGTGCTGAGATCACAGTAACTCCTGTAACCAAATAAACGTGCAGTAGGAAGTACTTTTGTGGTTGGCGTTATATTTGGAAGCTCTGACGACAGCGTGGAGACACCAGATCTCTACACAATCTGGAGTTGGTCCCCGGGTGCAGCACAGCGGCTGCCCGCTGCTGCCTTGAGGGATGGGCTAAATGCAGAGGACGTATTATGCTAGGTGTATGTGACAATCAAAGCACCTTTACCTTAACATCATTGGTATCTGTGAGAACAGTACATATCTGACGCTTTACAAATAACAGACACAATCACATATTCTCATTATATTTTTAATTAAAATACGAATTTATCCACAGATTAAAAATGAAAGGCAGAAAAGCAAAATGTAGCTACAATCAGGCACCAATAATACATGTGATTTCATAGTTTAAACAATTGCGATAACGCAACAATAACAATATTTCATATTCATTGATTCAACTGAAGACATGGGCGGGCCAATGGCACCCCACTAAAGACATTCGGGGATTCTCCATTTAGATAACAGAGTAAAGATCAAGGATGCCCCTATACCTTTACTTCAAACTCCTTGCACTATACCCTACAAGATCAGCTGAAGATAAAAAATAAAACAAATAAATGCAAATGTCCACTGATAGAAACAACACTTAATTCGGTCAGAAACCAAGAAGAAATTAGTGTGGTGTTTAATATTAAACAATCTAGCTGTTCGGGCAGAAAGTGGAGAGTGATTTACCACACAAAACAACTTTTTATAGAAGCGCCTGCCCTGAAAAAACAGACAACACAGCTGTTGCAAATAAAAGGAGGAACAGCATGCAAGCTCAAATGATACTGGCTACAGCCGAGTAGCCACAGAGAGAGACACAAATAGACCCATAATGAAAACAAGCCGTCAAATAGACACATAATGAAAGCAAGTCGTAGTACAGTTAAGACATCCCGCCGCAGTTACGACGGACATGGCTTAGCGAGACATTCCGGCACTTGTGATTGGAGCTTTCCTCAAAGTAAATCTAAAGGTGTGTGTGGACTTTAGGCCGCGTTCAGACGTAACATCTTTATGGAAGCTGTCGGCCTCTTTTCTACATTATAACCCTATGGAGCGGACTGTGTTTTTTTTAAAGCACCATGGGCGTCTAATATAAACGCTGCCGCAGTCGTTTTTTTTCGGCAGCTCGGGGCTTCTTTTTCAGTTGAAAGAAGTTCGACTTCTCAGAAGAAAACATCCTACGTCATCCGCTTTTTTGACAGTTGACCAATCACAACGTGAGACCTGGTGTTTCCCATAACAGCCGTTTCAGCTGCTTTTTTTTATTCTACGCGAAAAATACCCAGGTACCCGAAATACCCGCTTTTAATAATACAAAAAAAAGTTACGTCCGAGTTATGTCTGAGACTTTAGGCAGGACATGTCGTTCACACTACCGACCTACAGGTGCAGTGCTGCGTTGGAATCGCAGCACGTTTGAAAACTAGTAAACAAGTTAATGCTGCAGGAGGCACTCACTGCCACAGCACCCTTACGCAGCAGGAAACTAAATGAGAGGACTGTATTCAGACATACAGCATACATTCAGGTACAAATCATAAACATCGCAGAGGGAAGAAATCAGTATCTTTGGGGTGTTATCATGATATTGTCAACAACAAGTTTCCACGTCTAAAACAATGTAATTTCTCACTTTTCCACCAGATATATTGTTTATTAATTTTAAGGTCTGGGTGATAAGGAATTCAAGGTGACAGAAGCTCTGGATTCCATGTGAAGGAACCCTGAACAGAGGCAGGTGTTTCCTATAGGTAGAGTAGGCGCTTGCCTAGGGCTTCTTCTACTGGGGGGTCAGTACTGCACTCAAAGGTATTTCTTCTCAATCAGTCATCATCATTTGGATGTCTTGCCTAAGGCACCATGTACAGTATGCTAGGGGCTGAACATTGACCATGAAATCCAGACACTTTAGGAGGAGAGCGCCAGAGAGCGAGAGAGAGAGAACCCCCTGACGATGTGTACGGGAACAGTGACAACAGACCCTGTTCTTTATACTAGAGAGGACAGAAGCGACAAACCCCCGCTCGTGAGGCAATCACATTCAACGCTTGAGGGAAAGACTGAGTGAGACGGAGCGTAACCATTGATACACAATCATAACAAATACGTCCTCGTGCTGTCAGTACTGTAGAGTTCCATGATATTCATGCGGTATCAACATAAGAAAACAAAACAAAAGAAACCTACTGACAGATCAAGAGTATTTCTTCATGACATAAATCAGTTGCTAGAATAACAGGATTGAAAAAAGGGTGGGGTAAGGTTGGTGAGTGGCATATCTGGCAGTGGATGTCATTTATTTTACAGTAAGAAATGTATTTCTCTCGATAAGGGACGTGAACAGATTAATTCAGAAGCCTGAATGGCGGGACTGCTAGTCCAGTTCCCCAAAGACCCCCTCCATCCTCCCCCCTCCCTGCAACCCCATTCCCCACCCTAACTGTTCAGCACATTCCTATAGCTAGCTAGCTATAGTTAGCTAACTATAACTAGCTACAGCTAGCTAGCCATAGTTAGCTAAATAAACTTGCTATAGTCAACTAACTATAACTAGCTATAGCTAGCTAGCTACAGTTAGCTAATTATAGTTAGCTTGATATAGTTAGCCAGCTGGAACACATCTTTAGCGGATGTAGACGTCCCGTACCCAGTCGTCCCCCTGGTTCTTGTTGCGGCCCACGTTGGCGCCCGTGACTGCGGGCTCCTGGCAGTAGCGCTCCCTCAGCTTGGTGCGGCCGTGCGGCGGCTGGCCGCTGTGGCCCGGAGGCAACGGTTGCGGCGCTGCCGGGTGGTTCAGGTTCTCCTGGTCGGGCTCGGCGCCCTCGTCCTCCCAGGACGCCTGCCGGCCGTGGCGGTGCTGCTGGGTCGGGTGCAGACGGCCGCCCCCTCGGTAGGGCTCGGGCTCCTCGTAGGGGTCGGTCTCGATGTCCATGCAGGAGTCGCCTGCCTCGGTGTAGGCGGAGTCGCGGCTCCCCTGCGTCTCCGAGTCGAACGTGTCCTGCCGCGACAGGCCGCGCACACTTCCCCCGCCGCGTACCTGGCCCCGAGACGAGCGCAGGTGGGGCTGCTGCTGCCGGGGCCGCCCGCCAAGCTCTGTCTGGTCGCTGCCGCCGCCGCCGCACTCCGTCAGCGGCCCCTCCCGCTTCTGCTCTCCTCCGTGTTGTGCCAGGTACGGCCCCTGGGGGGCGCCAGAGCCACGCCACACAGCAGCCGTGCCACACAGCAGCCATGCCACATGCGCACGCGTGCGTGCACACACACACACACACACACACACACACACACACACACACACACACACACACACCAGAGCACACACACACACCAGAGCACACACAACAGAGCACACCCATGCAGTCAGTTACTCAGTCAGTTGGTGGGTTAAAGCTGCATAGCATCGCATTATTCACTTTCAAATATGTTAAATATGTTAAAACAGTCATCAAGTTATTAGTGTTAGAATTGGGCGTCTCAAATGCCAGTCTGCCAGTAGCTTAAAGGTATAGTCAGTCATTCTGGCCATAGCCTGCTCGCTCAGAAGCCCCCCCCACCCCCATATTGGACACGCATTGCCATGGCTAGGATAGCGCTGTATGGTGCAGTCTGCACCGCTGTGTAGTTTTCAGCGTGCACACAGAACGGGCCGCCGGCGGAACGAGGCGAGACGTTAGCACACTGACACGACGTGCTGTATACCAGAGCCATGGAGAAAACAGAGTTACGCCAACGGAAGTTAGACATTTTTAACGGTCACATGGTTCATGGAGAGGCAAAACCTATGGCACAATAGTTCCAGCAAGTGCTTGGTGGGCAATTTTAATCTGTGTGTGTGCGTGCGTGTGCGTGTGTGTATATATATATATATATATATATATATATATATATATATATATTAGTTTTATTTATATATATATATATATATATATAAATAAAACTACATTTTTAGGTAATTAGTAGTCAATAAATACACCAATTTAGATTTGAAATATAATTTATAGGGTACATTTAGTATTAGTAGGCTAACTTCTGCAAACTATTTTGAGGCTCCGTTGCTGTGAAAAAACGGTCCATTGGAGTGAACAGAGATGGCGCAACTCTGTTTTTTCCATGGCTCTGCTGTATATGTACTGGGTTATGAGCCAGGCAGTAATTCAGGATGAACAGGCAAGAACATCACCTATTATAAACAGTGGCATCACCCTGGCTGATTGACTTCAGGAAGGCAACAAGTTGATCTCTACTTCTTGATTAGCATCGACATGATCCTCACCACAAGAAGAAAGGAGCCTTGATCTAAATCATTTTTCACTCTTTGTAATTACAGGATGACATCAGAGTCAATATCTGTTGGTGGCTCTTTTGTTCCCCGCCACTGGAATAAACAATACAAATATATTTGATCAATACAGCAGTCATGGTGACTCATGTTAGTAGCGGCCAGGGGCTAATTTGAACAAGAGATGCAGATTAATTACAGTAGTATTCCACAAGCCTAGCGATTATCAATCACGATAAAAATATTAAATCGGACAAATTGTTAGCAGGAGCAGCCTTCACCAAACCCCTCTTTGTCAGATGGAGGAGGCTGGCACGACTATCAGAGGCGGTACCATGGCAACAGGAAGGAAGGACAGCGGGCTGGGTTGTGCATCGTGTGACGAGACCGTAACAGAGCCACGTGACACGGTGGGCGACTTAACAGGTCGCTTCATTTGTCCAAGTCCCCCCAGTGGCCAAGGTGAGAAGTGAATCGAATGTGATGTCATAATGTCTTATGCACTAGCGCTTTGCCTTGATGCTAGCTGATGATGATGATGATGATGATGAGGAGGAGGAGGCGTGGTTGAGCCTGTGAGCGCGCTGGAAGCCAGCCTGCCACATGCGGCACGTGCACTAGCTCTAGTTTAGCTATCTTAGCTAGCTCCGGCAACGTCTCCTGTTTGCGTTCGCCTGCATGTGTGTGTGTGTGTCCCAGTATGATGTAGCCAGTGTCCCGTATGTGTGTCACTGTTGCCATAACAACTATAGTAGCCAAGACGTAAACATGTATAGAACACAATTCTCATCCTGTAGAGTAATGGATGTGGTGGGAACTCCCTCTCTCCCCCGCCTCCTCCCCTTCCTTCTCTCCCTCCCCTCCTCTAGAGTAAGTGCTCCTTCCCCTCCCCCTCCCCCTCTCCTTCCCCACCCACCCCCCCCAGCCCCTAGAGGGTGTGCTCCCCCTCCCTGGCCACTAGAGGGTGTGCTTCCCCTCTCTGGCCCCTAGAGGGTGTGCTTCCCCTCCCTGGCCACTAGAGGGTGTGCTTCCCCTCTCTGGCCCCTAGAGGGTGTGCTTCCCCTCCCCGGCCACTAGAGAGTGTGCTTCCCCTCCCCGGCCACTAGAGGGCGTGCTCCTCGTCCCGCTGGTCCAGGCCCGGCCAGAGGTCCAGGTTGCGGCGCAGCGAGGTCAACACCTGTACCTGCAGGTTGGACACGGGCTCCGGGGAGGCAGCCAGCGCGGCCGTGGCCATGGTGCGGTTCAGCAGCGGGTTGGGTGGGTTGCTGCTGGGCGGGTGCGTGGCCTTCCAGTAGGCCTCCAGGTAGTCGGCCAGGTGTTCACAGGCGTCCTCCAGCTGGTTCTCGTCCAGGATGATGTCGAACAGCTCCTGGCATGGGGTGTGTGTGTGTGGGGGGGGGAACATTCATTAAGTTATTAGCCCATGTATACTTTTCGTGTCCGCGGAGGGACGGTGCGCACTATGTAAACGTAGTTAAGGCACACAGTCAACGCCACGCTTGTCTCCATGTTGACGGCGCATGTGCGACAGGCTGAAGCCCACTACAGATGGCAATGGATGCCCTTCTAAGCTCACAAACGAGTGTTCTAGGCATACAAATATATACGTCTTTTCAGCAAATAGTTACACCAGTTTTGTTTATGGTGTGCACACTAAGTTATGAATATCGCCGACGATTTGCGAGTCCATGTATTCATACTCAGGGCTTTACAGTAATATGCTGTGGTTCATCTAGTTTGCTTTTATCTAGTAACATTTTTTGTTTTGTTTAATCTTATATCCTTTTTCTTGTGCTCTCTGGGAGGGGAGGGGACTTATAGCCTGGCTCCGCCCCACGACCCAACAAAGTCAAGTGTGCGTGTTTCTAAATGGTGGTAGAGCGAGATGAACCAATACAAACAGTTGTAGCAAACGGCTATTAGTTAACGGCTGTCCAATAATGTCAGAATTAACCCAAGGTCTACGCCCAGTAGGAGGCAACAACTGGGGGGGGGGGGGGGGTTTACAGGAATACAGTGTGGTTCATCTAGGTTTTTTGCTTTTATCTTTTATCTGGGTTTCGCTTTTATCTTTTTTCTGGTTCTCATCCAGGATGATCTTAAACAGCTCCTGTGTGTGCGTGTGCGTGTGCATGTGTGTGGTGGGAGGATGATTGAGGAATATGCTGTGGTTCATCTAGTTTTTGTGCTTTTATGTTTTGTATTTTTTTTAAAGAGTCAATGCTGAAAATGTACATTTCTATTTGGACTATTTATTGCATTGAGAATAGGTCCTACACCCATCATCGGTAAGAAAAGAGCAGCATGTCGTGTGTTCATGCTAACACTATGGTCTGAGATGCTACATGGTGCTCTAGTGCGCCATCTAGTGGCAGACAGGGTCATATGCAACAGTATAGATCCACAACATGTTAACACAACGTCTGCCTATGCTTTTCGCCCCAGACCTGAGGCTGGCCGTTCAGACTCACAGGGGGACACTGGGCCAGCTTGTCGGCTGCAACCATCTGTACGTTCAGGTGTTTGGCCTGGGACTTCCCTCTGGACTTGATAAGCCTCTGGAGAACCTGTGTAAAGAAGTGGCAAGACAATTAATTATTAGTTAATTAAAAGTTAAAGAAGAGTAATTCAACTTCACCTTTCAACCTCACTTAACCTTAGGGGGAAATTGGTTTCGCAGCAAGCATGACTCAGATACAAGACTATAATAATGCAACGAGCCTATGCCAAGAGAACAGCCATGGTCTCAAATTGACCCAGTGGATCAGAGTCGGGTCGCGGGGGCAGCAGCTCCAGCAGGGGACCCCAAACCTCCCTTTCCCGAGCCACATTAGCAAGCTCT
>JAODUK010000023.1:721399-738425 GCA_027564635.1 Typhlichthys eigenmanni
AATTTAGCTAGAATGTAGAGATTTCTAGAACGTAGAGATAACTAGAATAAGGCAATAACAGAGATAATGTATGTACAATTATATAAAGGAAGGGGGTGCTCAGATTTGAACTAGGGACCTCTTGATCTGCAGTCAAATGCTCTTCCACTGAGATACACCCCCTGATTTTTGTCTGATTTTAAAATATTGTTGGTCAAATATGCTGCTTTTTGAAAGGTTTGCTAGAATGTAGAGATTTCTAGAATATAGAGATAACTAGAATAAGGCAATAATAAAGATAATGTATGTACATTTTTATAAAGAAATGGGGCACCCAGATTTGAATTAGGGACCTCTTGATCTGCAGTCAAATGCTCTTCCACTGAGCTACACCCCCTGATTTGTAACTGATTTTACAATATTATTGGTCAAATCTGCTGCTTTTTGAAAATTTAGCTAGAACGTAGAGATTTCTAGAACGTAGAGATAACTAGAATAAGGAAATAACAGAGATAATGTATGTACAATTATATAAAGGAAGGGGGTGCCCAGATTTGAACTAGAGACCTCTTGATCTGCAGTCAAACACTCTTCCACTGAGCTACACCCCCTGATGTTTGTTTGATTTTAAAATATTATTGATCAAATCTGCTGCTTTTTGAAAGGTTTGCTAGAATGTAGAGATTTCTAGAATATAGAGATAACTAGAATAAGGCAATAATAAAGATAATGTATGTACATTTTTATAAAGAAATGGGGCACCCAGATTTGAATTAGGGACCTCTTGATCTGCAATCAAATGCTCTTCCACTGAGCTACACCCCCTCATTTTTATCTGATTTTAAAATATTGTTGGTCAAATCTGCTGCTCTTGAACGGTTAGCTAGAATGTGGAGATAACTAGAATGTAGAGATAACTAGAATGAAGCAATAACAAATATAATGTATGTACATTTTCATAAATAAAGGGGGTGCCCAGATTTGAACTAGGGACCTCTCGATCTGCAGTCAAATGCTCTTCCACTGAGATACACCCCCTGATTTTTGCCTGACTTTAAAATATTGTTGGTCAAATCTGCTGCTTTTTGAAATGTTTGCTAGAATGTAGAGATTTCTAGAATGTAGTGATAACTAGAATAAGGCAATAATGAAGATAATGTATGTACATTTATATAAATAAAGGGGGCGCCCAGATTTGAATTAGAAACCTCTTGATATGCAGTCAAATGCTCTTCCACTGAGCTACACCCCCTGATTTCTAACTAATTTTACAATATTGTTGGTCAATTCTGCTGCTTTTTGAAAATTTAGCTAGAATGTAGAGATTTCTAGAACGTAGAGATAACTAGAATAAGGCAATAATAAAGATAATGTATGTACATTTTCATAAACAAACAGGGTGCCCAGATTTGAACTAGAGACCTCTTGATCTGCAGTTGAAATCTCTTCCACTGAGCTACACCCCCTCATTTTCATCTGATTTTAAAATATTGTTGGTCAAATCTGCTGCTTTTTGAAAGGTTAGCTAGAACGTAGAGATTTCTAGAATGTAAAGATAACTAGAATAAGTCAATAACAGAGATAATGTATGTACATTTATATCAAGAAAGGGGGTGGCCAGAATTGAACTAGGGACCTCTTGATCTACAGTTAAATGCTCTTCCAGTGAGCTACACCCCCTGATTTTTAACTGATTTTAAAATATTTTTGGTCAAATCTGCTGCTTTTTGAAAGGTTTGATAGAATGTAGAGATTTATAGAATGTAGAGATAACTAGAATGGAGCAATAACAAAGATAATGTATGTACATTTATATAAAGGAAGGGGGCGCCCAGATTTGAATTAGAAACCTCTTGATCTGCAGTCAAATGCTCTTCCACTGAGCTACACCCCCTGATTTTTATCTGATTTGAAAAGATTGTACGTCAAATCTGCTGTTCTTGAACTTTAGCTAGAATGTGGAGATAGCTAGAATGTAGAGATAACTACAATGGAGCAATAACAAAGACAATGTATGTAAATTTTTATAAAGGAAGTGAATGCCCAGATTTGAACTAGGAACCTCTTGATTTACAGTGAAATGCTCTTCCACTGAGCTACACCACCTGATTTCAAGAATGTAGAGATAACTAGAATAAGGCAATAACAAAGATAATGTACTGTATGTCCATTTATATAAAGAATTGGGGCACCTCAATTTGAACTAGGGACTTCTTGATCTGCAATCAAATGCTCTGCCACTGAGCTAAACCCTCTGATAGTCATTGAAATTGAAATAATGTTTGTCTAATCTTCTGCTCTTGAAAGGTTAGCTAGAATGAATAGATAAATAGAATGAAGCAATAAACCCAGGTTAGGAGCAGAGGTGTACTGTATCCTACACTCGAGAGAACATTAGCAACATAATATTGGCCTGTTCCGCACATATAGCTGAGGTTAACACAGTGTCATTTGCTGTTCCGATGCAGTCTGAACCTGTACGCCCAATGCACATGCACTGCTATATGAACAAGATAGGACCTCATTCATTGCTTCTAAACTGTAATGTGTCAACGCTTAATGTTTGCGCAAGTAGGCTATTCAATAGCTAACGTCTGTGCTCAGATTTACTGGCGCTTAGACAAAATGGTGCCTAACACCTGTAGTGTTGAGGCTGCAACGGTGCAGTTCTCAGCACCTAAACATTATGTGTGTGTCTGTTTGTGTTCATATAATGTATTCGATAATACAACTGTTTGTATTTTGTTTACAGGAACACCCTTTTGTGAATAAAACATGGGATACGTGTGCTGTTGTTGGTAATGGAGGAATTCTGGCCAATAGCACATGTGGAGAGGAGATCAATTCTGCCCAATTTGTAATCAGGTATGACTTTCTCTTTGTAGATGCTTTCTAGATCCTAGCTTACAAATAGCTTGCAATAGCTGACTATATTTACATTTATATATATATTTTACATATATTTTATTATTAATCAAGTTCATGACGGTCCAGTCAGTGGCATTGATGTTGATGACTGGCCCAGACTAGTTTCTTTAGAATGTGTAGGCTACTCCCATGGCTTAAAACTACAGCAGCAGTCAAGACAGTTCTATGTCTCAGCAAGTATTCTGGATATTTTAGCATCTATTTTTCACATTAGGCTTCATGGGTTGTCAGACAGTTCAATCTTGACAAATTCTGTCTGTGTTCCATAGATGTTTTATAACAATGCGGCGTTTGCATGTGTGTTTTGCAGCTTTTTTAAAGAAGTACTGCGATAGTGATAAATGGCTGTGATGCTGCTAGGTAGAGAGGCTGGTTGTGTGCGTAGTCTATGTGCGTGCATTACAGGGCGGCATTACAGGGCGGCCTTGCTGGAGTTTATGAGGGCAGGTTCTGGTGGGTCATCTGGATTGAAGTCCAGTGCCATTTTATGCCCCAGTCTGTCCCTGACAATGCATATGCAATTGTGTTATCTTCTCCTGCATTCAGGTGCAATTTACCTCCTTTACACGCCATTTACGAGAAAGATGTGGGAAACAAGACGCATCTGGTGACTGCCAACCCAAGCATTCTCTTAGAGAAGTGAGTGCATCATGGATGTGCTGTTTTTACAGTGACTAGGGAACTCTGTGTGTGTTCGTCACTTTGATCCCACTTTTCACCGGTCCAACAGTTGAGCATTTTTTTAATCTGACAGAGATTGGACAGGTGAAAGGGGCGAGGCTTGGGATCGGTCAATTAGTAAATTTGTTATCAGCCAACAACATTCTGTTAGAATAAAGACATCAGCATGTCATCAGAGCCAACTTGGTTTTATAATACATTTGCAGAATGTAATATTAACATATTTAATTTTCAAATTCTAATACCAACTATTTGTTACTGTTTTAACAACAACTATGTTTTAACTGTGTTAACAATGTAGTTGTTACTGTGTTAACAAGTATGTTGTTACTGTGTTAACAACATAGTTAATTACTGTGTTTGTTACTATGGTAACAATTTAGTTAGTGTTGTTACTGTGTTAACAACTATGTTTTTACTGTGTTAACAACTATGTTTTTACTGTGTTGACAATAACTATGTTGTTACTGTGTTACAACATAGTTGTTGATACTGTGTTGTTGTTGTTACTGTGTTAACAATATAGTTTGTTCTGTGTTAACAACATAGTTGTTGTTATGTTGTTGTTGTTACTGTGTTAACAACTATGTTTTTACTGTGTTAACAATGTAGTTGTTACTGTGTTAACAACAACTATGTTTTTACTGTGTTAACAATGTAGTTGTTACTGTGTTCATCCGACTCTATTCGACAGGTTTGGGGGTCTCATGCAGCGCCGCCGTCCTTTCGTGGAGAGTCTGCGTCCCTACGGCGACTCCCTAATGTTGCTGCCCGCATTCTCCTACTCGCACAACACCCCCGTGTCCCTGCGAGCGCTGTACGCCGTGCAGGACTTCCAGAGCCCCGCCCAGCCTGTCTTCCTGAACCCAGAGTACCTCCAGGGCCTGGCCCGCTTCTGGCGCTTGCGTGGCCTGCGTGCGGCGAGGCTCAGCACTGGCATGATTGTGGCCAGCCTGGCCGTGGAGCTCTGCGACAACATTCATCTCTACGGCTTTTGGCCCTTCAACCGGCACCCGCACGGCCACCGGCCGCTCACCAACCATTACTACGACGACCGGCAGAGCAAGAAGACGGTCCACGCTATGCCGTCGGAGTTCGACCACCTGTGGAAGCTGCACAGCTTGGGGGTGCTAAGGATACGCCTGGGGCAGTGCCCGGCAACCCAAGGAGGCCCTTGGATGGCCTAGTTGCTACTGTGTTAACAACAACTATGTTTTTACTGTGTTAACTATGTTGTTACTGTGTTAACAACAACTATGTTTTTACTGTGTTAACAATGTAGTTGTTACTGTGTTAACAACAACTATGTTTTTACTGTGTTAACAATGTAGTTGTTACTATGTGAACAACAACTATGTTGTTACTGTGTTAACAATGTAGTTGTTACTGTGTTAACAACAACTATGTTTTTACTGTGTTAACAATGTAGTTGTTACTATGTGAACAACAACTATGTTGTTACTGTGTTAACAATGTAGTTGTTACTATGTGAACAACAACTATGTTGTTACTGTGTTAACAACTATGTTGTTTTTACTGTGTCAACAACAACTATGTTGTTACTTTGTTACCATTGTAGTTGTTACTGTGTTAACAACAACTATGTTTTTACTGTGTTAACAATGTAGTTGTTTCTGTGTTAAAAACAAATATGTTTTTACTGTTGGTCTCTCTAGGTTGGTCATATATGACAAACCTAGGATTGTATTGACTTGTGATTCTCAGCGACAAAGGGCAGTGGCGTTGACACAAGACACTGGCACAGCCATGTAGCGTGTTGCAAATTGCACCTGGAAATCATTGCTGAAAAGGAATACTGACGGCCAAGTATTTTGAACTTACCTCAAACTACGCTATACAGTCGATGTACATTTTATTGTACATATGTGTGTTGGGCATAGACAACCGTATTTATTATTGTTATTATGTTCCTAGATAGCATCTGGAGCATGCAGTGTGGTTCCAAAGTCCACTACCACAATATAACTATTATTTCCACATTCATTTCTTTACAGTAATTGTTTCATAATGTAGAGTAGGTGCAAACACAATGTTCTTAGTAGGTCTGCAAATTATTTAATTATCATAATCAATCTGTAGATTAATCTAAGTGATTATTTTAGACTATAAAATAGCAGTAAAAGAAGGCACAAACTCTCAAATGACATTTGTGTTGAGACATCAAGGGCCCTGTTTTAACTATCTCAGCACACGGCCTAAAATGCATGGTGCAGCCTACATTCCATTCATATGTAGGAGGAAGACGTATTATATAATCTTTCATATTTTAATTTAGACTTGTGGAGGGAACACACTACCATATTACTACATTGGAAAACACTGACAAAGGACTTGGGGAAACAAGGGCTTATAAAGTGTAGCTTTACCCCCAGATCTGAGCCTGACTCCACCCACTGCACAGCTTTGAAAAATGCTAAAAATCTAGTCAAGGAGGTGAGTGAGGGGAGGTGCTGAGCGGGGGCCACCAGTAAATGTAACTTTAATTTTTACGCACGAGCGGATGAGAACTACTGTTGGAAACCAGTAAAGTCCTGGGGCGATTTTTAACGGATATGACGTGTAGAGACATTTTAAGATAAAGTCCCCAAAAAAAAAAAAAATACTGAACTGAATTTTGTCTATATTAACTTAACACCACAATTCACGTGTCTTGTCACAGTGCAGTGCTAATATTTAGCTCAAAGTGCAGTTATACTTCAAATACAGAGGCAGACAAGACAGGAGGCAGACAACTGGATATTGACAACAAGGGGCAGGTGAAACACATGAGACATGATTAACTAAGGTGGAACTCACACAACTAACAGGG
The DNA here is from genome assembly GCA_027564635.1 of Typhlichthys eigenmanni. Classification (NCBI taxonomy): domain Eukaryota; kingdom Metazoa; phylum Chordata; class Actinopteri; order Percopsiformes; family Amblyopsidae; genus Typhlichthys; species Typhlichthys eigenmanni. Next base: position 727,818 of record JAODUK010000023.1, read on the forward strand.
CAGGGAGTGAAAATGAACAGGCCTGGAACACAAGGGAAATACTGACTATGACAGGACAGGGACTGTGGGCATTAAAGCATGAGAACAAAGATTTGTTATACTGATGAATGATGAAACCAGTGGGAAATAAATATATGAGCAGAATTACATGGTGCATTACAACCTGGGCAGGGATAGTCAAGTCAGGCATTATCTCCTTGAACAAGAAGTCTACCTGCTGATTAATGCTTTCAATTATTCTCACAGCAAGTTGCTTGGATACTATCCATACTATATGCTACAGTAGAGAGGATAATTTGAGAAAGGGAGGCTGAAACCAAGGTAGTGGACTTTTGAACCCTACTGTATATTACTTATCAATATCTTTTTTTTTCTTCTAATTTTGTGTGATTTGTAGAATGTGTCTCAATATTTAGTTAGGGCTACATTTTAGTGCCTTATGTAAACCAAAATATAGACCAATAGTAAAGATAGTCATCAAAGCGTGCACACTTTGAGCTCTGGGATTAGAAATAACTAATATGCTATATCTAATTGGACCCCATGAACTCATGGGTTTGTGGAACCACCCTTTGATAAACGTGAGGTAGCTACATGTTTAGAAACTAAGATTATTCTAACCACTCAAATCATACAGTAATATACTTGTGATGTGTAAGCATTTCTGCCCTTTGTCTCTCAGCGCTGGATGTTCAAGGTTAATGCATGCTGTGCAGAGATGCACTAAGACTCAGCCTATATGGTATTCCAGTATATAGTATACGTCCAGGTCATTTGGCCGCGGAACCTCACGTAGTGCCTCTTGTTTAAAGGTTGAGTCATCTGATATCTCCTCACGGCCCGCCAGCAGATAGTTGCGCTGTGCGCAAGCATTATTCCAGCTCCCACCCCCTTCCATGTGAGGGAGGGGGTGAAGGGAAGGGCGGAGCTTCTGAGAGAGCACTGATAAAACAACGTCAAGCGACGATTGTCAACAAACTTTCACCAGCATTGCTGATTCCTCCTTTAACTCACAACCAACATGCCTTCCTCCATGTGGGATATAAGCTGCACGAAGCCCCACATCAAGCACTAAGCCGTGATACTGCAGACCTACACAATCAGATGGATTACATCTGTCTTGTCTGTATGTCTTGCTGTACATCCATTTGTTCAACTGTTGGTACATAACTCCCTACTGACACTGAAGTCAGAGTTTACTGTAGTCCACAACGATATGATGATAATGTTTGTCAACTATGGCTCAGCGCTCTTAACCAATGAGATTGTCTTTAAAAAATGTTATTTTGCTGGTCATGTTGACTTTAACAATGAAACTTTGTGTCGGTGGAAATGTTTAATATTGTATTTGCTGAAACACTTTTGTTTGTTTTATTCAGCTAAACAACATTGAAATGTAGATGTGTCAGTAACAGATTTAAAATGCATTATTGGTTTAATACAAAACCATGTGTGTTTCATAGTTGGAGGCAAAACACTATTTCTGTTCAGGTATTATGCTTTGAAAATTAATAGAAATGTACATTCTTATTATAACTTCATTTTATTACAAAAAGGCACACCACGTTGCCATCAGTGACCTAGACATTATTTTACTGTAGCACATTACCCTAGCATGTGTCGCACTGCAGGGCATCCCATAATTACAGGCTGCATCTGCATGCAGACATCTGGATGCTGGATGCTTGCAGGCTCTGCGGAGAAAGTTACCAGCTCAGCTGCTGAAAGAAACTTCTGAAAATATGTATCTTGTCTAAATCAGTGTTCCCTGTCCACAGATACCTTCTCCCAACCTGTCATCTCTGAGTGTGTGTGCGTGTGCGCGTGCGTGTGTGTTTATAGTGAAAATATCCCAGACTGACATTGTGCACCAGATATTCCCTTCATGGGTGGCTGTGACCCCGTAGCACATATTGTACAGCTGTTATATTCAGGCCTAATTGTTCCCTCCAGGGAAGTTGTTTCAGAGAATCACAGAAGCACACACTGAATGTTCCATTATCATGTTTGTTCTTTGGTCTCCAAGGCACTTAAGGACTATAGTTGTTAAATCACTGATATAATAAAGACAGGAAAGGCAAATGAGGACTATTTCTACATTCATTGTTTTTATTTGTTCTTCTTTTAAAGTAATTTATGTGAAATGTTTATAATAATTGGATGGTTTCAGTCAATCAAACCTAGGAGTATTGATTGCGACACTACATTTGACCACATTTCACTTGTCAGAACTCTTGGATTCCACACAGACACGTAAAAAAGAAATTATTCAGTATTTCTTTTATTTTTGTAAAAAAAAAAGAAGTTCTGTTAACATGCAACTTGCATTTTTTAATCAATTATATATAGAGAAAAACTGTAAACCAATGCCTGTTCATATAAAGTTTCTCTTTTTTGCTGTACAAAATGCATAGAAAAACACTAAAACAGAGAAATGTATGTATCAGAGATTGTGCCGATATTACCTCTGGCTTTACACAGCCCAGATGGTTAACTTTGGAAAACACACGAGATCAACACATCCTCATTATTATCCAGTCAGCCTTAAGTGTTTGAACACACACGATCTTTAAACATCAACAGACAATTGCTAACATTGAGTCTGTATTCATTTTCTCAGTGACAAGACGTCATCTGATAAATTATGATTTTATTGATTCACGATGATTCAATACAGGTTTTAAGAGTTTAAAATGCCAAAACATAATGCCTTTAGGTCTTCCTCTAACAAATTGCCAGGAAATAATGCTATAGCACCTGCAATTTCACGGAACAAACCTTGCCATATACCTTTCTTTGCATCTGCTCGGCTCGCTAAAAAAAGCTATTTATTTTAAAAATAAAGTGTGTGTTTTTGCATCAATTAAATCTATACATTTGATCCACTGGAACATTTATTCTGCATTCCAGAGAACACCGAGGTCGGATATTTCCCTGTTGAAATTTCCGATTTCCGACCTCCGAGCATTCTGGGCACTAAACTTAAACGAAAAACATGGCTGTCAAATAAAATTGGCGACATAGGTTATTTTGACATCCTTTGAACTGTTTGCCATTATGTTAACATGTACTCTAATTAAATACTGGCAAATATATTTTGTATTGCCTTTTAGTTTATGGTATTGTTTAGGCCAGAGGTCTTCAACAGGGGGTCCGGGACCCCCTCAGAAGTACTGCAAGGGGTCCTCCAAATAATTTAATCCCATGTAAATGTCAGAAAATATACATTAATGTAAATACAACATGTGCCATAAATATATAACTGTCAATTATTTTAATGGTTTAGTTAGTGGCCTTTTATACATGCTACTATAGGCCGCCCTACACATTATTGTTGGCCTAACAACTAAATATTTTATACCATACTGTATGTGATATATTTCACCTGTGCCATGTCTCTATCAGCCAAGGGGTCCTTGGCCCGAAAACCACTGAAGACTGCTGGTTTAGGCTGCTTAGGCTCATGTGCCTCCATGGGCGACGCCATCATTGCATGATGTCAAACTGGGAAGTCGGGGTAGTTAGACGGAATTCCGGCTTTGAATGGCGTTCTATTGTAGGCTGCTTGTTCCAGAGGTTGGAGTTGTCTGGAATGCAGCATTAGCACATATTGTAGGTAGGTCCAGAGCCATGGAAAGAAGACTTATGCCAACCCAGAGCCATTGAAAGAGAGAGTTACGCCAAACCAGAGCCATGGAAATAATAGAGTTACACCAACGGAAGTTAGAAATGTTCAATGGAGAGGCTAAATCTATGGCAAAATAGTTCCCAGAAGTGCTTAGTGGGCAATTTTAATATATGTAGATATATAACTTCATTTTTTTGGTAATTAGTAATCAATAAATTCAGCAAATTACATTTAAAATAGAATTTATAGGTACTTTTAGTATTTAGGCTAACTTCCGGGAACTATTTTGAGGCTCCGTTGCTGTGGAAAAACGGTCCATTGGAGTGAACGGAGATGACGCGACTCTCTTTTTAACATGGCTCTGGTTGGCCTACACTCATGGATTGCAAAATAATGCATCCACTACATGTCCTACCCTGCTCACATTCAGTGTGATCGGAGAGAGACCTGTGATTTTCTAACTACCAACATCTTTGTGACACTGTTTTTTAATAGGAGAATCCTAGACACAAATTGAGGCATGTTCCTTTAGCCCACTTCCACGACAAGAGGCGACTATATATCCCAGGGGCATTTGCAGAACGGTAGCCTGATTATATACCTAAATACCCCTTACCCTCAAAATGACATGAATAATATCCAAACAATTTCAAATGTATTTGGAAATGTAAGATATCCCAGACAAAACCCCCGGAAACACAGATTTTGTTGTAGCAGAGTGGGCTTTTGAATTTCCCGTCCTCTTCAATTGCCCCAGCAAAACCAGAGCCTAACAGCTGCCTCAAGTGCGCCCAGCTGTCCCTCCGCGGAATGACGCCAGCTACATTTACATTCAGCAGATTATTTTATCCAATGTGACTTGTTCCAGTACAACTATGCGATGAGAGGTAAGGCGTTGCTCAAGGATGTTTATTTGGACCGCAGTGAAATCAGACAAGACAATGTCGATCGCTGCTCGAGGAGCGGTCGGCTGCTTGCTCTGCTAGGCCTTCAGGCACACATCTCGTCACGTGGGGGAGATCCGGAGAATAAACTTTCCGACCATTTATATGTGAAAGCAAAGTATTATTTGCAGTAATACTAATACTAATAAGTATTGAAGTATGGAACTCAATGTAAGATTTCATGTAAGATTTACCTATACGCATAATTACACTGTCTGCTGTTCTGTTATTCCGATTTCCATTACATTGAATTTAAAGGTGCTGTCAGTGATGCTGGATAAATACTGTTAATATTAGAACCCATCAGGGCGGAGCTTCTGAGCGTGCACACTGGCATTGAAGGGAGAGGTGTTTTTGGACATACGTTGCCAAATCTAGTGTTGTTTGAGTTGACGTTTACAGACCCAGGGCTGTGTAGCAACACCAGATTATATTTCAGTGCACACACAGCTAGCAGGCTATGAGGACATACTGACTGGCAAAAGGGGTTTGATCTTGTAACTTATACTTATATTTATACTTTGCTTGTAACTTAAATGCTCGTAAGTATAAGTTTCACAATTTTGTATTTGTTAATTGTTTTTATCCAGATGTTTCCTACAGCTATACATAAAATATTGACACAGAAGTCACAGCTCTGGATATTGTTTTCTTCATGTCATTATGTTAACGCAACGCATCCATATTATAAAAATAAACTTTTGTCATATCTCGCATATATACATCTGAAAGGCAATTAAAAGATGCATTATCCACAAATACTTACACAACTATTTTCTGAAAACTAACTGTTTTCATTTTTTGTATGTACAAAATCAATATCGAAAAGAAGCTATTCATGAAAAAAAATCTTTTTCAAACGTAAAAAAAATTAGGACATTACAAAGCAATTGGAAAGCTCTTACTTTTGATCTCGTCTCAAACATCAAAACACTTAAAAAAACACAAAAAAAAAACATGCTGATTTTACAAAAAGGATTGGTCTGAGTTAGGCATATTCTTTTACAAGAGGAGTAGCATGGCCACAGTATTCCAAAGCTACATAAAAACAGGCACCAGGCCTTTTTGTAGCATAGAGAAATATATTGGCACTGTCACAAACAGCTGTTTGGTCTTTCTATAGTAAGTAATGGCTTTAAGACTTCTCCATTACAACTGGCACATTTTCCCATTTCAGCCATGTAACACTAAGACTGGAAGACTTTGAGGTGCACAAGGCTTGTACATAGAATAGGAATACTTGGGAAGGTTAGGGTTGTTGGTTAAAGGTAGCATTGGCAACTGGCAACTACTCCTGAATAGAAGCCACCCCAGAATTCTCCACCAGGGGGCAGTCCGTAACAAGGCAGATGGTACTCGAGCTCTGAGAAGCCTTGTAAAATAGCTAAGAAAGGTCACAAGGAATAACTGACAAGAGGTCCAAGTAAAAAAAAAGAAAAGAAAAAAAGGCTTCAACTTGCTTGCAAAAGAATCTTGTTAATTCAAGAAGAGAATATACACGCTGCTCTCAGACGATATCCAAATTGTCATATTGAAACCTACGCTGTTCATTTTGCTGTCCGCTGTACTCATAGGTTCCTCCTGTGTGTCAGCTGAAGTAGTACTCATTTGTTAAAATACACACTAAACATTCACAAAAAAAAAAACAATCAAATTCAAAGTCACAGTAACATCAAAAGACCTTGGAGAGACTGCAGAAATAGACAGTTACAGGGCAGGACCACAGCTGATGAAAGCTGACGGAAGCCTTTAGGGAAGGTGACAAAAGTTGCCATCATACTGTCATTGCTATAGGTGCCATCGTTGCTGTTTGCTTGTTTGTTTGTTTGTTTGTTTTCTTTTTACATTATTTTGTCATTGCATTTGGTTGCCTGTGCATTGTTTTGACAATCTCGTACAAAAGTCATTACATCAGATTGGGTTGCCGGTTCAATAATATGGATATGGCATTGACTTTGCATCAAGTTCGTTTAAGCATTCTGAGTCAGGATGATACTTTTAAGTTAATTTTGTCTTATGACGCCCCACAATAATAGAGTGTGTGCCAAAGGGCCACACAGCCACAACAACTAGCAAAGCCAAACCTGGGATCAATCAGATTGGCAAGCAAACTCATTATCATTCAGACATTGTTTTTTCCAGCTCAAAATGCCCTAAGGACCTACTGCATGACGTGAGGATTACAAGGCGTAAACAACAGACTGTTGGCTCGTAGTTACTTTGAACCAGTGTGATCTTTCAAGTTAGACGGTGGCAAACCGCAATAAAATGCTGTCTGCAACACCACAAGGAGTCTTAACACCTTTGAAGTAAAAACAAACGTAGGTGCGTTCAACATTGGCGAACGCGTTTGCTTTGAATATGACGTTTTTGTATACATATTCCAAAATTATTAGATTCGTCCAGTGTCAGTGTGTGTTCGCCGAGAACTACCACCCTTGTGTTTGCAAACACTCGCGGCGACCTCAAAGCAATTCCGCCAATTCTGAACGCACCTCAGGTTTTCCTCCTCCAGCTTGCAGGATTTTTGAAGGCACCTCGGTATTTAAAGGTACACTCACTTTTTGCGTTATAGTGCCTCGGGAATCCCGAAGTTTTGCCGCAGCTCAGACACAACCAGGAGAGGTAGGGAGCAGTTTAAGCCATTCATTACTTGTGTGTGTTTAGTCTCAACCACAAGACTTCTGGAAACAAAGAGGATTCTACCTTCAAATAGAAACAGATCATTTTGCAATGGGATGGCCATACCCTTCTTAGAGTGTTCGTATATTCACAGGTGTTTGTGCATGCATGTGTGTGTGTGCATAGGATTAAATCCATACGGAGGGCTTTCCCTCTCCTGATTTGCTGCTGTTGCTGTTGCTGCTGCTGTTGCTTCCACCGCCAGTACTCCCTTTCCCGTGTTTAAAGCGCTGCTTGCGCTCCTTGTGGGGCTGAGGCTGAGGCTGCCCCTGGCCGATGTTGCTCTGGGGCTTGTCGTCCCGGCCGAGCTCCTCCCCTCCGAGCTGCTCCGTCGCGGTGGCCCGGTGCTGCTGACTGTATGCCTGTATAGCCGCCTCCAGCTGCTCGTGGGCCTGCTGGATCATGTCCTTGTTCAAGGCCACGCGGGCCTCCCCGCCCGTGGGGAAGTTGTCCTCATTGCTCCCGAACTGCTGCTGCTCCTCCTGGGCGATGTTGGCCCGGTTCTGCTTGCACGCCATCTTGGCGTTGCTCAGGTCCGTGTAGGGGATCTGCTCCGGCTTCACCACGATGTTGTAGCCGGGAGGGGCGGACGGCGTGTTCCAGGAGAACGGGTATCCCACGTAGTCGCCGCCGCCGTCCTCCACCACCGCCGATGCAACTGCGCCCGCGGAGCCCGTCTCGGGGTTGCCGCCGCCCGGCGCCCCATCCGCTCCCCCTCCGCCTCCAGCTCCAGCCCCCAGCAGCCCCAGCTGGTACTCGTCCTCCGGGGACTGCCTCTGCCTCCGCCGGCGCCGCAGGACGTCGCAGACGGTGCCGACGCCCAGGTGCAGCATCTCCCAGACGTTGAGGGCGAGACAGAGCACTGTGACGCCGTACATGATCCGTAGGAAGATGGTCTTCTCCGTGGGCCGCGACACGAAGCAGTCCACGCTGTGCGGGCACGGCTCTCCCGAGCACACGAACACGGGCGCCACGCGGAACCCGTACAGCACGTACTGGCCCGCCAGGAAGCACGCCTCCAGCACGGTACGCGTCACCAACTGCAGCACGTAGATCCGCATCAGGCCCTCATCCTGGATGCGACGCCGGCCGTCGTGGCGTACCCTGGGCCGCGGCGTGGGCTGCAGCGGGTCCCGGGGCCTCCGCGGAGGAGGTGGCTCCATCTCGGGCACCTCGTAGATCATAGGGTCGTCCTCCTGGTCCTCCTCAGCTTCCTCGGAGCCTCCCGGGTGGAGGTGATGCTGTCGCTGCGCGCCAAAGCATATCTTCTTGGGCTTGCGGTGGTGCGTGTAGCCCGCGGCGCACCCCGCCCTTCCCCCGCCTCCGGCCCCGCCCTTGGCTTCCTCCAGCCGGGCGATCTTGTTGACGGCGTAGCCCATGTACATGAGGGACGGCATGGCCACCAAGATGATCTGGAACACCCAGAAGCGCACGTGGGAGAGTGGCGCGAAGGCGTCATAGCACACGTTCTCGCAGCCCGGCTGGCCCGAGTTGCAGATGAACTTGCTCTGCTCGTCGTAGTAGATGGACTCGCCGCCCACGGCCGTCAGCACGATGCGGAAGACTATGAGCACGGTGAGCCACAGCTTCCCCACGAAGGTGGAGTGGTTGTGGATCTCCTCCAGCAGCCGCGTGAGGAAGCTCCAGCTCATGGCGTCACTGGACGGTGGGGCAGACAGGGTCCCGCGCTCGCCTGCTCACAGACTCTGCATGGGGGGGAAGGATGGGGGGGGAAAGGGGGGAAAGAAGGAGGTGGGGGGCAGGGGAAGAGAGAGAGAGAAATTATGTTACTGTAAGGAATAACTTTTCTTTGTCAGTTTTTATTTGTATTTACGCATACAGACAATGTTGTTACTGGCAATTAAAGGTAGAGTCATCGATTGTAAGCTAAGACCAGTTTTGTGAAATTTTGCTCAAATAACCCGGTGTTTCTACACCGCCTGGCTCTGAACATAAACAAACGGGTGCAGGCCGCACCACAGAACAACAATACCCCGGCCTTGTCAATACGTTTCCAATGTGTGACGTCTGAGGGAGCAACCTATGGCATTGAAGGGAGTGGTGTTCTTGTTTTGGTTCGAGTTCAAATATCAACAAGCTTTCTCCAGAATGATAATGAAAATAGTTTTATAATTCCATATTTCTTGAAGTGATGTTGAGGATAGCCGACATAGGTTTTTCTAAAGCGCAATAATTCTCCAATTAATCTTTCTCCTTCTACCTGGAAGTGTTTGGAATTAATACGCACAAGCTCAGCTTTGAACCTAATGTGATATGGTTGTCAAGTTTGTGCTTTTCTGGGATTTTAGGGTGTGGAAAAGAGGATATTAGTGTTAAAAAACACCATCAGAGCATTGAGAGATGCAGGAGACGTAATCCCAAAAGGGGAAGTGCTATCATCATACATGTGCACACATTTTTCTTTTATAACACCCGCTCTCGATTTTAGAGAAATAAATCCTTTTACTGAGCCGTATGTTGTGTGAGGTGCAGTTTGCAGGATTGTATTAACTGCACTGGTTCACTCTGGTCGTGAAGGTGAATGGTTTCGTATTATAGCTGTATTGTATGTATAGAGCTGGTTATAGGGGTGCACAATATATTTTCTCAATATTGTTGTCGTAATATCACCTTGCGCAATATCATGTCGAAAATGTTTTTTTTGTGGAGAGGTGCTCCCGTTGGCTGTGTGGCTTAGATGTGTTTGATTTAGACGTTAAAGTAAGATGTGTGGCTGAGAAAGACAATGGCACAATGTAGATCGTAGATGAAACATTAGTGGCCAAAGAGAATGCCTCCTCGGTATCTTGGAATTACTGTTGCTGTACCAGTCCAATATGACTGTTGAAAACATGTTGTTGTGCTATGTTATGTTCCCATAACTTTTGTGTTTTTTTCTTATGTTTAAAAATATCTAAACGAATATCGATATTGACGCTGTCATGATCAATATCGCAATGTCCCATTTTGCCAATATCGTGCAACCCTATGCTCTGCCCCGCGGTACATACAGTGCAGTATGTACCGGTGTGTGTTGTTGTCTATATTATGTAGGTTATAGCTCTGGGCTCCAGGCATGCAGGCCATCTCTCAACCGGGAGGAGAAGGAAGGGTCAGCAGGTGGCTCGCTGTCACAGACCCAACGAAGGCAGCCGAAGACCCAGACAGCAGATCCACATTAACCCAGGCACCCAAGCAGAACCCGAGCACCGCTGTGCCTGGGGGGCCACAGGCTGACGGTGGCGGGCGAGGGGGAATAGAGGAGGTGGTGACACCTCCGCCGGGGGGGGGGGGGGGGGGGGGGGGGGGGGGGGGGGGGGGGGGGGGGGGGGGGGGGGGGGGGGGGGGGGGGGG
>JAODUK010000023.1:738525-756235 GCA_027564635.1 Typhlichthys eigenmanni
CGTTCATTTGAACCAGGCGTGTCGGAGCAGGGAGACGTCCGAAACACGCAGGACAGTCGGTCTCCACGACCGGGGTTGGGGGGAACGCTGTTTTAGCAGATTAGAGGATGTCCTCATCTCCTTCACAGCACTGAGGGTTGCGGGTGTGAGTCCGAGGCGTTGTTAGGGACAGGAAGGGTGTGTGTGTGTGTGTGGGGAAGGGGTGTACAGGTGGGTCAGTGGTGCTGGGGGGCGCCGGGGACCTTGTCGGGGGACGCCCCCATGTGGTGCAGGTAGCTGCCGTCCTCGTGGCCACAGTGGTTGAGCGGCTCGCTCTTGAACAGGGCCGGGGGGGACGGCAGGTGGTGGGCGTGGTGGTGGAGGTGGGGGTTGGGCTGATGCTGCTGCTGGTGGAGGTGTTGGTGGTGGTGGTGGTGGGGGGCGAAGGCCCCCGCAGACGAGCCCCCCAGGCCCAGCGGGGCCGCGGCAGCCGCGTCCGAGGGCCCCGGGGCGGGGGGCGGGGAGGAGGGGGGAGGGTTAGGAGGAGGAGGCGGGGCGGGGTTGGCGAAGACGAACAGGGGCACGGAGGGCGGCCCGCTCGTCACCCGGAAGCACTTCTCCTTGTGCGCCTTCAGCATGTTGGAGAAGCGGAAGCGCTGGCCGCACACCTCGCACGGGTACGGCTTCTCGCCCGTGTGCGTGCGCCGGTGCCTCTTCATGTTGGGCCGGCTGGTGAAGCTCTTGCCGCAGATCTCACAGATGAAGGGCTTCTCCCCTGATGAGGGGGCACAGCAAAGGGTCAAGGGTCACGCCTCAACGGTAAAGAGACTAAACGTTGTACAGGCTCTCCTCACACACACACACGACGTTTAACATTTTCATACCAGGTCTCTCGTGGAAAAAAAAAAGACATTTTAATCTCAGCAAGATTTGCATGGTTAAAAGGTAAAAATAAATTAATGAATAAAAATAACATTTAAAAAATGTATACAGGCCACACAAAGCAATGTACAGTATTCACTAGGGATGGCACAATCCAGTTTTTTTCAGTCCCGATACCAATACAGATACCGGCACTTTGGGTATCGGCCGATATCGAGTACCGATCCGATTCCAGTGTTAAATAAAATGTTAAGTTATTTAACAAAGTAAATGACAGCCAATCTCTATTTTAGATCTTAGATGCATTTTGGAAACCTGCTGCTGATAGTGTGGCCTGGGTAGGTTAGACATAACTGATGCCTGACAGTAGACCTACACGTGTAAATTAATTGAATTGGATTAGCACCATGGATCGGCTACAACTGTCTAATTGTTACAGATACTGATCCAGCTATTTAAGACAGTATCGGCCCGATTTCTGATCTCAGTATCGTATCGGTGCCATCCCTAGTATTCAGACACACACGTTAGGTGCCTTGCTCAGGGACACCTCCACACTTGGCCCCACTGTGCCGCCGCCGCCCCATATGCAGGCTACACGGTTACCTCGGGAGGAACGTCACCCTACGGGGCACATCGCGTACACAGCCCCCCCCCAGGAGCACCAACTGCTGTTGCTCTAATAGGATATGCATCCCGGCAGAACCCCGCCACTCAATCTGGTGGGATGCACAAGAGGAAATTAAGTCTTTCGCGCCACACTTCCTCCTTATTCTTCTTAAAGCAGTCGTAAAGTTCTCCCTCTCTCTTCCAATTTCCCTCTGCCCACCCCTCTCTTCCCCTGTCCCCCTTTCAATCTCTCCCAATCTCCCACTCTCCCTCTTAAAAATGCAAATGAGCTACCCGTTTCCAACAGGGGTCCTTTGCTGTCAGCCCACTCACTCCACAGGAAGCTTCTTCACACGAGGAGGAGAGAGAGAGGAGATGTGAGAGGGAACAGCAGCGCTCCCTTGGAATGGCTCTCTCATTAACCCCCACCCACCCCTCCCCCCTGCGGAGCCATTAAGCCTGGCTGATCAATCCTTCTCCAACACCACCCACACACACACCATCACCCACCCACCCACCCACACATCTATTAGCAGGAAGCCGAAGAGCCCTCCAAATGCTTTTTTGTCCGGGCGTCACACGAACATATCGACGCCAATGACTAAAAGGTTGCATGCTAGCCTTGCCTGTCACTGTAGTATTTTGTTTTGAATAAAATAAATACATAAAATAAGTATGTTTGTGTACTGTGTATGTATGCGCACAGGTGTGTATGTATGTGTGGGGGGGTTAGTTGCCTATACCGGGCATGGCTGGGCGTGTCTCCCAATGCCTGCAGGCTAAATTGGTCAGAGGCGGTGTGTGTGTGCGTTTGGGCGCCAGGAGAGCGTGGAGTAATTACACCCTGCAAATAGAACCGTCAGGGCCGAATGGAAAAGCCACGGGTCCACCCACGGAGGGTACTGAAGGACGCAGGAACCCTGCACTGCTCCGTTCAGTGTAGGGGATGTTGGGGGGGGTGTCAGAGGAACCAGAGGGGTGGAACACACCATGTGCCTACGTAGTCATTATGAGCCAGTGTGCCAGGGAGCAGCTCTTTGATGGCCTACATCCCTGCTCATAAAAAGGCTGGGCGATGCCTCCACTGTGCTGCGCTGCAACGGCTCATTTTCGTTTCCGTTTTTAGCACGCACATGGAGCCTTGCTGGCTGCGCTGATTTAAGGGGGGAGGTGGGCACGGCTTGGGATGGCGGGTGAAGTCCTATTCTCAGTTAGTTTTTAACTGAACACTGAACAACTCAACCGGAATGCCCAAAACACAAGAGCAACGTTTTCAGCCATGGTAGCTTGAACACACATCATGACAGTGTTGTCCTATTGTTGTTAGCCAAGTTAGCTTGAACACACATCATGACAGTGTTGTCCTATTGTTGTTAGCCAAGTTAGCTTGAACACTAGGGTTGATCAATGTCTACTAAATTGGCGCCGTCTACAGTAATACATCATGATGGGCGATGCAAACATTACAAAATTAAAAAGTTGCTCTAATTATGAAGTATTTACTATCTAGTAGTAGTTAATACATTACTATAAGCAGGTCAGGCAGTACTTATATTTTATGCCCATTCTCCCCTATTCACCGTGTTTCCTTACTTATTCTCTGTAACCCCTATGCGTAGGCCTGGTCTGGTCTAGTCATCATCTGTAATAACGGCATCCGTGTCGGCAAAATGGTTCCACTTCGTCTGTCGAGTTTATAGCGAATTTGTGTTCAGCGAACAACCAACCACGCAGTTTTCACTTGATATTTATAACTTTGTCTGAATGCTGTTTTGACACTTTTTCACCACTTTGTAAAACATTGTGATGCCTGTCAGCTATCGCCGATACACAACGGCATCGTCTATCGGCCCAACCCTATATCATCTTTTATCCAAGTTAGCATGAAACACACATCATGACATTGTTGTCCTTCAACTGTTTTTAGCAAAGTTAGCTTGAACGCACATGATGACAGGGTTGTCCATGTGACCACATCACGACAGTGTTCATGTCATGTCCTTCTGACCTCATCTCACCTGTGTGCGTTTTCATGTGCTCGTCGAAGTACTGCTTCATGTTGAAGTCTTTGCCGCACCACTGGCACATGAACTGCTTGTGTCCGATGTGGATGCTCATGTGGGAACGCAGCTGGTATTTGTACTGGAACCGCTCGTCGCAGTTCTGGAGAAGAGGCATTGAGGAGGATTTAGATTAACGTTGTGTGCACGCACACACACACAGGCGCTTTGCGCACATGTCCACATTCACACAAACACACGGATGCACCCACGCAAACACGCACCCTTTAATTTGGCAGGGGAAATTTCATCAGTTATATCCCCTGTACTTGAAATGCATTTAAGATGTGAATGACCACAAAGCATTGTATGGCTAAATGAAGACCTGTCTTGTTTGCCCCTTCATTATAAAGAGTATTTCTCTAAATGCCTCCCTATTATAACAGATTTTAATTATACTTATTTTCACGATCTCTTGGCCAGGTGCAGTGTGTCTGTCTGAGAGAGCATTTTAATTCTCTCCAAGTAAAGGCTTTCTAGAATTCATAAAATACATGGTTTCTAGTAACACGGCACAGTTTTCTCTCAGTGAGAGACTGCCTAAATAGTTAGCTACTCTCGAAATGTGCATGTAATTACATGGTGCAGTACATCTTACAACATCTTCTGGGAAGCCACACCCAACCAGACATACACCCCGCACGCTGACCATTCATTTGTCGGGCAACAAGAAGGCCTTCGGCAAAACTAAGACCTTTAATAAGATAAGTGTGTGTTCTAAATTTAAAGAGGTGAAGGCAAGGATTGTAAGCTAATACAATTTTTGTCAAATTCAGTGGATATCTCACAGTGCGCTACCAGTTCTGTTAAAACATTATCTATCTATCTATCTATCTCTCCCTCAAACCAAATTGGTGCAGACCGCACCACACTAAACTATCCTAGTCTTGGCAAAATATATGAGCATCCTATGGCATTGAAGGTGTTATGTTTTTTGATGGAGTTCAAATATCAACAATCTTTCTCCAGAATGGCTTCCACCTTTAAGACTGTACAAGCATAGCATAACAAAACAATATATGAACTTAAATCAAGCAGACACATGGATATAGTCTAGATCCACATCATGGCAAAGAAGAAGAAGAATACACAAACCAGGCGGTCAATGTCCAGAAATAAATAAACACCTCATTGAAAATAGGAGCCTGCTAACATTCACTGTGTATTCATACACTAATGTTTAACATGGAACAAGAACGTTCAAAACACAGCATTGTGCCATGTACCTAAGAATTTAGCTCACTATTTAAAAACAGACTATTTTCAGACAGACAGTCATAAACCACACTGCACAACTGTTCAAACAACCAAACTAAAGGCTGAATTCACTTTAGAGGGCTAAGGCATAACAGGGTGCCTAACATTTATTGAAATTGCACTCATTTGCGTTAGTTGCTATTGCGTGCGTCATCCATGCATACAGAATGCATTACTGAAGAAGTATGCAGAGAACTAGACGTGCACTGTAGGATACCACACGATGTTAAAACGTCGTACTAGTGGTCGGTGGACATCTGGCGACGACAGAGTGCACACACACTGAAGGAAGTTTTGCTTCCAACACTGGAAATGTGTCAGCGGAGGCGTACATCTTGTGCACAGCCGGCATTACAGACCGTAAGTGGAGGCCAGTGATGGTACTTAGTGGGAAATGTGCTAACTGGCACTGAGACGGTTAAATACTAAAAATATTAGACTTAAAACGTGTTTTAACAACACAGTTCACCTACTACTAATGAGGTCAATATGCAGAGAGTGAGTGAGAGCGAGAGAGAGCGAGCCATGTCTCACCTCACAGCGAAAGGGCTTCTCTCCAGAGTGCTGAAGCGAGTGCACCTTTAATGACATGCTGCGTTTAAATGACTTCCCACATGTCTCACAGGTAAACGGCATGTCCTTGGTGTGAGCTGGGGTAGCAGAATGGCCACGCGGGTCATGACAGGTGAGAGAGGACACAACAGACATTAAGACAATTTAATTGTGATTAATCGCATGCTTTACGGTATTATTTGCAATTAATAAATTGCTTATTTTAACCTGTTCAAACCTAAAGTGTTATACTTATAATATGACATATAATATATGTCAGCTTTATGCAAATGTTGTCTGATATATTTAATTTAAAAATAAATACAAACATATGCATTAAGCTGGCATATCTTTTACAAATATAACACTTGGGGGGAAAAAAAAAAACATTCAGGTAAAATTTTGAACAGGTAAAAATATGACAGCTCTGAAAGCAAAACCAAAAAGTGTTTGCTTAATGCTTGGATACATACAGTACAGCACATTTCTGTGTACCCTGCTATAGTGGCAATGGATTTTGAGATTTACATTTTGAAAGCTAAAAATTCAAACATACAATAAGATATAGTAAAATGTTCTATCCATTTCATATTGTATTCTGCTACCAGTAATTACCACCAGGTGTTTCATTGGCTTGCATTAAACTAGAACAACAACAGCTGCCCATTATCCAGTCATTACCGTGATTGTTCAAGCGATCTGGTAGGTGATAATGTGAACACTCAATGATATTCCTTCTCTAGTAGGTTATAGAAAGTGTTTTATTAGTAAAACAATTAATAAAAGCCTTAACTAATTAAGCTGCTCATGTTACCCCAAAATGCTTCTTTGTTTTTTGCATTCATGAGACATTTAAACATCGTCTGCTGCCCACGCAAGGTAACAGTAAAGCACTGTGCACGTAGAACGCAATACAACTGGCCTCCACTTACCAACCATGTGCTTGCGGACATGAGCCATTGTGTAGAACTTCTTCTCACATATCTCACAGGAGAACTTTTTCTCTGCATATCCGTGCACAATTTTTATGTGCTCATGCAGAGACCACAGCTTCTTAAAAGACTTATTGCAGGAGACACACTATAAACACAAAAAGAGGAGAATAGTCCAAAAGGGTGATTGGCACAGACTGAGAAAGCATGAATGCACATATTTCATTATTGTACAAATGTTATACAGACAAATATGTTCAAGATTGTCCGGTAAACTGATTTACAGGTTTATTTGTTATGTTAGATCTCCCCCTAGTGGGCAGTAGTCACTTCTCAACTAGACAAAGACACTACAGGTGCACCTAAAACAATTAAGTTATAGTTAAGGAATTTCAATAATTCAATTGACAAAGGGTTAGGGTTAGGATTATGCTAACTTATATCATTGTTTAATTACACAAAGTGAAATAGTTCAAGCCTGTATTTGTTTTAATCTTGATTACGGCTTGCAGTTCATGAAGAAGAAAAAAATTTCAAACCATTTTCAGAAGGCTAACATTCCTTTTTTAACTGTATTCTAAATTTCTGGAGATACTGAATTTTGGGTTTTCATGAGCTGTAAGCCATAATCATAAAGATTAAAACAAATACAGGTTTTAACTATTTCACTTTGTGTGTAATTAATCCACAATATAAGTTTTACTTTGTCAATTGAATTATTGAAATTACTTAACTTTGTCAAAATATTCAAATTTATTTAGATGCACGTGTACTTTGTTGAATTTCAAGTACTACAATTAAAATATTATAATTTCTACAATGTATAGCATTACAAATGTCATGTTAGTTACCGGCAAACACATTTCTTATGTATTATAAATGCAGATGAGTATTTGTGCATTTTAATGCAATAGGTTATTGGTCTGAAAAAATAAAAATAAATAAGAAAATATAAAGCATTTTAGGTTTTTATTTAGATTTTGTCAAGATTATAAATCAATCTAACCTATGAGCCCGCTAGTTACATACTGAACACATCATCTTTTTGAAGTGTCTGCTATGAAATTAAGATTGTATACTTTCTTTTAAATTGCCTTCTCAATTCTCAGAAATATTTTGTACACTGGCTTATGTTGGTGGTTTGTTAATTGATGATTTCAGATCTTCCACAGAAAGTAATGTTAATAGCAACTGCGTTGGTTAAAATGTTTGATCGCATTTTCTTATTTTTTAACTATACTGATGAAAAAAGGCTGTTTTCCCTGAAAATATGTCAATAGTGGGAACATTGCCATGAGAGATCTTGCATAAACATCACTCTCCTCTTTGAGAACTACTAAATCATTAGAAAGCTCTGATTGCATGTTTGTATGAGCCAGAGAAAAGCTGGGCTACAACAGCTCAAACTAATGTTAAATGATAAGTGCTAACTACATGTTAAGTATTCACCTTAGGTAAATGGACTGCATTTATATAGCGCTTTTCTAACCTTTCGGCCACTCGAAGCGCTTTACAGTATTTTGCCTCACATTCACCCATTCACACACACATTCATACACCGATGGTGATTGCTGCCATGCAAGGTGCAACCAACCACCAGGAGCAGTTAGGGATTAGGCATTTTGCTCAAAGATGCTTACAGGTAGGTCAACAGCAGGGTTCAAACCCACAACTTTTAGGCTGGGAGCCCAACACCCAGACCACTAGACCATCCTGCCCCTGTGTTTAAACTAAATCAATTCTGTCTGTTTATTTAAATACAGTCCAATCTCAAACATTACAGTTTTTACACAACACCTATGGTATGTCCAAAACATTCCAATGTATCCAAACAACCACTGTACAACTTGTATCAGAAGCACATAGGGTTTTTAAGATTTATAATTGAGTCATGAGCCTACTCTCATGAGCAGGCAGGCAGGAGGTTGAAATCATTGTACTGCATCAATCAGCCGTAGATATATTTATGACTGAGGTCAAGACTGCTTCTCTTAAATTTAATTTACTGTAGGACCTCCCGACCATTCTGAGATGAGTATGAAGCAGACGTGTTCATCCTCATTCAGGGGGTGATATGACCGAGCCTCGTGAGGCCATCGTGATCTCGCAAGCTTCAGTTTGACTTTCAGGCCGGTAAACTTTGTGTGTGGCCAATCAGCGTCGTACTGTTAGTTACAGGCGTGGCTTAGGTGTGACGAAAGAGACTTGAGAACAACTCAAACAACAATGGCGGGTCCTACAGAGATTAACGTAGTGGATGATGCATAGTAACAGCTTCACTAGAAGAGCTTTTCTCAATGGAAAACATTCTTCTCCCAACCATTCTACTGCAACAGTGGATAACCCACAGACTCACAGGTTCGTCCAATCACATGCAAAGTCTTTAGTCTCTTTGCCCTATTAAAACCGTGTCAATGGACGGCTCCCCAGATATCAGGTTAATTGTAACCTACCCTTGTGAGGCCATCCAGACCTTGTGAGCTCTGCTAAAAAGGCTTGATAGGCTCCATAGAACACTCATAGTAGAAGCTGTGCCAATAGTTGTCAAATAAAGTAATTAGCAGCAAGTGACTGGAGCACCTTCAACCAAGCAAACGTAGCAAGCACTTTCTAAACAAAAAGACACTTCTTAAGAGAGACAGAAGGAGATACAGAGACCGAGAGACAGACAGCCAAAGAAGAAGCCGAGACAGAATGAATGAAGCCGAGACTGACAGACAAACAGGTAGTCAGACAGACAGACAGGCAGACGGACAAAGAAGCGGCCGAGACAGACAGCCAGAGCCAGTGACCTCAGCGTGACCTCAGCGGTGGCCCTACCTGGATGTTCTTCTCACAGTCCGTCTGCTGGTGCAGGGCCAGCTCGCTCTCCAGCACAAACTTCTTGCCGCACTTGTCGCAGATCTGCATGCGGCGGTGCGTGACGTTCACGTGCTTCTCCAGGTACCAGCGCGTGTTGAACACGCGGGGGCACTTCTCGCACGCCAACACCTCCTTCTCCTCCCCGCCGCCGGTCGCAGTGGCGGAGGAGGCGGAGGAGGAGGCGGCAAGCGCGGTGGAGGCCCTGGCTGTCCTGTGCTTCCTCTTGGGCGGCTCCATGCGGCGCCGCCGCTGCCCCCTGGTGGTCATGCCGGCGGCGCCGCTACGGAGGCTCTTCCTCCTCTGCTGCTGCTGGCCTGGCGGGGCGACACGGCCCGCTGCCCCGCGACGGGCCCTCTTCGGCCGCGTCCGCCAACTGTCCGCCAACTCCTCCTCTTCCTCCTCATCGTCGTCGTCATCCTCCTCCTGAGGGCTCTCGTCTTCGTCGTCTTCATCGTCGTCCTCGTCGCTCCCGGCTCTCTCAGAGTCGTCTCCCGGGCCGCCGGCCTTGCCGTCGCCCTTGGACACGTGGAGCGTCTGGTTGTTCAGGTTGACCTCCACGATGATCTGCTCTCCCTTGAAGCCCCCCTCCTCCTCTTCATCATCATCCTCCTCCTCCTCCTCCTCCCCTTCATCCTCCTCCTCCTCACCTTCATCCTGCGAGTCCTCGGTATCTTCGCTTTCCTCAGAGGTGTCCCCGTTGCAGGGCGGGGCACCCAGCTGGCCGCCCACGGCACCTTCACCTCTGTAGTACTGCTGCTGTGCCAGCGGAGGCGCTGCTGCTGCTGCTGTCTGCTGAGAGGGCGGGTGACAGAGGCCCGGCTCCGCTGCGGCTGTGCCGGCAGGCTTGGCGGCCATCGCGTCGTCCACGAGCACGGAGCGGGGCTTGCCCCCTGCCTCGCGCGCCGCGCAACGCTTCGTCCCCGTTGGCTCGGGGTCCGCGGGGTTGAAGAGGGACAGTGGGGCCGAGGTCGGGGCCGGGGCTGGGGCCAGCTGCGCTCCGCGCCTGTCCTGCTGGAACGCCCTCGCCCCGCCTGAGGCGGGGGCGGGCTGAACCTCCTCCTTGAGGCTCTGTCGGGATATCATGACGTGGGGAGGGAGGGACGAGGTGGGTGGGGGCAGGAACTGGAAATCGGAGAAGAGTTAACGCTCGTGGAAAAGGAGGGGTAGGGGGAAGCGCACGCTAGTCCTCCACCCCCCCTGCTTCTGAAGTGATAAGGAGGAGGGGGAAAGGACGAGCGGGGCTCAGCCCGACTCAAAAAGAGCGTCCATGTTGTCCACGCTGGGGAGGATATGTGCAATGATATACAGCCTGCACCGTGTTGTCTTCCATAGGCTTCACAGTCGGGTGGCAAGTCCTGCGATAAGTGGCTGAAATCTGAGGTGTTCCCTCTCAGAGTCTCTCTAAACCTCAGAGCAGGCAATGATGAGCGAAATGCCATACATGGAGCTGCAGTGAGGTCTTCTGTGTCTCGCGGAAACAGCCATTTACAACATGCTTCCTGTGAAATTAAACAGAAAAAGAGCAAGGTTACAAAGGAGGTTCTCCTCTCCAAAACAGGGGTGTCTCTGTTGTGAAACCAGCAGGTTGTAAACCAAGATGTGGAGTAGCGTCACATTTGACCACAAACTCAGCAGTACGGCGCATGTGAGTCAAAACCTCGCTCCGCTCTACTGAAATTAATAGAAGTGAAACTATCGCAGAAGTTAAACACATTTCACTAGCCAAATATCAAATATCTTGAGGTCAAAACTTGAACACTACTTCGTAAACAAACCGTAGAGATTCTAATGTGTGCCAGTTATTCAGTTTATGCATCAAGGAATTTCTGAAGCTCTATATTGGCTATTAACTACCGTCTCAAGGTAAACTGTGCTGATAGAGGCCACATACAAAGCAGTGTCATTATAGAGTTTGAGGTTTATAGTTGTACTGTGTGTGTGTGTATGTATGTATGTATTTTTTTTTATATATAAAATTATCAATGACTGTTGTCAAACAAAAATAAAATTATAATTAATTACAAATAACATTTTGGAGAACAAATTGTCAACGACAATGTTAACACTTCAAAATAATAAAAAGGAACTGAGTTTACACCCAATGCATAGACTGTAGCCTGCAAATTAATGTGCGTGCGCACCCACACACACACACACACACACACACACTTCTGATGGTAGGCCAGAATAATCAACCACGACTCAGGAGCGTGTATTCAAAGAACCACAGGAAACTGTCTTTCAGCCTTTCAATGGTGTATGAATACAAAGTAGATTTGCATATATATGCACTGCGCACCAGACAAGTAAAATCAGAAAAGTGCAATCGGATGATACAGTATGAGGGATGATGGGGAAATTAATTCCTCATCTCCCACAGGGGCTTGTGCATGAATACAAACTTTGCTATGAG
Source organism: Typhlichthys eigenmanni (assembly GCA_027564635.1). NCBI lineage: Eukaryota > Metazoa > Chordata > Actinopteri > Percopsiformes > Amblyopsidae > Typhlichthys > Typhlichthys eigenmanni. The sequence continues at coordinate 750,072 of JAODUK010000023.1, forward strand.
AAAATACACAACTCTAAGTAGGTGTGTCGCAATTGTAACAGCTGCCGGTTGACCTGGTATGTCTTGCAGACTTTTGCAGGCATGGCATGCTACTGAGTGAACCCCAAAGAGAGTACATAAGAAACAGCCACACTTCCTTACAGTAGCTTCAGACAATGAGCTCACTCTTGCCTTCTGTTGCATATCATTTATAAAAATACCTTTCGTCAGAAACGTAAAACAAACAATTTCAGAAGCACTAATGCATTGTTTGTTCTGAATATAGAGTAATGTGTGTAATTTCATTTGCATTAACTGTAATTAATATACAAGCCATTTTTCCATTCACTTTGTAACAAATGTTGTAGCATTCAATGCATAACAAAAGCTGCTATTGCATTTGAATATTAAACCTTCATGTCTGCAACCTATGTTTGTGTCACTGTACTTCAATAGCATCCTCTGACAATATGTTACAGGCACAATGGGGTCTCTGTGATTAAAAGAGATTACAGGAAAGCTTCAAGCTGGCTATACTTGATTTTTACAGTGCGAATATGATTTCCAAGACCATGCTTGCATGTAAATAATCATTGCTGATTTATGTACTGCTAATGTGAAAGATAACGTCTTTTTCCTCAGAGAAACAGCCATGTTTGAATGGGATGTGAATGTGATCTCTTATGCTATTGCCCACTGTTGAACTGTTCAATCGGTTAAGAAAAGCAGCAAAAGCGTCAGTGAAGAACAGCTGACTTACAGAATTGTGGTTGAATTATAAAACAATAATCAAACAAAACTAAAATGTCCAAATGGTTGGTCTTTGATTGTGGCAAAAAGTGAAACACATTCCATTCTGGTGACGTTGCTGTAGATTAGAGTTTACATTTTGTTATATTCAAAAAACACAGACTGAACACCTAGTTATTGGTCTGTCGCACTGATAGAATGCAGTGAAAGGGAGTACAAACTGCTTTAGAAGTAGAAAAACCTCACAGGAAACAGCAACAACAAGTTTAGTTTGTGTGTTATGTCTGTTCAAAGTCAGCTTTGAAGAGACCGGCGGCGGGTCACGAGTGATTTGGCCTGGGTCGGCCTGATTTCATATAAATGTTCTACGTGTACAATAGGCAATGAGCACAATGGCTCTGAACTTACCCTAGTTAGCCACACTCGCCTCTCTTATCCCATACATATTGTATGTACAGTACCTCACAAAAGTGAGTACACCCCTCACATTTTTGTAAATATTTAATTATAACTTTTCACCGCAGAAATGACACTTTGCTACAATGTATAGTGAATGTACAGCTTGTATAACAGTGTAAATTTGCCGTCCCCTCAAAACAACTCAACACACAGGGGTGTACTCACTTTTGTTGCCAGCGGTTTAGACATTAATGGCTGTGTGTTGAGTTGTTGCTACACAAGCTGTACACTCACTACTTTACATTGTAGAAAAGTGTCATTTTTTCAGTGTTGTCACATGAAAAGATATAATCAAATATTTACAAAAATGTGAGGGGTGTACTCATTTTTGTGAGATACTGTATGTATGTCCATAGTTTGCTATAACATGTAACCCTTTGTTCCACTCTTATCCCCTGCCCTCCCAATAGGCATGTATTATTATTTTATTGTGTAAACATTTCCGAAGATTTTTGATTTAATTGTATATTATTTCTAAAATGTTCTAATACTGTCGTATATATATCTTAACTAAATGTTTTATATTGATCTTTATACTTGCCTATGTACTACAATACAATAAGTCCTTGAGTGTTCTGAAAGGTATCCTAAAATAAAATCATCATCATAATCATGCCAGGCAGCAAGCAGCAGCACTACATATTGGATCCATTCATTTCTCCACAACCAAGTCAGATGTACAAGTCAGTCCGCTAGTCATTTTCGATCTACTTTGCAGTAGTAGTGTGAACCACCTGTACACACCCTTATACACATCATTGGCATGCAGAAGACACCGGTGCACGCCTTCTGAGATTTGGACGTCTGCTCTGAGAGCATTAAGAGCCCGAGTTAGAGGGGGGGGGGGGGGGCTCTGACTGATCATTGCAGCTCCCATAGCTGCTTGAGACAAGGCTAATATATCTGAACACTGATTATAGCTGAAACTCACTATTCTAGTCCGTTGTTTATTATTTTGCCTTAAGGCTAATGCATGACTAGGCCTATATGACATGATTACGGCAATAAGAATTAACTCCTTTCAAAAAAATAAAAAAAAAAAGGTTTTGGCTTTTCACATGGTAACTTAAAAAGGACCCATTCCATGAAAACCAAGTTGTTTGTAGTTGTTTTTGGCATTAGCAATGTTGATGTGACATGGACAAGTGCTTGGGCTTTCAACATGGACTGTTAGCTCCCTGGTCTGTATTTGACACAAAAGGAAAAGAGGTGGAGAAACAGGCGTATATGAAAAGAGGGCGTATGTTATATAGATTACTACAGACAGTTGGTTTGTTAACGCCCCTATGAGGATATGGCCACCTACGTAGTATTCAGCCAAATATACAAGCTAAGGAACTGATATTGATCGCCAGTACACAAACTGTAAGTACAAGTTTAATGTTCAACATTTTAAGGTGACCAAATCTATAAATCTAGTTTGTGATACAGTAACTGGTAGGCTACCATAGCACAACTGGAGTCAGCAGAACAGGCATAAGAGTGATGCACTGTGCACATCATTAACTACATTAGATTAATAGGCTATTGTTCAGTAACAGTAAACGGATTAGAAATAGGCTGCTTAAATAATGTGTTAATTTACTTTACCTAAACATTGCTCGTTGATAAAGACGCACTTGCGGGTGTCATACAGAATTTGCATCCCCTGTCGGAAAGAGATTGCCGTTTTTGGTATTGTGAGAAATAATGCTTTTATCTGGATCAGTGCTCAGTCACAGGAGCAAAATAGTCAAACATTGGGGACAGTCAGAGACAGGTGACATGAAAGGAATTATATGCCTATATACTTTATCATTATCATACAAATTGTCAGTGTGTCCGAAGTGTCAAACAGAGCAGGACAGGATATTTACCATCAGTATATTATGCTGATGCTTGGTCTGTGATCCCACGTATAAAACGATCCAGTAAGGTACAAAGATAGAATGTTTTGTTTTTAACTTTTCTTGTTTAACCTAATATCACTTTGTCTTTATCATAATCCTGCTGTAGTGGCAAGAATGGCTGCGGTTTCGTGCTATAACCCTTCATTCAATAATTAATATATGCTTATGGGTACATGGCTGTTTAGCGGGCAAGGATGGCTGCGATGTAGTGCTATGGTATAATTTAACCTTCATTTCCTTCACAGGACTGTGACTAAGCTGCTGCTGCGTTGATGTGGTTGACACAAACAACAACGAACTACATTCTGCCTCCCGTATCCTTTACTGTAGTCTGGAGGGTGAGGCGGAATTAATACCTTGAAAATATTGCTGAAAATAAACAATATGTGGTTTAAAACCCATAGAACTATGTTCAAACAACGTTTGAGTGTTAGCAGTCAGCAGTAAAGCAGTTGTAACCTCATGTCAAAGTCTGGGCGGGGTGGGCAGTGGCTTGTTAAATTTAAAGCAAGTCACTGAAAACGGTCCGTTATCTAGTGGTGGTGTGATGGTGCTCGTCCACATAATCTATGTGGTATTTTCACCTAAGCTTGTCAACAACATTGCTTTGAGAGGTCAAAGAACTGTGAAAAGGAGCATGAAATCACTCATTTAACCTGAGAAGGATGCAGATGTTGCCAAATCAATACAAACAAAATGGGTACAGATACATTTTTCATAACACAGGTGTGTAACCCACATTTTGTAAAATGCTTGCACATGTTTATCATTAACAATGATGATGAGTCATTTCAGAGCCTCATTCAAAGTGAAAGAACAAATTCTTTGATGTGGTGAGCAGGAACAGTATCTGTGGTAATTAGCCTACGCCTTTTAGCAGAGAAGAGCTGTAGGTCAAATATAGTGGAATGATCATATTTGGGATAGCTTTCAAAAATTAACCTTGCTCCTTTGCAAAAAGAATAAAGGTCACCATCACAGATTTCCAGTATATTTCCAGAATCCAGTCAGCAATGCATTGTTTAAGAAATATTACAAAATATATTATATTTAAAAAAATAAGAATTACATTTATATAATTGCTACTTAATATAACCCTGTTTAACAAAAATAATTAGCAGTCAAACCACACACAAAGGCTAGATGTCACCCACAACATACAGGCAGGATGACAAGCCATATACTAATAATGATAATTATAATATAAAACGACAAAGTCTACACAAGTGCTTGGCTCTCCATTTACTACAGGAAATTAGATATTTTAAAAAGTGTTTAAGAATTGCACCCCTATAGCCTACTATACAGCACTCCCTCAGTCTCAACTTTAATGAGCTTTCCCTCACAAGGCTTTAAGTGTGAAGGTTCACATTCTTGACAGCATCAAAACTCATAAGACCATAACCACTGTGGTGAGCGCCCTGCGGGTATTTGGCCCAGTCTTCATGTCACAGACAACGGTTGGTTTTTGGATCGGCATTAAATTATAAATTGGATAAGTTATTGAATCCTCCTGTCCAAGTCATATAGGTAAATTAACTCTGACTGCAACTAGTTTGTCATCGCCAATGAGCACTACTCGTGACATGTGTACTGTACAGCATCCTACGAGTCGAATTAGATCAAAATTACCGTAGTCACATGAACATAAACAAAAGGGAACACATTTTGAAATAATACAATTTAGCGTGCTCAGATCATCAAATTAAGCATATAAAACATGACAAAAATAATATATGTGCATCTAACATTGCTATGATAAACCAATCTGTTATACATCTATAAAAGGAAAAAAAATGTTTGAATTGTAAGGAATTAAAACTTGCTATTTTTATAGATAAGGATGCAGTCATACAGTTGCATGAAATGGTACTGGTAAAACATAGCAGCGTGTGTTCAAAGCAAATAAAGGGTTAAACTACAATACAACCTCTTTGGACTAAATAATACTAACAACATTGAGGAGGCCTGGCCAACTTAGGCTAGAGTTAGCCTACATTGTAACCTGCACAAACATAGCTAACTTGGCTATGTTAGCTTAAAATGCAGCTAAATGGGACAGCACTGCAATATGAACAATAGTGTCAAAATATTAACATCTACATCACACTGTACCACCACAAGGTTATAAGATGAAGAGCTCTAGCTAACGACACCTAAACGGCTTTCACTTTTTTTTTTAACCCAAAACCGCCCAGATCACAGCTAGCTAGCTTATGGCTAACATAGTTGGCCATTTACCAAACGCTGCAACCAATGCAAATGTGTACTTTCATTTTAAACAGTGGCATGACTGCACGTTCCGTATGAATGAAAATCAGATATTAATCGTAGTTAGCACAGTGCAGCTCGCATGTGGCGTGCGATGAAAAAAATCTCCGCTTTCCTAACAAAAACCAGACTGCACAGTACTGACAAACCCACTGAACTCGACACTGTCAGAAAGTGAATGTTACCTTCGCTCACGTCAAATTCTCACATCGGCCACAGCAGACGACTACCGACGCAATTTCTCTGCCATTTTTCGTATCGCCCGCGATTGTCACATTTGCAAATATCTAAAATAACTTGTGACAACATTTTGTGTCGATTGCTGCTTACCTTCGTCTCCAGCGCCCTCCCTCTTGCATGTGTGCAATCAGAGTTGCACAGATTCAGTGTCGCAGGCGCATTAGGCAGCCAGACCGCTTATTGTTTTGGTGTCTGGGTCTAAGAGGCTTCTGCCTAATTTTGTGGTGGGTTCTCAAGACAATGTGCTACCACAGGGACTTCACCGTCGCTACGTGGCCCGGCCAGGGTCCTGCGCGTACCACCGTCCCGCGTTCATCCCAAGCATTCAGACAGGCCGCTGTCTGTGTGGACGCGCAGCAGCGTGCCTAGATTTTTTTTTCGCGTCTTCCTTTCAAACCAGACAGGGCACGCCGCGCGTTCACGAGGAGAATTTGAAATAATCAGTGTGCTAAAAGTAACGAAACAGAATTGTTGCATGTGATTCAGTTCTATTTCACTATATTCAGCAAAAATAGTACTGCAAGCCGGGCCCCACAGACACAAACATCGATGTGCTGCTTGCTGCTCACTAGTGAG
>JAODUK010000023.1:756320-772128 GCA_027564635.1 Typhlichthys eigenmanni
GATGTAGAAATGCAACTTTATTAAGTAAAGCCTTTTGGAATGCAGGGCTTAGGACTTCATCACAAAGCAAAAACAGGTAAGACCATGCTCTGTCATGTTCTTGCTTTTAATTCTGCTAAATAGATACTTGCTAATACTTCAAGAGTAAAGTACAAAACTGAGATCTTGAATGAATTTAGTATGATCATTTCATCCATTCTTTAAAGATTCTTGAATATAGTCACATAAGTGACTGTTAACTGCAAAAAAAAAAAAAAAAACAAAAGGTATCTTTTACTGAGTAATGTCTTATTCCCCCCCGCCATTAACAATTATACAACTTTACTTGAATTTGTGATAAGTGTCAGTACAAATACACAGAAATTACTGCATTGCCAATTTAGTCTTTGCTAAAGTATAATATGTAGGTTTCCCCCCATATGGAAGAAATAATGAACCCCTGACTCATCTTCACATACAAACACAAGGCCTCAATCCTTTTCCTTAAAAAGAGGCTCTACTCCCTAACCTCTCCCATTAAGGCTAAGATAACATAACAGCAGTGCCCAGTCCACAGCTGAACAGAGAAAGTGCTGGAGGATGGCCTTGTGAAGACAGGAGTCCTTGTTGAATCCTCAAGCCGCTCCACGTAACCTCTGGCGGGGGGGAGAGGGGGGGGCGGTGGAGTGGGCAGGGGGCAAGCCGACGCGATCACTGCGGCAGTTGGAGCAGCGTTGCCTGGCCCGCGGGAAGGTACGTCACGTTGCGGGAGCGCGACAGCTGGAAGGCGATGTCTTCGGCGGCCTCCAGCTTCCGCAGCTCCACCAAGCCATCGCCGGCGTTCATCAGGGAGTTGGCGATGAGCAGGGCGGCCTGGGAGTCTCCCTCCGCCGAGATGATGGTGGCCTGCTTCGTCTGCTCCGCCTGGAGGAAGGGAGGAGGAGACACGGTGGACATTAGCATGAAATAGCAGAGACACTATATAGAGGAGACAGGCCACCAATTCTGAATGGAGCTCTATGGGAGAATTCTGAAACGGCAAATGTGGCAGTTGGAAGAACATGTCCCTTATGGAAGCGCTCAGCTGAGGTTTTGCAACAGTTATTTTCAAATTGTGGTAGACTGGCTTCAAAGAAGCGTGGAACAGGTGGAGAATAAATTACAAATGCACCCAGCAGCTGCCTACCATATTGTTAAAATTAAACCGTTTTACTTGTACAATTAATGAAAGAGTCCATGTGTTAAAACACTGCGTCCTTATTGCACTAAGATCTTATCTGCCAGCAAGGTGAAACATTAACACCCACGCCACAATTAAGCCATATAGAAGGTACACCCATAAAAGCATACAGCTACATGTTATTGCAGTTAATGTACTGAAAATTGTATTATTGAGGCTCAGATGTCATCTGAAAATAAATGTTATTGTATGTTAATAACCCTATATATAATCACTATGATACACCATAATTCACTCCACTAAGAATATTGGCACGATTTCTTCTTCTTCTATTAGTCTCTTTACAGTAGTCTCTTTACAGTAGACTGTTGTGCTACAGTAGCCCATATCTTAAAAGTAGCACAACTCTGCAGAACACCGGTACAATGTCAACTGTCAACCTTGGAATCACCACGATCATAGAATCAGGTGTTGCAAATTACCCTTGGCTATAAACACTGTATTCCATATATTCCAGATTATTGTGACCACATGAACATTCAACTGTTACAATGCGTATTGTATTGTCCATGACAATTCAGGGAAGCAACCATGTAGATATGAATAGCCTAAGTTTGAAAACTGTCAGAAGTCAGATCTGTCTATTTCCGGGGCAAGTCTAAAAACCCAAGGCAGAAAAATGACTCCAGTCAAAAAAAAAAAAAAAAAGCAGCAATCGATTATTTTAGTAATGGAGTAATCTACACATTATTCCAATGATTCATCTATTAATCTAATAATATATGTTGCTATAGTAAAGAGTAATAGTACATACACAAAAGAAAAATAATGTTGACAACAAATTGGTTTCTTTTAGAAAAATCTAAATTTGTATTGCCAAAAGAGTGTGTGTGTATGTATATACAGTATCTCACAAAAGTGAGTACACCCCTCACATATTTGCAAATATGTGAGCATATCTTTTCACGTGACAACAATGAAAACATTGAAACAACATTGAAACTAAACTTAATATAGCCATAACTACTGCAGTGGATTGGTGCACTTTATGCTCCAATTGCTAATTACACAACTTGATTTTTTTGCAGTCTGTGATATTTTGTGATTTGCTGTGAGGTGCCGGTGTGAGTGTGTGCATGAGATAGACTGTCATGCACTGTATATAATAAGTGAAACCTAATAGCTTAGGTTTCACATATTGACCCTGCATTTAATTTTCTGTGGTTAATTTCTTTATCAAAGTACAAAACTTCAATCTCTCTTGATTTAAATTTTGTTTGCTTTAATCACTTGACAGGCCTATTAAGGCCGTTATTTAATTTCTTTCACACATCTTGCTCAGACAAGATGGTAAATACTACTAAATGTATTATTTAAGCCAGTATGCATATTATCTATATCTTAGATTAATAAATAGGCCTACCTTCTTTACTCTATACAGTTAACAAGCAATCCTTAATTAGGTCGGAGCCAACTGTGGCACAGAGTTTAAACAGACAACTTTCAGATAGGGTCTATTTGACATAGTTTTCACGCCTTTTCGTTCAGATAACAATATTTTCTGGTAACGAAAGGAAACATCTAGAAGCAAAGAGCAGACCAATTTGTCAGTTAAAAGTGATGTCTTCATTTGACAAATGATGTGAGCTATCGGCTCCACAGGAGAACATTCACTTAATTCATTCGTTTTATTCTAATCGGTGGGTGGTCCATCGTGGACCCTTTGAAGGATTATAAATTGAGGAACGGACACATTCTGTTGCTGTCCCTCCATATTTTCATTGATGAAAAATAAACCGGCACCCGGCAATGTCGAGCCTAGGTCTTATTTCTTTACTCGTTCATTTTTATTTCCCCTCCCAACAATGACAGCCATTAAAATCAGACAATACGGATACGCTGAGTTAGCCTTAACTCAGTGAAATTAGATTCTGATTGGCCAAATGAGCCCAATCAGGTATTGCTCTGTTAGACAAGTAGGCTACTGTTAGTGCTTAAAATAAATGTACTGAAACCGAAAAAAGTAAATAAAGCAGGCTACTGCACTAGCGTCGCACCGGAATTACACCTACAAGCTTTGTGACAATTCTAACAGCCAATGAAAATCTACTTCTCAATTTCGGAAAGCGATTTTAGGCTTACAGGGGTCTATGCATCAGACGTTCAGCACAGAGTTGCTCATGTGACATAGTGCTAATGGACGGAAGAGGCTGAGACTATGTGGAGAGCATGGTAAAGACTCATCAAGATAGTTAGTTTAATTAAAAGCAACAATTTACACCCATTGCACTTCCCCATCCTGGAACAATGGATTTAAATAGAAATGTCTGACTGACAGTTGTGTGTGAGGCACCAACATTACCTTTTCCACCACAAAGCGGGCCCTCTCGGCCTCCTGCTGGGCCACCTGCTTCATCTCAACAGCCTCTGTGAATTCCTTGCCGAAGGTCAAATGCGTCTATTGAGAGAACACAAAGCGTTTCATGTGTTAGACGGAGCCACAGAGACACAGTCCGTCATCTTGAAGAACAGCAGAGTCGTACCAGGGAAACATCGTCCAGGAGGAGGCCAAAGGTGGACGCTCTCTCCGTGAGGTCTTCGCTGACTTGTCGCGACACCAGCTCTCTCTGAGTGATGAGTTCGCTGGCGTCAAACCGAGCCTGTGGGAAGGTGGGGTGAACAGTTCATATTCATTTAAAAGCTATAAGCGCCAATGTAGCTACGTTGGCACACGGTGTTCTTTAGAAACTCACCACAACAGACTTCAGGACCTCTGTGGTGATGGAAGGGAGCACCCTCTCATCGTAGTCTTCCCCGATGCTGGTGAAAATGCGGGGCAGCTGTCCGGTCAGTGGCCGGAAGAGTATGCGGAGGGTGATGTTCACATTCTGCATGTCTGCACATAGTTTAACACGATTGGTTCAGAAATAAAATGCATTTTAAAAAATAATATAGTATTATGTAATTATTATACAAGGTTCAGTTTAACGCAGTAGTGTGTCATTTAGACACTACTGTTCACTTTAACTGAAACATAATACATTTCAAGAAAATATATTTCTTTAACTACAGTTGGATTAATGTAAGCATAGAAAATAAATATAACAGACTTTATGTCAAAAGTGATTTAGCGGATTGGATAAACTTTTAAAAAATAGGTTAAACTGGATAACTAGTGATACAAACAGTTCCATATTAATACAGATTAATCCAAATGAATGATATCTTGGAGATGAGACGATAGGCATCTATGAATGTGCCTTATAATGAAAATCCAGTTTGAATAGGCAAAGAAATAAAACATATTTAAGAACCTTTGTTTACCTTTGCTACCTGTAATGACAGGTACGTTACGTGGTCGGGAACGACAATCAAAGATGATTGGTTTTTGAACCCAGGGAATCAGAAAATGGGTGCCTTCACCAACAACGTCCTCTTGAACTCCTCTAAATCTGTCAAATATCACAGCTCGGTGTCCTGCGTCAACTGTGGCAAAATAATTGAAGGATACATTGATTACATATGTCGGAGTGTGCAGTACATTCAATAAAAGTGTATTTAGATGTTTACGGGTTAAACGTTCACATAATTTTAAAATCACTCACCATTAAATAATGCAGAATTCACAACACCGCCACCAATGGCTAGGGCAAGACCCAATTTTCCAATGGACTCAAACAATTTCGCCATGGCCGCAAATCAGTCACTAGAAAGAAAAACATGATTTATTTTATACAAAAAATTAAGTAAAAACACACGTGCACACTCAAATGTATCTTAATAGTAGTCGTGTTGATTTTAATTCCCTTAAATTAATTCCCTTTTGGCCGAGTGATTCCAAGGCTAGCAAGCTAACGTCGTGTTGCTTACTGCGACTTTAACCAAACTAGCTAACAACTGCCACAATCCACGATAATGCCAAAATGTACCGTACAGTACAATTACAATTTAGTATACACAATAGCGAAGGAACGTTATTGCCATGTACTATATTCATTGTATGCTACCGGTGCACGTTAACCCAACAGTATACCGACGCACATGCGTTGGTCTCCATACGTTAAGTGTTCACTGCAAATCATACCAAGCCTGCGTATTAGCTATTATTGCCAGGTAAACAAGAATAGCATTGCACAGCGCTTCATAACAAGATACAGTCGCAGCTTCAACTAAACTCACGCACCAAAGCTTTTTGTCAGACGTGCCCGTGACCTCCACCGGAGACGACGTAAGCTGTAGTTGAACACATTTTTTGCACAGCGCATGTGCAGTGAATTTTAACAACGTACTTGCTCATTGGATAATGAGTGAGGTTTATACAGATTATAGTTGCTCTCCATTGGTGCAGAGAACGAAAAGCATCTAGGGAGTTGAAGTTTTAATATATTATTGCGTTAACAGTAGGGACAGAGAGAGATCGTTTTTATTCCAATATAGGGCAGTTTTGTTTGTTTAAGAATAGTATGTATACTTTCTCATTTTCAAATTAAACTATACTTGTGTGAAAAAAAAGCATATGGTTCCATTCTTCCAACAAACACGCGCGGAGCACTTGTTCGCCCCCTATCGAGGACACGATAAACTACACACAGATTTTTTAGTTTCACTTCTTTTATGTTTTGTGTTAAGTGCGACGGTTTGTGACAGAAAGATAACGTCACTTGCAAGGTAAGATATAAATAAACATCTAGAAGGATTATAGTGTTAACTTTAACGTATTAGAGCTTTAGATATGGATAAGTGTATGGGGATTGTCAGTTTGGATATTACCGTAATGCACTTCCTTATCTGCGACGTAGTCACGATGTATGATATAATATGATGCTCTAGTATCTATAGATTACAGGACCTGATTCAATAACTATCGTGGACTTAGACCTCACCGATTTAGATCGGAAAGAGTAGCCTCAATAAGACATGAACAATAGCCTACACACGTGAGTGGAAAAAGCGATAATTGTATCTTTGCACAATGCACATATAACATTTTATGATACACTCACGCATACAAACAAGATTAATAACAAACGATCTTAGACAAATTAAATGCAATACATTAAACCGTTGCAATGATAAGGTGACACAGATATTACATGTTTTTAGATTATCAATATTAGACTATATTTTTTCTGTATACAATAAATCCAACATTAGCAAAATGTTGCATTTCATACATGACGAATCACAATCTGAAAGGTAACATTAATAATATTACAATTTCACCAAACCAGATTTTTATCAATCTATCGTATCAATCATGATATGTAATTATTTGTGTTATTTTAATTGATATCTTATTTAAAGCAAGAGGCAGCCTTCTGTTACATTCCTAATTATATGCTTGTTGTGGTTTTTTTAAAACGTAAAAACTCGTTCAACAATGTACATTGTAATTTGCTTTATATTGTGTTTATGTGTCGTAACCATAGTTCTATGGTAGTAACCATAGAACTCTATAATAACGTCGTAACCAGCAACCCCCAACAGAGGTTGGTATGCGTGTTATCTCATTCTCAACCCTTATTTTCTGTTTGAGGGGGACTCTTGTGTGATTGCACAAAGTAGCTTTGTGACTTCCTCACAGCATCTTTATGTAGGAGGAGCAGTGTTGGGCAAGTTACTCAGGAATAGTAATACGTTATTATTTACTTATTACTACTTCAAAGAGTAATTATATTACTTTACTTATTACTGTGTATTCAAATGAATTAGTTACGTTACTTGTTACATTAATATTACTTTCACAATCACTACCCTGCCTCGTCCCTTCAGAAAAATTACAAACTGTGTAGCCAGCTCATTTTAGAATTGAATCATCTTCATTGGAACCATAATGAGCCGTAGGAGTCAACAATCAGCCAAAGTGAAAACATCTCAAACCAGATGATTGGACAGGCTGGTTCAATTAGCCTACCATAAGTTTGCTAGGACCAAAAATATCGTTCTTGTAATGCAGCAATACTTGGATTAGTAATTGTAATATTACTGTTTTGGAATAAAATTTGTTACAATATGTTACTGGAAAAAGTAATAACATTACACTAACTAGTTACTGCTAGGGCTGGGCGATATATATATATTTAATTTATATCGGTATATTTTCAAAAGAGATATAAAAGTTATATTCACACCTTTTTTCAGAGTAGCCAATGAGAGAGCAGATACTGAGTCACATGTTCAATTTCCATTTCTGACAAACAGATATAGGTAGCCAGCTAGAATGACAAGGTACCGGTAATCAAAAACAAATGTCGATAAATTGTGTAGCTGCAATATTCACAACCTCTTTGCTATGGATTTAACCATGTACAACTACAATTAAGTCGCTAAGAATAAAATAAAAAGTCACATTTCTGTTGTCTTTCCTGTTTTTTCTCCTCCTGTACATATAACCCACTTTCTAGAAGATACTGATATGTTTCGTGTATCGGTATTCAACTTGAATATATCGGGATATGATTTTTGGTCCATATCGCCCAGTCCTAGTTACTGCCCAACACCGAGGCCGAGCCCAAAACCTATGGCACTATTGTGCCATAGGTTTAGCCTCTCCATGAACCATGTGACCATGTGACAATTTCAAACTTCTGTTGGCATTCTTTCCATGGCTCTGGGCCTACCTGTAATATGTGCTAATGCTGCTCTGGGAGTACCTATACAAGTAGAAAACATACAAATCTCTTCTGAATGGCTGAATGCGCGGTGGCAATGTAGACTACATCTTCTGCACATCATTCTGATGACATGTTTGTATCCCATTCAATGAATACACGTCTGTGACTTTGTTGACCCAGCAGATGGCAGTACAAGGCCGAATATTGAGGGTGAGCAGCCTGCCTGCTGACATCGACGATGACAAGCTAACTGACAAGCTGCTTATCCATTTCCTGAGACCCCGTCATGGGGGAGGGGAAATAGCCTCTGTCAAAATTATCAAGGCAAATCCAGTCTCTGCCCTCATCACCTTTGAAGACAGTGCAGGTCAGTAAGATCAGTCTTGTGTGTGTGTGTGTGTGCGCGTGCACGTATGTGTATGTACATGTGCACTGCAGGCTCTAGCTAGTGTTGTTGAGAAGGGTGGACCTGAATTCATCATGCACTTTCTCATGTCTTTATAGACCCAATTACTTCACGGCAACTTCACCAACTATATGCGTCACTGTTTAACATTAAATGTGTCTATTTGATAGGCTTCAGGGTCATAAAACAGAACACAAAAACAAAACACACAACTCAAAGACCTTTTTATTTAAACGTTTAAAAGTATCCATTAGTTTCAAAAGGCTATAGCTTTGTTAAGTACATTTACATTTGCAGCATTTAGCAGACGCTTTTATCCGCTATTGATTAATCCCAAGCATGGAGTTGGCATCCGTTTCGATGTTTAAGGGCCAGCCAGATGTAAGAGTGTCTAGTCAGGAGACCTCACAGATAGAGACTGATCTCCCTGGTTACCCATCTCGTACAGTGGCACGGAGCGTTCTTGAACACAGCCCACACTTTCTCAGAGTCGACAGCACGACGTACAAACTAGTAGTAGCTGAGCATCGCAGCAGTCTGGAACCGGATAAGGTATTTCTCTTCACAATATTCCCTTAAAATGTCACAAAATTACTATTGTTTTAATATTAGAAGTCGTCAATTTGATTTATTTGTGCCCCCCCTCTTTCCACAGGTAATACTGAACATGTCAGTAATCGTTGACTACAACCAGCTTCCTCTTGGCCGGACAGCGATGACCAGACTTCATGAGACTTACCCTGACATTCAGATGGACTGTAGTACCCAGGAGGAACTGTGCACATTGCGGGGCCCATACTCCCTGGTCCAGGCTGCCTTGGCGCAAATGCTGGAGCTGCCTGGAGATGCGGCGTCTGCAGAGGGCACTGCCGCTGTTGCGGCGGACGGCAGGAACTCTGGTGCAGCCCATACGGTGGAGGGCAGTCATACTCTGGGTTCACCAGATCAGCGCAGGACGCCCGGTGATCCGAGCGAAGACGCATCGAAGAAGACATCAAGACACACCACCAACGGGACTGCTGAGGATCGTCGCGTCTCGAGCCGACGCGGAGACTCGACAGCCGGCGGTGGCTACGCCTGTGAAGACGCGGACCAGGGTCAGGCAGAGGGTGGAGCAGTGGACTTGCAGATGCCTGTGGATCCCACATTTGAAGACTTCTCATTGATTATGGATGCAGACCTATTTCAGTACATACAGGCACACTGTGGAAAAGAGTACAGACACATTCTCGGCCATCACAGTGTAGAAGCAGTTGATGTTACCGCTCAGGGGCTGACCACCCTGTTCCTGCAGTGCAAAGCAGGTGTAGGGAGGGGGGGTCAAGAACGGGAGCGCCTCAGTTCTGCAAAAGGCAAACTAAGTCAGCTTTACCAACAGAATGAGAAATTGATCTGTCGATCTCTGCTACCTAAGTCTATCCTCACTCGCAGAAGAGGCCTGGAAAGAGCGATAGAGAACTTAAATGTTAAACTGCCCAAACTGCTCCTGAATGAAGATGAACAAAACATCTACATCATTGGAAACAGCAGTGATGTTTCCGAGGCCAAGCAATTCCTTCTCCTGGATAACGGCGAGCCAAAGAGACTGAAAGAAGATGTTGCTAGTCTTTTGAGATATCCTACGTATAACTCTAGTACATCAAAGCTAGCTAATGAGGAGAGAGAGACACCCGCCTTCCCATCAATAGCAGGTTCTTTGAATGGTAGGATAGATAGGATGCAAGACGGGCAAGATGGGGATGGAAAGCAAGAAGACGGCGCAAGAAAGTACAAGCTAGCAGCTCGCTTTAAGGACACAGGCTTGGGTGGATTAGGGCTTCGACCAGGTGACTTCACTGCAGCAGGACTTTTACTCCCCAACACTCAAACAGACCTTGGTCCCATGTTGGGCCGCAACGTTCTGCCGGAGACAGGCTCGACAGGTGTAGGACTCAAGGCAAATAGCACTGAAGGGGACATCTTGTTCAAGAATGAAGACGCCCATATTTCATCCAATCCTTTGCTGAATAAACCTTCCCCAATGTCAACACATGTGGGCACTCAGCAAATGTTTACCCCACCTCCACTCAGCGTAACTCCAAATGCTTTATCGGGAAGTACCACAATACTTCCTACTAGTACAGGGACCACCTTGAAGCGAGCCAGCAGTTTCTCGGGTCCATCCCGACCTAAGGCTGAAGCAATTAGGCACACTGATGTTCAGGGTGACACAGGCAACAGATCGACAACATTGCGAGGCAGGTCAAGTAGCTTCAGGACAGACGGGGACAGAAGGGAAATCTTTAGCGTTGAGATAACAGTTTCACCATTAATGTGGAAGTACATAAAGAAGGTGTATAGCCCTCGACTGAAAGACTTGACCACCGATGTGCAAATGAAGGAGGTCCACTCTGAACATAGCCGTGACCAGACAATAAGATTGACGGGATTGGACTCGAGCAGCGTTAGTGGTTGTCAGCTCGGTTTACAGAAGCTAGTTGAAATGGTCAAGGAGGATTTCTCTGTGCAATCTCTGCCGTTGTCAAAGTTGAATGTGGCTAACCCAAAAGATGAAACCTTAGAGATGTGTTGCGCTGAAGTAAGGAGTCGATTCATGAAAGTGATCATCGACATATTTAAGGACAGTATATACATACAGGGGCCTGAAAGGTTGTGTTCTCAGGTGGGGATTGCTTTAAAAGAGGTGTTTTCAGGAGCATCGGCACAAATTCCTGTAAAGACCATACCTGTAAACCAATCCATTCCTACGCAGGCTAACAGTGCCCAGATTACCAATATGTACGATGGTAGCGACCCTCAGCAGAAGCCCTACTATCAACGAGCAGCAGGAGACGGCATTGGCCAGGAGAGAAGGCCATCCCCAAAAAGTGGTTCTGCTGAGCAACAGACGAGCAGCATGGATGGCATCATGGGCGACCATGCTGGACACCCGTTAACCAGGAGAGACCCCGTTACCATGGAGAAAGTGAAGAGTGCAGGCATCCTTCAGGCGGACGGACAGGACACAGGCAGGGAGCATTTGTCTGACGCTGGACCAACCACGCTGGTCGCCGGTGGAGACGACGCAGGCGTGCCCCGGAAAGAGCGTCGCGTACAATCCAAGGCGGCGCAGGCTGAGAAGAGAGAATACGGAGGTCCGGAGAGCGAGGTGATCTCGGGGCCGCCTGTCTCGGGCACGCCCATCTCGGGCGCGGCCATCTTACGGCACAGCCCAGGCAGGTCCAGTTACAGAGGCTTGCAGGGCATATGTGTGTGCGGGAGGACGGGGGACTCGGTGCAGATGGCGGAGTGCGGGGTGACCTTGTGCTCAGAATGCATGGCTAAGATACACGTCCACTGCAGGGTTTGTCCTAAGACAGAGCCTTTGCCCAAGGGCATCCGTGGCACCATGAACTTCTCTGAGCTCAACATAAGCCTGGACGGTTATCATAGGGACTTGACGCTGAAGATAACATACTCCATTCCCAATGGCATCCAAGGGGTAAGGACCTTACCTACTCTTTCCCCTCTAATTGATGACACAAGGAGTAGATCAGATAAGACAATGCCAATACTGCAGTTAAAACCAGTAGTTGTTATTTACCCTTCTTATTTTATTTCAAAATGTGTAAAAATGATTTGGATTCTTTGATTCCAATTTTAATAGGATGATCATCCTTCTCCTGGGCTTCCATTCCGTGGAGGAGAGTTTGTGGCTTACCTTCCGTACTGTCAGAAGACCAAGAAACTTATGCCCAGGCTGCAGGAAGCCTTCAAATCGGGCCTCATCTTCACTGTGAGTGACAAAGGGTCTGACCCCATGGTCACCTGGGACGGCATCCCTCACAAGACCAAAATGCAGGGAGGAAGGGCACAGTAAGTCTCCTCAGAGCGAAGGTCCCACAGTAGTGTGAGCCGTGTGTGTTTTTCAATTTGGATTGATTGAAAGATAGGCCTGTTGATATGCAGCATCTCATTATTGGGGGGGGTCCTTTTTTGATACTAAACACTCTTTGTGTCACTCTCAGAAACGGCTACCCGGACGCCAGCTATTTGACTCGCTTGTCTGAAGTCTTGACCGCTCATGGGATTCCTGAGATACCAGCAAAAACTCGCAAGTAAAAAAATAAAAATGGACCAGGGATTGTTTTATATTTTTATAACTTTTTTATTTTTCTATGTGTATGCTGTAGTATACATGTATGTAAATGTGATAATGTCTCATGAGGATAGCAAATTTTATATTTGTGTATATATATATATATTTGTATATTTGCACTGTTTAAGTATGCATTTTAAAATGATCCAAGAATAATACAGCATGCATTTCTCATATCATCTGAAATTAAGGTAACCTAGTTCAAACAAAAGTTAAACCAGCATTTATTTTTCTTCATTAACAGACATTCCAGTTGTGTATGCCTATTTCCTCTGTACCTGTTTTTATTTTTTTGAAGTTGAGATATTTTGTGAATCATGTAACCTCTTATTCTCTGTGGTCACTCATACTGATACAGAAATAAAAGTCCAATATCCTGACTTTTTGTTATGCTTTTTTATTAGTCCTGGAAAACATGTAAGGCATATGGTAACATTACACTGAAGCGTTACAAGCTCTAGAGTCCATGTAGACAACATGGCGTCATCACGCAGTTAACCCAGAGTCAAGCACAGAAGCAGCATTAATTCAAAGGGTTTAAAAAACAAAGTGAAAACAGCAGTAAAACGGCACTATACATTAGGAACAAAGACGAAAGCAGCACTACCTTACAAATTAACCTGTTGAGTTATGCCTTGTGGAACTCCACCAGCGGCGGCTGAATTGCAATGTGTCCACGCGAATGGGTGATAAACTTTTTTTCCGGAAGCATCCCCAGAGGTAAGATGAGTGCGGAGAATGTATATGTACCAAGTGACTGACTGTGCTAGGTGAAGATGAAGAATTGACCATCCCAAGCCCCGCCCCCTTTCACCTGTTCTCCAATAACAGCTGAGCATTATTTGAATCTGACAGAAACTACTTCAATTGTCTTGTCTTCCTGTTATAGTCTATGCTGTTTTGCCCAGGTGAAATGGCATCGGTCAATTGAACACAAAAGACATTCCCCTGCACTCTACCACTACTGAACTAATGTGAACTGGGAAATGTACATAGATGCAGGTCTTAACTTTCTGCCCATCGAAACGAAAGTTCTACCACTGTACATGCTCAGCTAAGTGCTCTCACTGCTTCGCTGCAACGATGTTGTAGTGGTGTTTTATGCAATTAATTAATTTATTTTTTTGTTATTTTTTTGGAAGCCAACACAAAGGACCAGTCAGACAGAGAGTGGCTGTGCTGCTAAAACTGAAGAGTGAGGAGCTTTAGATGTGGAAATGGTCCTCAGAAATCCCTTTCATGCTGGCGTGAACATCTAAAGATTACATCTAACACTGAATGTGATGGTTTTGGTGAGGAAGGAAGGAAGTAACTAAAGTGGTTAGGAATAGTAAAATAGAATAAGCAAGTAGAATTCTATTTATGAAACAAGTTCATTCCAAATCCTAACATTGTTAATGTACAAAGACCAAGAGTAAACTAACTGGGAAATATTGTCTATCAACATAATCTAATCTAAAAATCAAACGTGTCAAATCTACCACTGCAAAACATACTAATGCACTAATAATACCAATTCATTAATTAATTATCTATTTTCAAGCAGGTTTTTTGTGAGAATCTGAGCGTGTAAGTGCTCTTGCATAATGAGGTCTGTCTGGAACCATTCGAACACATGTACAACAATCGAGGGAAACCACCAGGCAAAAAGCCAGTATGGGCAGTAACCAGTTTGGGTTTAGCCAACAGATCCACTCCAAGTGTCTTGCTTGCACCCCTATCTGAGCCATGCAACGCCCAGCTCAAATGACTGACTTCATCTCAGAAGCATCTTCAGATTAAACATATCAAGGGGGGAAATGTTTAACAAAAAGAATTATAATCTGTTTTCCACATGCCTGTGAACTCATGCAGTTTCATTCCAGATGTAAAAGTAATGTTTCAATCTGTGTGTGTGTGTGTGTGTGTGTGTGTGTGTGTGTGTGGGTGGAGGAAGGGGACATGTGGAGCTTTGGCCGGGTTATTCTTAACGGTGGGATGCAACACTGGTAAAGTGACATCAGCAGTAAAGATATACCTGAGGTGCGTTCAGAATTGGCAAACAGTGGCGAACGTTCGTGACGAACATGTTTGCTTTGAACTTGAATTTTTTAAACATTCCAAAAATATTAGATTTAAACGGTCACCCTTCGTCCAGCTTCGTGTGTTCGCCGAGAACTACCTTCCCAAACCGTTTGACTTTGTTCACAAACATTTGCAGCGAACACAATGCAAACGCAAAGCTGTCTAAATAAGTTTGCAAATGTTCGCCAACTCTGAACGCATCTCATGTCTGGCTTTGGGACGGGCTGGGTCAGAGCTACAGACTGACAATAAGATGTGCGCAGCTGTGCTCTAGCACTACGCAGCTCTGTCAAAACATCTTGTTCCCCACCTTGCTATAGTCACTCTGCCTCACCTCTGAGCAAGGCATTAACGTAGTCAAGTTTATATTCAGGGAAATGGGGAACTGACAAACAGTTAGAGGAGTCAGAGTTTTGTCACATTTTGGAATATTCTTGAGACTTACATTAAGATGCGCAGTTCTCCCGTGGTGTTTTGAGTTTTTATTTAGACTGCATTGCACCACTGTCATACTGACTGGTTGTAAACATCCATGGAGGGATCAGTTTGTTGTGATGGGCATCACTTCGTATACATATCAGAACTTGAAGACTTTTTTTTTTTTAAACTGACCTGCCAGTACACTGAGCGTCTTTATATGGAGAGACGTGCCTCACTGAGGTAACATGTTCTTAATAAAGAACATGGGCACAGTGCTTGCCTACCCTCAAGTGACTGCAGCCAATCAAAAATGACAGATTGTTCAACCTGCAGCAAAGAAAATACAAAATAAAAATTGTATCAGCACCATATAGAATTTTGGGACACAAATTGTTTCATAGGATTTTTTTTTTTTTTTCGTTTTTCTACAAGGTTCGAGGAAAGTATCCATAAACATAATTCATTTAATCTTTTTATGCACTGTTTATATTCAAAGCATTGATAGGAGGAATACAAATAATTTGGCACAAACGGTTTTCCGACCAACAGAAATATCACATTTAAAATGAAAGCGGTTTAGCGGGTTCCCACATACGTGTATGAATATGAACTTTGAACTTTAAACCCTTGGAAAACAAAAGGAAAAAAATAAAAACAACAAAACATAAAAAAGGTCAAATAAGAAAAACAACATTAATGAATACATACTTTTTTTTCCTTTTTTTTTACTGAAGCATTTATTTCTCACATGGCACTTGGAACAGAAGCACCAGTTCCACAGGTTCACAAAGGGATCCCAACAGATTAGAAGAACGTAACACTAACCAGAGGCTGACAGGACACAGTCACACCCCAACACCAGCATGGCATTCTCCCCTCCAGCCCGGCAAGTGCCGCTCCGCTACACAATACATGGTTCACAGTCGAGCAAGGACGGAAACGTTTGTGTGTGTGTCATAGAACTATGTGGTGTGGTGGGGGTGGGGGGGGGGGGGGGGGGGGGGGGG
>JAODUK010000023.1:783073-804075 GCA_027564635.1 Typhlichthys eigenmanni
CTTCATCAGCACTACGTCACATAAGAGACTGTCTCTAGTCTCAACCTCTTCATCAGCACTACGTCACATAAGAGACTCTCTCTAGTCTCAGCCTCTTCATCAGCACTACGTCACATAAGAGACCGTCTCTAGTCTCAGCATCTTCTATTTTTCATCTGCTCTTGTTATTACAGTTATGGTAATATGCTCCACTTTAATCACAATAATATGAAGGAAAAAAACAAAAGTATAATACTTTGGCAATATGTACACTGTTACTTCATCCTAATAAAGTGATTTGAATGGAATTTAATTGAGAAGAACCCTTGCTCGGCCCGAGCAACAAAGGTCTAAAAGTCACCGGTGAACTGTGTGAGTGCCAGGGGTGGTGGTGTTAGGGTGGGGAAGGGGGAGAAGAGGTGTTCAACAAATGCACATGTTCTTCTTCGCTGGATGCAATTAGCGGTGAAATCCATGTAAAAGCTCCGGTAATCTCAGACCGGGAAGGGCACCGGGCTGTCGATCGCCCACCAAAATCCCTTCAACTCTGTTTGTCAGCCTCTCTCTCTCTCTCCCTCTCTCCCTCTCTCTTGATGCCTGCTGGCACTTTGGGAGCAGTGCCTCTCCACCCCCCCCCCCCCCTTCCCCCCCTCCCGGACCCTTCCACTCTGGATGCCAGCCGATGGCCCTCACAGTGTGGCATGCCATCTGCTGCGGTCTGGCCTTCCCAGCCCCCCTCCCCCAATCTTCCCCCCCCCCTCTCAGACAGCTACCCACGATGCCTCTCTCTCTGCCCATAGGGCACTGCGTGCAGCGCCGTGGAAGCCATGAGGCTTTCGCACAGATCACTTCACCCCTGATGCCCCCGCCAGAGAGCAGTATGTGTGTGTGTGTGTGTGCGTGTGTGTGTGCGTGCGTGCGTGTATGTGGGTGTGTGTTTGTATGTGTGTGTCTCTGTGTGTGTGATTGATATACTTTCTGTGGTGCAGCTTGTAAGTTTATGTTGTAAATTTAATGTGTTGTTAAAATTCAAAATACTCAAAAGAGCAAGGGTTCTTCTCTCTCTCTCTATCTCTCTCTCTCTCTCTCACACACATGCACACACACACACACAGACACACACACACACACACACAGATCTTGCTTTGATTTAACAAGACATGTAAAGCAGCAGTGAATACACACATCAGAGCTACTCCAAGCATGCGCGCGCACACAAACACACACACACACACACGCACAGAAGAAGATCTCAGCGCCAAAGGTGAGACACACCAGAGAGAGAGAGAGAGAGAGAGAGAGAGAGCTCTATCCATCTTGTGTGGCTTCGGAGGGCTCATGGCTGGCACTCTATCCATCAATGAGCGCAACATTAACTCTCTGGATCAGAACCAACTTCCCCAGATCGCTTTCCAATCTCCCTTCCCCTCCCCTCACGCAGCTACACACACACACACACACACACACGTAAACATGCACACACTATTAGCATTCTATTACCATCCATAAAAAACCTCCACCGCATTCACCCTGCTCCCCTTCGTTAGATCATGCCGGTGAATGCATGCACGCACACACGCACGCATATATATATCATGTTCCTTTCCCAAACAACCACAACCTCACTGTGCACGTTTGACTAATCGACTAATTTGGGCCCTCCCGTGTCCTCCAGCCATGTACCTCCAGACCTCCACGTCCCTCTGCCTCCCTCTCAGCCTCCCCTCTCCCCTCTCTGCCTCCCCTCTCCCCTCTCTCCTCTCTGCCTTCTCTCAGCCTCCCCTCTCCCCTCTCAGCCTCCCCTCTCCCCTCTCTCCTCTCCTGTCCTCTCCCCTCTCTCCTCTCCTGTCCCCTCCCCTCTCTCCTCTCTGCCTTCTCTCAGCCTCCCCTATCTTCTCTCTCTTCTCTGCCTCTCCTCTCTCCCTTCCCTCTCTCCTCTCTCCCTCCCCGTTCTGCCTCTCCTCTCTCCTCCCTCCCCTCTCTGCCTCTCCTCTCAGCCTCTCCCCTGTGCCTCCCCTCAGCCCCAGCGTTGCTTGGCCTCCTGCACGCGCCCCTCTCTTTGTCTGGCTCCTGGCGGCTGTTAATAATTTAACTAGTGAACTGCTGCAGAGCTGGCTCGGCTCCAGGGCCTCCGATTGGCACTGCTTGGCTATTTATGACAGCGTTAGTGTGTGTGTGTGTGTGTGTGTGTGTGTGTGCGTGCGTACGGAGCGCACGTATGTGAGATGTGCATGAGATGGATTACATTCTGCGTGTGTGCGCATGCTCCTCTCCGTTAGACCGCGGCGGGAGACGCGCGCCTAGAGCGAAGACAAAAAGCCCGATCGATCCTCCACCGGGTCGAGACTTCGGATGATTTAACAGGACTGGTGGACGGAATAGGCTCTAGAGCGGGCCAATATGGCCGCCACACCGCACGCCACAAAAGGATGATGATGACATATAGCCGCGCCGAAGCTCACGACGCGGCGCTGAAATGCGCTGCGCCACCTCCCACGCCTACTCTTCTGCCCATGATGTCCCTACTGGGTCCTTATATAGCACACGCTCAGTCTTACTCAAGAGGCATTAATCATCCGCAGATTCCCACAGAATCACCATCCATCATTCTTTTATAATCGGTCTCACTGATGGTTTATAGGATAATGTTCTTTCCCCCCCCCATGAATCAGACGTAAAGGCAACGGATGAAAGGAAGCTGTCGTGATATTTGTTATTTGCTTGCTCAGACTGCATTTGTGTCTCTGTTAACGGCCCTTCATTCAGACGTTATGGTTGCGGCCTTGAGTACGTTGCTTCCAGCTCTCTCTTTTATAACTTTAGTGCCTTTTTCATGATGTTTTTTTTTTTTATTAGATGTTATTCCCTCCCTTGTGAAGAACTCAGTAGCTGCACTTCAAAACAAAGATTATTTTTAGGACTACAGCCGACTCCAACTCTGCTTATTTTCTACCCCCGCGCTCGCCGGCAAGACTGGCAAAATATTTGACGGTGTTTTCACACGGCTTCGCCACGTACATCCACAGTATGCAGAAACACACGTGATCGCCCCACGACACTGAACGTGATCTGTCGGGCTGGCTGTCGTGGTCGCCGGCGAACAAAAACAAACAAACCGACAAAACAGCAACAACAAACACGCACAGCGACTCAAACTTACAATGTACGTAAGTAATTCCTATGCAAGCACACGCCTTGTGCTGAAGTGTATGTGCCAGGGAACATGCATGAGTGTCACCCGCATGCAAATGAGGACGGGGTTGGTGCACGCACACACACACACACACACACGAAACGGTGTTGACAGGTGGTAGTGGTAAAGAGGTGGTCCCTGTACTGGGGTCTGCTTGTCTCTGGCTGGGGGGAGAGAGAGAGAAGGGGGAGAGAGAGAGAGAGAGAGAGAGAGAGAGAGAGAGAGAGAGAGAGAGAGGGCCACCAGCAGCTGTCGCACTAATTCCTCTAACACGGTGCTTGTGCTCTGATTAGAAAACAGATCTGGCCTCTAATTTACTCCTGACGCAAGCTAATGCTCTATATCTCAATCGCTCTGTCCAGCCCAGGTCTAGAACCCCCCCCCCGCCATCCCACCTCTGTCCTACACACTGGACATAGACACGCACACATACACACACACGGACATCTGATCTGAAGTGATGAAGCTGCTTATAAAACGCATGCTCAGGAGGAGGTGTGTGGAGATGGACGGGAGGTGAGGAGAGCTCCATTGGGGGTCCACAGACTACCCATGTGTCTCCAACATATGGGGTCCGCAGGTGCAACAGGCTTAAGACAACTAAAGACGGCAATATAAAAATATTTATTTGCAGCTAATCTCTTAATTACACCAATATCGTTCATAGTAAACGGTTTGTGAGCGTAGAAAACTTAGTTATAAAGATGGCTAATTCCATGCAACTATTTTGCAGATATTTGCTGAATTTGAAAATGTATTACCTTGAAATCGCTGACTCCATCTTTAAGTGACTGAACACGCTGGTGAAACTTAAATTAACCCCATTTCTGGTCTGGTGCTGTCACTTAGGGCTGGGCGGTAAAACTATGACAATAATTATTGCGATATAATTTTCCTCGATAAAAACATCTAACAAATGCAAATCCCCTCGCTCTACCCCACATTATTTCAATTAATTAATCTATAAAAAATTATAATATAATGCATGCTACATAATATATAGCATGCAGACTTTCACATAGAATGGCCTGTTGCTATGCTACAACTAGCGTGAGGCTAGCTGAGCTACCAGTATTTCTGTCACGGAGTATGCAGCACAGCGACAGTGTAGTGTACAGCTCTTAAACGCACACTGGAATGGTTAAGCGATCGGGAAAACAGGCAGGCTGAAAATGTAATAGACTGAACTACAACAGCCCATTCAAATGGTAAACGTATTGCCGAGCCGTGTTCGTTTTAACTGTAATCCATATTCTGTCGTCTCATTTCTCTGAACTCTGAACTCAAACAGTTCAGTCTCTCGATCACCGGAGGACCAGGACACGTACATAACTGCTTCAAAACAACAGCTACGCAAATGTATGAATGCATCTATCGAAAATAATGATTTCACTATTTATTTAGATGACAGGAAGTACAAAATATTTAACTCATTAAAGTACTGTATATTAGTCAAATATTTAACTTAAATAACGTACATTTAGGGCCTAACTATAACTTAAATATAACTAAGGGTTATTTACAACAGAAATAGGGAGACATTATTTGTATTAATCTTGTTGTAAATTGTAGAAAGAGATAATAATTTAAAAAATCCTTGACCCCAAATCAGCTACCTGGCTATAAATATGTTCACCCAGGAGCTAATTCAGCCTTTAGACTTGAAATAAATTAGACTGACATTTACCTAGATAATTATCGATAATGACATGACATTTTATTGTTATCAAAGTTTTGACCATATCGCTCAGCCCTACTCTCACTACAGAATGATTTATGTTTGTACAATCTATAGAAAGTCTATATAGCCTATTCAGTAACATCCTGGATTATTTATAAAAGTCTACACAATACAACAATCAGGATTTATTTTTTCCCCTCTTCTAAATCAGAAACATTTCTATATTAGGTATTGGTACTAGCTCATGTCAAGACTCTGGACAGGAATCAAGTTCCAACGGCATCCACTTGGGATCAATCACCTCTTCAGTCTAAAAGACAACAAGCCATGTTTGGTAAGTTGTTTTGATAACAAAATAGTTTGTGGTTTATATAAATTACGTAGGCCTACCTGAGCTATGCTGTGCATTTGCTATAAAAAATGGCTCTGTAGCTTGATGTGGGACAGGTTTCTTCATGACTGAAATAAAAGGTTTAAAAAAGAATGTAATTATCTTAAAGTATTAACAGTGATGGTGAAATAAAATATTACGGGCTAGGAAGTGCGTGCGAATCTTACAATCGCTGACTATACCTTTAATGCAATCATAATTCAAAGGCGGAATGGGAATGTGCCGGTTGAGAGAGAGGGGGGTTGAACCTTGCTGCTGTACCAGAGATGAACCAGCAGGGGGCAACAGTGTTATGTGGGGGAGTGAGAGGTGACAGCATAGTGTCACAGTGTGTCCCCTCTTTGTGTGTGTGTGTGTGTGTGTGTGTACTTTATATTAGGAGATGTCAATTGTGAACGTGCCATTTAATGGCCTCTTTCCGCGGCGATAAGCGACGCCGGCAATTCTCTTCGTCCTGTCCGGCCGTAGCGTGTGCTGGAGACACGAGAGGATCCTTTGTGTTTCTTTGTGCGAGTGTCCGTGTCTTTCAACTGCTTTCAACAGCTTCTCTATTTCCTCTGGTCTGTCCGTCCGTCCACTGGCTTCATCTCCAGGGAGCCACTTGGCTTCGCTCCCTACTTTTAATTCTCCCTCCGCGAACTGCTGCTGTCTGCGCTCAAGCTGCCAGCACTCGCGCACACACACACACACACACACACACACACGCGCAAATAACAGCGGACATACCGGCTTTTGCGACAGTGCATCTGGAAATTTCCACTGAATGACACACCAAAAACACGCACACACACACACACAGACACACATACACATCACTATATTGGAGGAGACCTCTCAGAGATAAAGCACAACTGAATGAATAGAAGTGGCAAGGGAGGACAGACTAACATCACTAACATCAATGAAGACCTGGGATGCTTTAATGTCGGTAAACACCAACCCACCAACCTGCACGCACGCACGTTTAAAAAGCCTGACATTTGTGAGACACAGGGACAGCATCCATACCTCGTAGAATACCTAATCTGTTGGAATACCAACACACACACACACAGGAAAAACAGGCCTTTCAACAAAAAAAAAACACAAGCACACACACTTTAAGGACGGATCAGCGATATTAAGACAGCATCTCAGCATTTCAAAAGCCATCGTGAACTGTCACCAGACAGACACTCCTGCAGGCACGCACACAGGCGCGCGCAAACGCGCCCACGCACAATCTCACACAAAGCCCACCAACAGGCAGACGGTGCAAACTTCAAAAGTGACAAATAAATAAATTAGAGGCGAGCGTTATGGGGGTGAATAAATAACGTGAGGAAAGAGATGCAAACAGGAAACAGCAGCTATAGGGAGAGATGGAGTGATGGAAGAAGCACAGGGGAAAAGGAGGTGGGGGGGAGAGAGGGAGAGAGAGAGAGAGAGAGAGAGAGATAGAGAGAGAGAGAGAGAGAGAGAGAGAGAGAGACATCTTGTGGAGACTTGAGAGCTCGAGGAATTGTTCTGAGCACACTCAGCAACTTCACAGCCACTGTGGCATTGTGGATAGAAAAGTGTCTGCTAAACAGGTGACACAGCGTGGGACCGCACAGCTTTCCGTTGTGTTTGTCCCTTATAGTTTGACTTTTTTTTCCTTCTTCTTTCTTAAACAAAAGGGGTGGGTGAACGCGGTATGCAAATGAAACGGTTATTATTGCATTGCTCATCAAGCAGAGCGGAGCAGACATTAATAGGCTGATGAATATGCATGTGAATTTGTTAATTAAGTTAATTATTCTGCTGAAAATGCATTCGTCTTCCAAGGACATCTTCCCCAGGATTCCAACCTGCTCCAGTCATTAGTCATGCGATATTTTACACTGGGCAACGACACAAGAGGTAGAAAACGTGTGTGTGTGTGTTTGTGTGTGTGTGTGTGTGCCATGGCTGCTGTGACGTCCTCTCAGGAGCAGAGACGACAACAGGCTCCTGGGGTTGGGATTGACATTAGAGAGACACCTCATCACTCTCTGGCTATTCAACAGGGAAGGGGTGGGTCAGTGAAGGGGGACAAGGTGGGGGGACAAGGCGATGGCGAGAGCTCCCGGGTTCCGGCGGCCAGACGCTGGTTCGCCCGCCCCGGCTTCTTCGCACGCTTTGCAGCAAATTCCCCCTCTTCGCCGCTTTTGCTCTAATTGCTTATTAAAACCCTCTTAAATTAACTTTTTGTGCCAACTTTCCAACACATTAATTAATTGTTGTAGCCAATTAAGTGTCGCTGCGCAAATGAGCTTCAACACAAATAGTCCTGCAGCGCCCATACACCCCCCCCCCCCCCCCTACCCCCACCCCCTGCTTTCCCAGAAGCCTCTCTGCACTTAAAGAGGAAGGGGCGATAGGAAAAGGGCAGGATAGATAGGTCAGCTTACGGAGGCTGCACATCGGACAAACAGCCTCATCAAGCTGTGCGGGGAAGGCATGAACCAAAATGTGTGTGTGCCTTTAACAAGAGAAGGCAGCAACAACAACAACAACAACAACAATAAAAAGAAAAGACCAAGAATAAAACATTAAAACATTTACAATTACAGCATTTAGCAGATGCTGCTATCCAAAGCGACTCACAATTAGTACATTCTCAGATGAACAGGTCCTAAACCAGCAGTTGGAACTTTACATCATCCAGCATCACATCATCAGGACTAACATCGTCTCTTCATAAGACGTGCCAAAAGCCTAAACAAGAAAGTGCTTATTCCTAAAAGCAGGAAGAAAGGTTTGTATTTTAGGCCGTCAAACTTACGTTGGACTGAGTGCTGAGGTTAATAGGTCACTAGTTGTGGTAGCCTACCATCATCCAACTGCAATATATCTTCTTAAGATACTTTTGTTTAAGCTGGAAAGGGGATTCGAAATGACAGACGCTTCATCATTGGTTATGTTGAGTAGGCTACTGACCTCGGCATGAGAAGAATCATTCAAAACCAACCGTGCTTTCCAGGGGCATTACCACATAGTGTTGTTCATCATCATAGACAACTGGTCATAGCAAATAAGCCTACTTTCTTGCGCTGGTTATGTGATAGAAAATAATATTGATGAATGTACGGGCAGAAGCAGTTTATCTCAAAACAATAAAACTGAGGAAATGTAGAGATAATATTACGGCATCTATAAAGCATGTTGCAACACATGCCCCTAAATCACTGGCAGAAATTAGTCAACGACTTTGTAAATACCATGTAAACAGAGCAGGCACGGCCATAAACTAAACAAATTTTTGGAGGAAAAGTGGCTCTGATGCAGACAACATAATTCTTTTGTACCTAAACCGCATTCATAATTCTACTGTTTGACGGTGTATTTTATTGACTCGACTAAGTAGCCAGCGGCTCTGATGCAGACAACATAATTCTTTGGTACCTAAACCGCATTCATAATTCTACTGTTTGACGGTGTATTTTATTGTTTTGACTAAAGAGTTAAGGCGCCGTAAACTTCCAGCCATTAAAGCACAACAAAACTTTCAAAACGACAGTTTAACAGTTTTACAAGGTTACAATGCAACTCTTGAATCACACTCGCTAATCTGCATATAATATTTTAATCTTATCTTTCCAAGCATATGCACTGATTATATATAGTCTACACATACATGTATTTGGAAGAAGTTATATTATTAATGACAATTTATAGGGAAAAGGTATTATTCTATTTTAAATGTATAATTAAAACAGATTCAAATTAAAGTGTGACCTTTAATAACATATGTATAGCTTGATTATGTCTTAGATAATCACACCCCTTACAAAGATGTGTGCATTGCCACTGTACAGCCCTACTATTTGGTGTTTAAACATCAAATAGGCTTCTGTTGGTTTAAAAACATAAATTCAATAAAACCTTTCCAGGTTTACAAACTCTTTTGCTTTGTGTTTTATAGGTTCTAGTTTGAGCAACATTTGTCATTTTCTGTAAATTAGGAAAAGCAGAAACATGTATATCCCTTATACACCTCCACACAGATGTTTTGATGACATCTGATTAGACCATCTCAGGTTTATTGTCAGATCTCAGTCAAAGTTGGCAGTTTTCCCACATATGGTATGTATACTCCAATCTGGAGTTGGTCCCCGGGCGCTGCACAGCGGCTGCCCACTGCTCCCTTGAGGGATGGGTTAAATGCAGAAGATGAATTTCACTACATGTATGTGACAATAAAAGCACATTTACCTTTATACTATGTTCATACCAGCACACCCATATACTTATATATACACAAGAACAGGCTTTATACACACACACACACACACAAAATGGATCCAGGATCGATATAGCTCATCATGTTCTATGCATAGACTTCCTATAATAATTTTAATACAGGGACAGACTTGACAATATAGGTGTACGAATGAAGTCAGTGAATAAAGCCAGTAACAAAACCATTTGGCTGAAGTACACCTCCAAATGGTCCATTTAAAATAGAATAGTAGTGCACTGATTCCAAGTAATTTCAATGGATTACATGTTTCTTCTCAACACAAACATGTTCTCAATTGCCTGCTCCTGCTCCATCACTGTGGCTACATTGCGTAATGCGTATACTTAATATATTCTTGTCTCCTTTGGCAACAGCTGGTGAAAAGTTTATTCACATAAAATAATAATAAATAAATGTATATATAATCACCTTGGCTCGACGGAAAGTAAAAAAAAGTCACCGCTTTGCTACTTGGTTGAAAAGAAATACATACTGAAGTTTTGCTGCACCTGTTAAGGCAGGACTATTTAAATATTCTTTATCATTAGCTATTTAAAGTAAACGTAATAAGAACATTTTAATTAATGAATCTATTTTGTTTTTTTAATTGTTTTCATTAGGTTATGGATTTATCTTTATAATGTAATGTTAGTGAAACCAAACAAACAGGACCTATATAGACATAGTTAGATATAGTTGGTTATAGTTACAGCTTTACACTGATCATCAGTGCAGAATGACCCAAAATGGAACGTTACTGCAGCTTCACACAACACATTCAGAAACCATTACTGACTGGCGCAACACAGTATAACACTGGGAGGAGATGAACCGGCCCTGCGCTCATACCAGCTGGGGAAAACACCAGGTAGTGACAGAGATTCAGACACGCCACGAAAACACATACAAAATGGCTGCCGTCTCGTGTCCATGCCACGAGGAACAGTAGCAGCGAGGCACATTAATGGGCACACCCCATAAAGTGCCTTTCTGACTGATGGCAGCAGTCTCCTGCCTCTCCCTCTCCTCACCACTGATTTATTCATCTGGTCTCTGTGCCTTGGCACCGGCGTTGCCCACTACTCCCCCTGCTGGGCTAAATCCCCCTGGGCACATTCACCATTATTGGGAGTCCCAATGGACACTGAGCATCACACACACACATACACACGGCCTCATCTCACACACACACAATCTCATCAAACGATCACACACACGCACGGCCTCATCTCACACACACACGGCCTCATCTCGAACAAGGTCTCATCAAACGATCACACACACGCACGGCCTCATCACACACACACACACACGGTCTCATCAAACGATCACACACACGCACGGCCTCATCACACACACAAACACACGCACACACGCACGGCCTCATCACACACACGCGCACCCTGCCTCATCTCTCTCTCACTCTCACACTCACTCACACACACACACACACGGTCTCATCAAACGATCACACACAAACAAGCTCATCTCTCACACACACACGGTCTTATCAAACTACCACACACACACAAACACCATCAAATTATCACACACACCCCACAAAATCTCATCAAACTCTCTCTCACATCACACTCACACACGGGCGGTGCGTGCTGGAGGGCAGGAGAGCTGCCCACTGCCTCCACTCCACAAAGCAAGCTCCCCCTTCCCCAGAAGGCTCAGCTGGGTCAGTTTGTGCCTGGTGGCCGGGAAGAGGGGGGTGGTAAGAAGTGGTGTGAGCCTGCCAAGGGAGGGGCTATAGTCTGGGTACTGTGCACGGAGCCAAGCCTGCAGCGCTGAGCACGCACGCACACACACACACATAGACTAACGCAGACGAACACTCAAACAGTGGGTCTCCATGTCAAACCGTTTGCCTACAGGCCAAAGGACATATAGGTGGGCCGCGGTGGGCCTCCCTTTAGGCAAGATTAGGCAGCCGCCTAGGGTGGCAATTATTTGATGCGGCCTTTTGATCAGCGCAAAGCTGTAAATTTAACTAATGTAGTAAGGCTTGTTGACATACAGTAAAGCTCATTTTACCTTGTCGATATTCCCAAAGCGGAAT
This sequence comes from Typhlichthys eigenmanni, assembly GCA_027564635.1. Lineage (NCBI taxonomy): Eukaryota > Metazoa > Chordata > Actinopteri > Percopsiformes > Amblyopsidae > Typhlichthys > Typhlichthys eigenmanni. The sequence goes on from JAODUK010000023.1 coordinate 794,629, forward strand.
TTTAATATCTTGCCTAAGGCGGCAGAACATCCAGAACCGGCGCTGTCCGAGGACATAGCGCTTGATGTTTTATGAAGTGGATTCCAGATACATAAATACACATTATATACATAAATACATACATACATACATACATATACACACACAATATATAAATGTTGTAGCCTTCAATGGCTGAACTAGGTAAAATAAGAAATTCTGAATAAAGACAATATTGATTTGATATGTGAACTAGATCAAACGAACACTAATAGTGTTGTGTGCTGCACCACATTGTGTTCCCTTTTACAGATCCAAGGCTGTGCAGGCTACTGTAACAGTTCATCTTCTGAAGATGAAGCCCCTATTGGAGATTATTTTGTAAATGAGGAGAGAGTAGGCTGTTTGAGAGGGAAAGCTAAAAAGTGGTCCCACCCACTGAGCCAAAACAGTCGAGTGCAGGTAGGGAGAGACTGGAGACTGGGGAGATCTGCACACAGCATGTTTTTCTGACAATATTCTGCATAACAAGAAAGGTTTGTTTTTCCATTTTAGCACGCACAGAGAACGGGCAGCTTGTGGATAGGGATCGCTGACTTTGACAGAAAGTGTTAGTTAGCAGTTTACAATTGCTGACTCCACCTCTAATCGATGATGTTTTGTCTTCACTTGTGAGCAAAACTGAATCCTGCTTGAAAGACACTTAATTATTCCATGATGTTGAAAAAAGCTGTGATGTAATACTCATTAAAGGTAGGGTCAGTCATTCACAAAGTCGTTTGCTAATTTTGAATTAAAATCAAAACAAAAACACCTTATCCCTTCCATACCATCAAATGCTCCACCCAACAAATTGGAAACGCATAAAGAAGGCTAGAGATGTTGTTAGGTGTGTTTATGTTTACTGAGCCAGGGCTGTGTAGGCTTCTGGGTAATATTGTCAGCATGCACAACCGGTAAGATATAGCAGACTGCAAGTAGATATTTGGTGAATTTAAATGAAAGTGTTATAATTGCAGACTGTACTTTTAATATAAGCCTGTTTGTCATTGTAGCAATGAGGTGACACTTAATACAACTTTGAGAAATGTGTTTAGGGATATTTTATGATTCCGCTGCCTTAAGTGTGCTGTGGTCAACTAAACACTTGCACAAATAAATATATATATATATATATATATATATAAACTTTTTTTTTTTTTTAAACAGTTTGCGTGGAAAAAATTTGCGACATGACACTGGCTAGGTTTGTTTGACATAAAACAAATTACTTACTTTCCTATTGGTAGGAAATCTAGTAAGATTTATCAGTAGTTTCAATTGGGTTTCTCCAATTACAGGTCACATTCCTTAAGATAAATGGTTTACCTTATTAAATTATGCTAAATTGAAAATTAATGTAGTCTACTTACTCGACAAATTCCCAAAACATTTTCAGAACGTTGTAAACAATATCAATAACTCAACGCGCCTGTGCGCCAGTAGAAAAGGTTCATTTTAAATTAAATCTTTCAAAACAAATGTTTAGTATCGGTATCGGTATAGAAACATATATAGGCTACAAAAGGATACGCCTAAACAGCTTATAAAAAAATCGCATTATGCAGTTTGTGATTACCGTAGTTGAATGTATCACTTACAAGATAATTAGCGTAGCAACAAGCACGCCAGTGGAACATAGTGGACATCAACAACGCCGTCAAAAAGGTAGAGAAAATAGTCTGCATTAACATTACTCATATATACACTTTTTAAATAGACTTGAGTGCATTGCTTGCATTAGAAATACATTATTCCAAGCTCCATGTTATTTCTGCCAAAAGCAGGACTATAACTAAGTTTTCAGTAAATGTCTGCCACCTAGTGACCAGTTAAGGAACTGTTAAGAGCTGAGTTAAACGACCGCAGACATATGCACGACTGGTCGCATGACATCCTTTAATAAATGAAACCAAGAAAACACATATTACAAAATATCATTTTATACACGTGAAACTTGATCGTGTTTCTGATATTTTCATTTCCAAAAAGCAAATAATGGAAAGAGCCATGGACCATCGTTTCAAGCTTGAATCTCTCTTTACGTAGAAAATAATGACACAAAAGCAATTTGTCGTTTCGGGTTGGCAGAGAGGCAGACATGACAATGTTATCAGAGCCTGCCTGAAAATAATGGAGGCCTACCCCTTAAAATAAGACCATCAGTAGAGTGTGCATTACGGTGCAGTCCACAGTAAAGTTTGTATTTATTTTTCTCCACAAAAATATACCAAATACCAGCTGTTAGTACACATAGGGTTGGGGCCAAGGTAAAAGGAGGCGTGTGCATGTTAGGCAGAACGATAATACCCAGGGGGCCTATCCTTTGGGAGGTGACAAAGTTACCTCTGTAGCTCAGACAGGCACAACTCCTCCTCTTACCATTCAGGGGGTCACTAAGGTCACAAAAGCAGGCACAAGGTTTGAACTTGGGGACGTAAGCCAGCTAGGGGGTTCAACCCAAAAATCATACAAATTCAGTTTACCCTTAATGATTTGTCCAGGTGTAGACCAATACAAACCCTAGCTCAGCTACCACTCGTTAGGATGAAGATTAAGTTAACCTTCAGTACAGTGACAGACTAGCTGGCGGACATGGCAAACGGATTTGAAAAAGAACAAAATTCAGATTGCTGCGGTGCGTGTGTGTGTGTGTGTGCAGCACTATTTCGCCAACAGCTCTCGGTTTCCATCCGCCGTCCAATCATTGGAGAGCAAAGTGAGAGGGGCGAGGAGTGCTAACCGCCCATCACTTTGCCTTCTAGATCAGCCTAACCTCTGATGACAGCTCTGACCCAATAGGCTCAGTGGTGACGCTTCCATTAGTCTAACTTGGCTGACTAAACAGCCCCCAACCCGACCAACTCATAATCTCTGGGGTTTTCCCTCTCAGATTATGACGTTGTGTTCCACCACCCAGGCCCGTCTCAAGGTGTTCCCAGGGGGTGGGGGGGGGGTCAGCGGGCCGACCCGTGGGCATAGCGGAGGTCCTGATCTTTGGGAAACTTTGCCGCCACCTCTGCCTCCATCTCTGTAGCAACGCCATCACCCGCCGCTGGACCGCCAGCGGGAGGAGGGGGCTGGTGGCCGGGTGGGGAAGGGGCGGCGACGGCCCCAGGCGAGGGCTCCTGCCGGGAGAGAAGCTGGAGAAGGGCTGACGCAACGGCCTGGGCCGGGGGCCGGGGGCAGGTCAGCGGGGGCGGGGATGGCGGTCGCTGCTCGGATGTAGAGGTGGCGAGCTTCTGCTTGGCTCCAATCTGCTTCCTCTTTGGCACCGCACCTGCATGTCAGAGGACACACACACACACACACACACACACACGGGTACACACCTGCTGATTAGTCACCACGGCAGCGCAGTACTTAAACGCAAAATTAAAACATGCGCTCATCTGACAATGAATAGCACGCAGTCTTAAAACCCCTGAACTGAGATATTTAAATTCACCACTAGAGGGAGACCAGACCACCTAGCAAATGGAAAGTAAGCGGGTCGTTTCATTTGAATATTGGGTGTTTCTACTAAATTACCACTGAAGTAACCAATTTTGTTTTATGTAAAATATGTAGTGTCAACTATTGGGCCTCCTCTATATAAAGACTGGACTAGAACATATTTTAGCTCCTGCCTATACACACTAACTACAAACTTATTTTTTTTAAATAGAAACGGAGGATGAAGTAAATGTTACCAATTTGCAGGCCACTTTAATCTTAAATAATATCAAAATAAAAGGTAACGTGAGAATCACATTTGTTTATTATATATACACTTACTAGGTGGATCAATAAACTATAATCAATTACAGTGACTTTAACATAACTGTTTCCTGGATAATTTGTTTTAGTGGATAGAAATCAAACCTAAAACTAAACTGACAAATCGATTTGTATGAGATAATGATTTGATGGACATTTTCAGTTGGACAGCGACAGTATGCATCTTAATGTAGGGAATCATATTAATCACTAGGTTATGTGCCATACCATTTTGCATAGTTTCTTGAGTCATCTTCAAACCACAATGAACACAAACAAAACAAAAATGTGACAAACTTAAAAAGTTAAAAGAAACACATGCAGGTGAAGTCTAAAGATTGAAATCATTTATTTTCCACTTGATAATTTATTAGACTTTCTTCATAAAAAGGCTGACATTACAGAGCGTAAAGTAACACATCATCTTCCTACGAAGAATCCACGACACAGGCTTTTGTAAATGAAATGGAAGAATGAAAAGAAAACGCGTGGGAATGGGAGCGATACACAAAACAGCAGTGTGAGACAGCAACAGGAAGAGAAACATGGAGAGGAAGTGGTGGGGTGGACAGGTGATGCAGCCTCCTTCCCCCTCCCCTCCCCTCCCCTCCCCTCCCACATGAAACTCAACGAGACCACACCTTCTCTTGGTTCATTCCACATGGGATGAGTCAGTGTGCACCAGGTCTTCCACACCAGGTCTTTCCCGAAGAGACGCCCGTCCTTTTTCACCTGGAGCCTTTTTGACAACTCCGTGGCTGTTATGCACTAACTGTGAGGTGGTGGGTCAAGCTATTGCCAGGACTGGACTGAAGGACATCTCCGTCTGTCTGCATGGTGGTCGTGGTGTGTGCGTGTATGTTGTGTGTGTGTTGGGGGGGTGGGGGTTTAGTTTGCTTACAATTTAGTAAGGGAGACAAATGTCGTCACACCTTACTCTACTAGTATGAACTAAATCATAACGTCCTAATTAATCTCAATTGTTTGTTCATGTGCTTAACTGACCTCCGGTTCATTTCCTGAGGCGGTTTTTGCGATGATGCAACAGAATCTTCACTACCATAACGGGCCCTCTTGCCCCGCCACTTCCTTCCGGCCGCCCTCGGTGACACCCACCCACCCATATCCCAACCGGGTGCTCTCTGCTGCCCCCTAGAGACTGAACCCAGACTTGCCCTTGCGCTCGACGGTGGAGGCGGACGGGGGCAGGCCCCGCGCTACGGGCGCCTCCTCCGATTGGACGCCGTTGCTCTCGTCGCCGCCTTGCTCCGGTCCCTCGGCCGGCGGTGGCGGCGGCTTCATGAAGTGGCCGAGCAGCAGGGCCAGCAGGCTAGTCTGGTCCTCCTGGCTGAGGGAGGGCTCCCCGGGGGAGGAGAGCTCCGGGGGTGGCGGGGGGCCCGACTCGGGGTCCTGCTGGGAGGAGGCCTCGGTGAGTGCGGAGATGGACTGGCTGAGGCTCTCGGCGCTGGAGACGTTGAGGAGCTGCACCACCTGCTGCATGCTGAGGTCCGTCTGGCCCTGCAGCAGGTTCAGCAGCACGGCCAGCTCCGTCTGGTTCAGCTGCTCCGCTGCCCCCCCCAGGCCTGGAGGAGGAACAGCACAGAGTTAGCGCCATACAGCAGCACAGTATTTTGTTTCTAACAATGTATATTTCTGTCGTAGTGCTGATGAAGGGAAGAGGCTGAGACTAGAGACTAATGTAACAGCAATGCTACATGCTAAAATATACATATCAATCATGCACATTGATTGTTACGCAGAATATTGTCAGAAAAGCATGCAGTGTGCAGATCTCTCCAGTCTCTCCCTACCGGCACTCTTCGACTCTTTTGGCTCAGTGGGTGGGACCACTTTTTAGCTTTCCCCCTCAAACAGCCTACTCTCTCCTCCATTAGGGGCTTCATCTTTTGAAGATGAACTGTTACAGTAGCCTACAACAAAGGCAGAGTGCCAATATCGCTCCGTTATTCATAGGCAGTGGAACGAGAGTTAGTGAAATCTCACTTTACTGTATATTGATTCTGTAGGACTGCGGCATTGCTTGTGTGTTGAACAGCAAATGCGTTTGCTAAATATAGCTAACCGTACTTCCATAATTTAGCCTAGCGATTCAAATTTTGAATAGTCAGCTAGAGGTGAAGGAAATCGCTAGCGTTTCCACCAATCAGAACGTAGGTAAAGGCTTTCTTGCAGAGTAATATCAATATTAAAAACACAAAAACCTAACAACTGTGAGCACATTTATTTTTATTCAGCAGCACAAAAACAAGTAACAGTTTACGGTTTGCATTTCAACATGATACCTCCAAATCACGGCAAATGGATGGGTAAGCGTCGTGTTGCTCTCCTGTTTATGTTTCCTATGACTCCTTCGTCTTCTCTTCATTTAATTTTGAATTAACAAAAAGACATAGAAAGGCTACATTTGATAAAATAAGCACTAGGCTACTAGAGTTTGGTGTCAAATGTTGTGGTTCGCTCTTTACTAGCTGTCATTAATAGTCCCGCAACTTCCTTGTTGCGGTTTTCTGGGTTGGCCGCGCAGACTCAGAAGGTAGCTGAAAGAACGCCCTTGCACGAGAATGTGATTGTGAGTGGAATGAAAGCAGCCCCCGTAATAAACAGCCAATCATTGACAGAAAGACGTTCTGCTACGTTCGCATACAGAAAATCAGAGAGTGCTCGATACAGCACTGACGGTGTTTGTATTCCGTATACTATTTTGCAGTCTATTTATAGTTCTCAGTTCGTTTAGGAATTAGGCCTTTGTTCATGTTTTATAACTAGAAACATCATGTATCTGCTTTTTATGCAACATGGCAGACACAATGTTGTTTAACAGATTAATTAGATCTACCATTAGTTTGTTGAAACGTGAAAATATAATACCATGTCCAGAATAATGTTGATGAATGACAACTAAAATTACCTGTGAAAACGCTACACGTGAACACAGATCAAGCGGAGAAAATCAGCGGAACCGTTTTCGCTTTGTGCCCATTGTACACCACATGTGCAAACACAAAGCATGCAGCTCCGCTGATCTGCCGTGTTCGAGCGCTGTCACTCTGCCTTGTTAAAAGCACTGCATGCTAGAACACCTGCGAACGCTTTCTTTTCCATCTCGCGCATTTATAGACTATAAGCAATATAGCCTGATGATCAAACATTTTGCTAGTTTTTTATCTCCCGCTGCTCCCTTGCTCTACAATCTCATCGATCTGACAGTGTTGTCAAACGTTAACCTGTAGGCCATATTACTTGTGTTGTCATAGAGATCTGATTCTACAGTACCGGTATAACTGAACTGTCCTAAAACCTCCTAACATCCACGTGAGTCTGAAGGGAGAGAGAGTTCATGCATCTGCTTTGGTGGGTGTGTTAGATTTGATCAAGAATGCACTAGTTTTAGTCCGGTTAGAATTAGTGTTTCTCAAATTGCACACATTTTACTGTAAGATGATTTTGTTGGATTGCTAAACTTGAGGTTGAGCAATGTTTTGCTATTCCTGAAATGTATATGAATTTCACTTTATTTTGTTTGCTATAAATATCTACTCATGGTCTGCTAGCTGCCCATTCTCTGTACATGCTGAAAACAATAATCTGGTGTTTCTACACTGCCCTGGCTTTGTAATAAGGAACACAAGTGGTGCAGACCGCACAACACTATGTGTTACCAATGTGGGGGACAAAGCTTCTGAGGGAGCACCCTATGGCATTGAATGGATATATATCCATTATCAATAATTTCGTTATACGATTAATACAAAAAAATAAAAAATCGTTCAGTACAGCACTACTGCCGACAAGACACATTTGCCAGTAAGGAAAATGGCACGTTACCTGATTCGGTGGCAGAGATAGCAGCAGTGGCAGCAGACGGCCGGCCAGGCGGTGGGGGCGGGGCCCCGGCAGGACTGGCCGACGGTCGGCTGTTCTCTCCGGCCGCCGGCCCTGCGGGGTCCTTGCGGGGCACTTTGGGCACAGGCACATCCTCGGGCAGCCCGCTCTGGCGTGCGCGCCGCCTCTTTTTGCTCCACAGCTCGTGGCAGTCCTGGTTGTGAGGGAGACTGGGTGGGGGCAGAACACAGCAAGTTAAAGGGTGCAGTCACACAACATTTATATTTGCCTCCCATTCACTTCATTCTGTGTGAGTGAAGGTGCAAATAAAACGTCCACTTCCGGTGGCAAAGCAACTTCCCATCTTCATTTAGTCTAGAGCTCAACACTGATGAACGCAAAAAGGTAAAAGAAAAAGAAAGCCTAAAGAACTCTTGCTAACTTCGAAGTCAAATAAAAACAATAACCCTCCGCAGCTCCACCCCACACATTGATATGCGTTGTTAAGCAATGTCGGCTTTGGCTTTGAGCATGTTTGCCACTTTGTTTATGTTCCTACTTACAGAGTACGAAATCATTGTAGCAAATTTTAAACTAGACTCCATCTTGATAAATCGACCACAGATTTAAAGTTATAACAACTATATTCTCGCTTCAAAAACTCTTAAAACAGCATTTTGTGAGACAATAACAGTAGTATTTCAAAAAGTATAGCTAGTATTGTGTTTTCTCTACTGCCATTGACGCTTTGAAATGCATTATAGGATATTCCACTGACAAGTTCTCACACAAGTCACCACTGGATGCATCCTTGGTAAAAACAGTTAATAGAGAACTTTGGGTATTTTATCCTTTCTTGGCTAGATGCAAACTTGTGAATTGGAAGAGTACTTGGCATTGAATTAAGTTTCACAAGTACGCAAGAACAAACAAGAACGCATATTGAGAAGCAGCCACTGTTATTTTTTACTGCGTCATTGCACTTCACTACAAGGTGAACTGTCCAACTGTCCTAGGTAGACAGCAGCAACCACAGGTAAGGAATATAATTACACGTATTAAAACTACCATACATCGCACTCTATGATCACACCAGCAAACAGCTACAATGTGACCGGCTGCTTGCCAAGATCGGATTGAGCGATTAGATTGAGCAGTAGCCTTCTCGCCCGCTCAAATTACGCTCCTCGCTCCAGTCAATTTTGGATCGCTCCGCTCCTCGCTCAGCTCCCACTCTGCTCTCATACTCTGGTATCAAGGCGCTATTCGCCTTATGACCAACTGTGTGGTTGTATGGTTGAGGTGGATACTGACTCTGGGGGGGGCATCTTGCTGGGCTCCACATCAAACAGGAAGTGGCTGTTGAGAGCCTGTTCTGATGTGCAGCGGCGCGCAGGGTCAAGGGTCAGCATACGGTCCAGGAGGTCCAGGGCATGGCTGGGTAAACTGAGAAAGAGAGAGAGAATTAGGTTAATGTAATTGACAGAAATAGAGAGAGAGAGAATTAAGTTGATGTATTTGACAGAAAGAGAGAGAATTAAGTTAATGTATTTGACAGAAAGATAATTAAGTTGATGTATTTGACAGAAAGATAATTAAATTGATGTATTTGACAGAAAGAGAGATAATTAAGTTGATGTATTTGACAGAAAGAGAGATAATTAAATTGATGTATTTTACAGAAAGAGAGAGAGAATTAAGTTAATGTAATTGACAAAGAGAATTAAGTTGATGTATTTGACAGAAAGAGAGATAATTAAGTTGATGTATTTGACAGAAAGAGAGATAATTAAGTTGATGTATTTGACAGAAAGAGAGAATTAAGTT
>JAODUK010000023.1:813409-832333 GCA_027564635.1 Typhlichthys eigenmanni
TCTCGCAAGGCTATGATAGAGCAGTAATTAGGTCACGTCTCCGGTTTCAGATCAAACTAGGCCTATTGTTTATAGCGACAATACTTACAACGTCCTCATTTCGGATTTAATCCTGTAGGCTACAACTACAATTAAAGTCACTATGAAAGTGTGCCATGCTAACGTAAGATAACGTATTTTTGCTTCGGAGACTGTAGCTCATACACAGTGTAGACCACTAGCAGGGAAGGGGGCGTTCAAGAAACCTGAGGGAGGCACAGTTCAATAATGCTTATATTAGGCTGTAAGCTAAAGCAGAACTCCTAAAACATGTTGTTTGTAAAGAGTCAGTCAGGCAATTTTTTCCCCTGAGCAACATTCATTATTTAATAAAAATTAATATTATTACAGAGAGTAAACTACCGAAAAAGGTACCGAATTTGAGGTACCGGACCGGCATCAATTCAAATGTGAACGGTACCCAACCCTAGTCCCAGCTCCCTCCCTGATGATGCGGTGCACTCGGGTGAGCGTTAAATATGTATACCTGTAGTACAGCCTATGTTGCACAGATCGAGCTATACTTAGCTGTACGTAGCCCTATCTGTGTGTCAGGAGGACCCTCCCACAGCCACACACTTCTCGGTGCGAACAGCAGATAGTGAATGCAGAACATAAAAATACTTTGACTGATGTAATGTAGCCTAATCTTCAGTTTTCTCTGGTACAGTAGCTCAGTGCTCTGTATTATAATAGGCCTATTTGCTGTGGGCTATGAAACGGTGATATCCTATTTTAACAGGTAGGCAGCTGTAGGCTATGGTCAATTCTTATGTGAAGTCAGTCGTTTGTTGCATTATAACGATGTATGTATATATATATATATATATATATATAAATAAAATAAAGTGGGTTTAATGTTCAGGAGGAGAAAAAACAGGAATCCCAACAGAAATGTGTTTGTTTTTATTTTTAGCGACTTAATTGTAGTACATGTACATGGTTAAACCCATAGCAGAGAGGTTGTGAATATTTCAGCTATAATGACAGTTCAATCCATTTAATCCACATTTGTTTTTGATTACAGGGTACCTTGTAATACTATTACAATTTACAGTATCTGCTCTCTCACTGGGTACTTTATAAAAAGGTGTGAATAGAACTATATCGATATAAACTATATTGTCTAATTTTATTTATTTTTTGAAAATATACCGATATAAATTAAATATATCTCCCAGCCCTACTTCCTACTACAAGGATGAGGCTCAGGCTCAAAAACCTGCACCGCCTACTGACTCCTTCCTGCCTTATGTTACACTTTTGTTGACGTTGAGGGATTGCTAGGACATCGCCAAACGCAGGAGAGAAATTAGTGTTTGAAGAGATACAGCTCACCTTCTTGATAACATCAGTTGTGAAACGGAAAAACCTGAAACTGAAATGAACTGCATCTATAAATCGTAGATGTCCTTACAGCAAGACATGTACAAAGTTGAGATGAGCTGCACCTTTAATTCTCTCTGGTAGAATATGAGAAATTAGAAATATGCAGGCACACAACACAACTTTGTTACAGCGCCAAAACCCACACGAAACCCCTCGCCCTTTCAGAAAGTAGAGAACTGTATTACTGTTAGCAGATTAACGCAGTAGCATTAACTAGGCATTCAGGTACAGGAGGAGCATGTGCTCAATCTCTTTGCAATACCAGTGTCAGCCACAAGGGCGCTGCACCTTCTACTCAACCTGCCGGTGGGTATGGTGGGGAAAGGGCACTTACCGTGACACTGGGCTGGTGCTGGAGGACCTGCGGGCTGCGTAGGGGCTGACGGAACGCCTGCTGCGTGAGTAAGGGCTGCTGTCCCTCTCATAGCTGGAAGACCTGTGCCTGCTCGCATAGGGGCTGTCCGACCGCTGCCTGCTGCGACGGGACACCTCCCGGTAAGGGCTCGGGCTCTGCTGGGCCGGCCTGCGTCTGCCGTAGCTGTCCTCCCCCTGTCCGTAACCGCCCGCCGGGCTGTCCCCGCCTGCGCCCCCTCCCCGTCTGGGGCTGGGGGACTGGGCGGAGCCCCCGGCGGCCCTTCTGCGGGGGCTGCCCCTGCCGGATGACTTGCCCCTGGGGCTGGACTTGCGGCTCTTGGAGGCCTTGCGGTGGCCCCTCTCGGCGCGGCCCCTCTGTGCAGAAGCGCCACTGCCTTCGTGCCGCTGCTGCTTGTCCTTGCGAGACTTTCCCGAGCGGCCGCTCTCCTTGCTCCGCGAAGAAGAAGTGGAAGATGTGGTGCTGCCGACGCTGGCGGATGGCTGCACTGGGGCGGAGGGCACCAGATCCACCCGCTTCGAGTCCGCCTCGAGTTGGTCCTGGCGCCTGGAAGAGGAACAGCCAACCGATGGTGCCGCGGGAGCCGTTTTGTCTTTACTCTTTACAGCGCCGGCTTTCTCGCGGTCTTTACTGCTCTTTTTCGTATAACCGTGATCTGCATCTTTAACTTTGCTGCTACCGGTAGCATCCTTGGACTTTCTCTGCGTGTGTCTATGCTCCTTGTTCACAAAGATGGCCGTGTCACCGCCACCATCCTCGAACTCCGGAGACAAGTCTAATCGGTCCCTGGCCCCGCTGTCTGACGGTTTGGCGTCAGGTGGGTCCGAGAAAGTGTCCGAATCCGAACTGATATCGTCATACTCCACCAGAGGCTTCACCGTGTTGACGACAGGGGGCGCCGCATTGCCGTGTGCAGAAACTTCAGGGCCCAATCCCGCCGAGGACTCGCGACCATGTTTGGTAGATTTATGTCGTTTGCGCTTTGAGGACGTAGACTTTGCCGTTTTTAAATTAACCTTACCGTCTTTGCTCGCCATGTTTGCCGCAGAGCCATGGGGTAAGACCTGAGCTTGGTGTAGCCCACCAATGTTGCCACTCGTTGTTTGAGGCTGCACGGCAGCGCCAATGTTCGATTCGGGCTTCTTCTTGGTCCCATGGTGCCGGTCCGACCCAGGCATTCCTCACGTCGGCGACTGTACGTCTCCTGCTTGTTGGCCTCCTTGGCCTAAGCAATTCATTCACGGGAGAACGGTATTTCACAATGCAAAGTGTTACAAACAAATAAAGTGTGATAGAAAATAAACAAACCAGGCCTCTCACGTCCAGTCCTTAACATCAGTTCATTCCAACGTCGCCATCATAGTTTCACAAAGCAAAAAAAAAGGAATAGTGTGGTAGTTATCCCGTGCTATAACGTCTTTACTTTGAATTGTTCAATGAATTGAAAAAATCCAAACCACATATCGTAGCATTATGGTGTCTTCTCCGTTTGAATCTAGCTAGCTTGCTAGCTAGCGCTGAGCAGCTAGCGTGCTGATTTCGTAAAAAAAGAAAGACGTCCCTTTGTCAAAGCTGTCCTTGTCCAATGCCAAGTTGTGTAAAGGTATATTTATTCCACAAAATTACGGTTTTAAGAGTTCAGAAACAAGCAGTCGTCGTCACTGAAAGACGACGTTGTTTCTCGAACAAAATGAAAACTTGACCCGGTTGGTACTGTTTACATGTTCCCTTTAATATCAATTTTATCTCCCATTAACTCAATATTGATCAGAAATTATAGTATATTCGTGTGCAGTAGATGTTCCAGTTTATTATCAATGGCTCTGGGAATCAACCAGGCCTATATTTAGGGCGATGCTAGTGGATTTAATAACATCCACAGCCCTGTCTGAAGGAGACTACAAACGCCATTGTGGCTCCTGTGACTATCTGCTTTTCCGCACAGTAGTATTAACCGGATATAGAATGTGGTGTCAATCTTCAACGCACTTCACCAGACTGGAAATTGCATTTGTTGTGGCGCGATATAAACAATACTATGTATATATTATTATATGTTCAAGACATGCATTTAAATCTGGGGATTTCCAACTCAGTTTTAATAATTACAACAACCTCAGTACAGTAAATGTATATATGTGTGTATGTAGCCTATCTATCTATATATTCATTTATCTATCATCATTTATCTATCATCTATTACGTAGGCCATGTATAATAATTATTTGAGCACAGGTTTTGCATAATAATTAATTGAACTCATGTTTAACCTCGTATAAGTTTAATAAATATCTGTTTGTTGGTTGATCGGTTCGTTTAACGATTGTTTATTACCAGACATGGAAGTAACAAATACAAGTATTATTAAAAGTATTTATAAGTAGGCTATTTATATTGTTTTATAATTGGCTATTCCGCATAATGATTTGTTGTCATAAGCTACGACACGCGTTCCTCGCTACGATGACGTAATATTCGACGTCCTTGTTGATTGGTTCCGTTGCCATGCTGGAGGAGGAACAATAACAAACAGGAAGTGTTATTTCCTAAAAAAAACAATCTAACTTTGTGAAAAATATAAGTTTAATAAATTAACAATTAGTAGGCTGTGGTAGCTGACACGTGGTAAGAATTTGTAGAAGTTTTGCAAAGCGGCCATAGTATTAGTAGGCCTATCGTTGGCATTTCTAATTCTATAATTATTATATATTTTCGGCAAAATTTTGTATAAATGTCAATATCACTATTGTGCCAATTCTCGTATAAGTAACAACATTTTAGTTTTTTGTCTTTGGTAATTATTTTAAAGGTTTGATGAGAAAGACTGGCCGGGATATAGCACGATCAACAAAACCCCTCTGGTGCTACCGTAGCCTATTGTGAAATTCGTGTAGGCCTATTTAATAACCACTGTCAAAATACTATATGTTACAATGACATTAACTGTAATTTACTTATCTGTGAGATAGTGTCAACTTCGTTTGAGCCTATACCATTGTGTGGGCCATTGTGTGTGCGTGTGGAGGCAAGGGGGAGGTGAGGGTATAACGAGCAGATAAGAGAACTGGCCTGCTTGCTGGTGCATTTTGATCTAGAGAAGAGGGCTCTTGCGTCTGATTTCCATGCACTAAAAACAACCAACCCCGGCTTCAGTATACTTCAGGACTTTCTAGAGGACGGTAGCATGATAGTTCTGGAAGGAAATTTGCAAGAAAAAGGCCATTATCAACACGATATAGCGCTTCAATCGAATTCCTTATCTCGCTGATTGAGTAAACCACCGTTCGAGATGGGGAAGGAGGTGAACGGTGTCTCACGGAGCCGTTTTGAGGTGAGTTCGTTGTGTATAATAAGTTACATTATTAATGCACTGAATGAACCTAATAAAAGAGGACTCGGGCCTACTATAGTAGGCTAGATTACTCTATGCTGTGTTGGAAAAACAGCGCATGCAGTGAGTATTGATAGGCTACAGCTTCCGCAGTCAATGTTTAGGTAACAAATTATGTTTTACCATAAGATGCACTGCTGACAAGAATGTTTTTCTTTTACGGTAGGCTACGGTAGGTTAACATAAACCTTCTATGCGGTTCGTTCTCGGAATCGTGAACATTTTAAAGGTCCTCAATGTTGTCCTCGATTCTTTGTGCAGTCAAAACAATGACAAGGAGACTGTAGTACAGCATACACCGAATACCGCTTTATTACACGTTTAAACATTCATAATAATCACAAGAAAACCCAACGTTTTAGGGATATGCGTCATTGTAATCCGGTATATCGGTTGATGGATCCCTTTGAGCTGTCCGATCAGCGGACTGTTTAGTCTGTCCATGGCCGCTGCGTCTCCGACGGGGGCCTTTGGTTGAGGCTGCTATCAGACCGTGTTACATCGGTCATGGATAGACACAATCAAAACAATTTGACACTAGCACTTACATGTTTGAATAACCGCAAACATGCATTCATAATCGATGAAGGTGTACCCGTTTTCAGCCACGGCGCCGATCGATATCGCTGTAGCCTAAACTTTGCGTCGCAGTAATAAACTGCAGCCAAAGCACAAGGCAGTAGACTATTTTGTAAACGTTAAAAACTGTAACATATTTTTGTCTCTGGTCTGTGTAGCCCAAGCACCTCATGTTGTTTAATCCCCAGCTAGCCTGGGATTGTGTGGTTTTATTTATATTTATCGGCGCAACAGCTGACGACTGAAGATTCAGGCCATACCTTCTGGCCTGGCAGCTGCGGTGGATACATGATCTGTAGTTTATTTGCCAATAACAAAAGACTTGTCCAGTGTGGGACATTGACTTGCGTTTCATATCGGCTAGGCCTCATTTAATTTGCCAGCAGATCAATGTTTTCGGTCATGACTGTAAAGTGTCTGACGTCACCACATATTCTTTACTTTAGTTATCCTAAATAGCCAGTAGCCTAGTTGTTGACCAATTGCCATAGAATATACCATCAAGCAAGTTACAGACAACATAACACTCCAGGGGACATTTCATAGATGTATTGTCCTAACAATAAACCCACAGAGGCGCTAATAATGCCCACAGTCATGTACCAGTTTCATGTTGTGTTAATTTAGAAAAGCAACAGTGCCTGCTAATACTCATCTGGCTGGATATATATATCCAATACAGTCCCTGTAGAGAGTGTGTGTGCTTGCCTTGGTTTTATCTGCTAGTTTGTGAGAAACATATGAGAAGCTTTAACATAGAGCTAATTGTCTATAGTCATGGTTGAGATGAACTTGGTAAAGTTAAAATAAATGTATTGTTATCATATATTTTAGATGTTACAAAAAGCTGTGGGATTTGTGATGCATTCTTGCCATTTGCAGGATGATTTTTACCTCGGGGAAAAAAAACGAAGATGAATATACTGTATGTATTTGCTGTAACAGCTAAAATTAAGATTTCTGCATTTTGTATTGACAAATCAAAACTATCATCAGCATGTGGTTAAGAATTTACCTCGCAAAATCTATATAAATGGGGAACTAGATTTACAAAATTATAAATTTCCTAGTAAATACAATTGTGTACCCACTTAATAATTTACCATATTTCTCAAAAACGATGGGTGCGGTTTTCAGTATAATGCAATGATTGCTAACATAATGCTTTTGTTGCAAATGCTTTTGTGCCTCAAGATTTCTGGTCCTGAAAGTGTCTAGTGTGGTGTTTTTTTTTCTTCTCTCTCTTTGTGTGTGTGGGTTAGTACATTATTTGCTACCTGTGCTGTTACACAAGTAGCACCTTTCTTTCTTAAAAGAAAAACAAATGCTGTTGATAGCAAGATGTGTGTTATTAACAGACAAATGCACTGTGATCATTATCCAAAATAACGTGGTGTAGAAAATAACACTGAATTAAAAGAACATATACACAGGCAGTGTTCTTTTGTAGAAAGGAAAAAAATAACACAAATCATCCCGATGTTGGTTTGAATATACAAAACAGTTTTCTATATTTTCTTCATTTCACTTCTGTTCTCAAGCCATGACCCTGAGTTCGTCTCACGTGCTGAGATAGCGATGCTTTATCCTTGGGTCTATGCTGGGATTGTCCTTGAGCTGGGAGGTGACTGGATGAATGCAGCCCTTAGCCATGCTTAGACGGTGGGCACAGACATCGGCCTTAACCATGTCCCCCCTGCTCCTTCCAGATGTTCTCAAACAGCGACGAGGCTGTCATAAATAAGAAGCTGCCCAAGGAGCTGTTGCTACGGTAGGTGACATTTAGAAGCACTTCAGTCAGCCTGCAAGGTGTCGGAGAGCGAAGACGGTGTTTTGCATATGTTCGCCGCCCCTTCTGAGTTTATGATTTGCACCTACGCAACACTGTCAGACTGATAACCCTCACTCCCCCTTCCACACACTCCAACACCAAATAACCGTATGTACTGTACTGTACCAACTTCAGGTGGTATTTACATTAGCATGTGAACACAACATCCAGGAACCGGTCGAAACAAAGTTAGCCCCTTTGTCAGCTAAACAATAAACCTACCAGCCAACCATCTGCAAACTTTTCTCATTCCCTGCTCCACCCTCCCCATAAGCAAAATAGGTTATTAAAAACAGATGCATGTGGCTATAAAACATTCAAATCAATACAAAAAAATTCAAGAGGCTCTGCGCAAACAGAAAGTGGAGGCCATAAATTAAGCCTGGGCCTTTCCAGACGATGGCTGCCTGGGTTGTGACTGCTGACACAGCAGTTGCCTGGCCAGGTGGGCAGGGCTAATATACGGGGACAGGCAGGGAACTGGGTCCCCTTATTATGGGCGTTTCACACTGAATTTAGCTCGGGGCTAAGGGTGTGTTAGCCTAATAAAGCTTTCAAGCTGGCACAATCCTGGAACAGGTTAGCCCTTAGTTTTCAGGGTTAGCTCCTGAAAAATTGCTTAACCCGGGGAAAAAACTTACCAGTGTGAAATGGGGCCAGTGTGAAGTAGAGCTGAAGTAATCAATTAAGTTATTGTCACTTTTTTTGCCAGTTGTAACTGTCATTTAATCCAGGGCTAGTAGAAGTGCAGTGTGAATCGTGTAACCCTGAGTTTAGGTTAGCCCTGGGTGTGTGTGAAAAGGGGCTGAATTAACCCCGGTTTAGCGGGATAAGGATAGCCCTGGACTAATGCAGTGTGAGAAGCCTTTTTAGAACACCGGTTTCTATTCAGGGGAACCGGCTACTCTGAAGTCTGCCGACGGTGTGCAATGTTGAAAGCCACATCTCTACTCTGAAGCAAACACACCAGCATTGTTTAAAGGGTAAACATCGGTCCCGTAAACCGACAAGTGTATACATTAGCTATTCTCTCACGCTGGGAAGATGATTGTGTGTTTTATGGCAGTAGTTCCCAAATGTTTTAGCCCCTGGCCCCCAAAATAATGGAGACTCGTGACCCTCACACCTGGTATTGCTTCAAGCAGCTACGCACATGTACTCTATAACAGGCATATCAGCACATAGCAGAACAACAACACAAGTGACAACAGACATGTTGTAGCAGATCGGAAGTGCTCACCACCATATGATAACAGTTATGGCTAAAATATGCAAGTACCAAACGTTATTAGAATTAATGGAAATCCACTCCCGACCCTTACTTTGAGAGCCACTGGTTTTAAGAGCATTTTTGTCCTTGTCTGTCTTCCAGAATCTTCTCCTTTCTGGATGTGGTGACACTGTGTCGATGTGCCCAGGTCTCACGGGTGAGTCTGTGTCTGCTGAAGTGTGAAGGAGTGAGTGAGGTGTGTGTGTGTCCATGTATTGTTTCCATGGCGTTTTCTCTGTGTATTAAAGCGTTTGAGAGCGTGACAGCCTTGGAAAATGTTCTGTTTCTTCCTTCTTTCCTTCCTCAGTCCTGGAACGTTCTGGCCTTGGACGGCAGCAACTGGCAGAGGATCGATCTGTTCGACTTTCAGAGGGACATTGAGGTGAGGAAGTAATTTTCTACTTCCCCATCGTAAACCACAGTGAAAGGTGCCGTAAGCACATTTGCGGTAGGCACATTTGAAGAGTTTAGCGAGAATGCTCTCCGGTACAGCGCTCCGTTTCAGTCATGTTGCCATGGTGTTCCCCGTTCCCACCAATCATCATCTTGCTGGAGATGAGGTCTCCGCTAAGTCTGCAATGATGGTGGAGGTGTGTGACTGTTTGGTAAGAACTAATGGGCGTGGAGAGCTGGTTCTATACTGGTATTTCTTTATTTTGAAGCTCGTTCCTGCTCAGGCTTCGTGTTCTGTTTGTTGTTGTTTGATGGAAATGCGCACAGTTGATGGTTTTGTGTGTGCGTTAAAGGGCCGCGTCGTGGAGAACATCTCAAAACGTTGCGGGGGTTTCCTGAGGAAGCTAAGTCTGCGGGGGTGTCTGGGCGTAGGGGACAGTGCCTTAAGGTGAGTAGTGGGACTCTGAGGAGGAGAGGGTCAGTCCCAGCTTTGAACCAATGGCAGTGGGCGAATAACGTGTTTGTTTTGGTGTACTAATTCTGCAGGACGTTCTCGCAGAACTGCAGGAACATCGAGCTGCTTAGTCTGAACGGCTGCACCAAAATCACAGACAGGTTGGTATGTTTTGTGTCCTGTCAAATGTTGCTTTGTCTTTCCCACTGTAGTGACAAGGACTTTGTTGTTGGTCTCTCTTGCAGCACGTGCAACAGTCTCAGCAAGTTTTGTCCCAAACTGAAGCACTTGGACTTGGCCTCCTGTACCTCAATCACAAACCTGTCCCTCAAGGCTCTAAGGTGTGGAGACTAATGCAGTCACGAATGCTTAGCAGATTGGTTACCCCTATGCTAATGTACGGTTTAAGCAAGAGAGGGAGTTTGTTCTTCCAAATGGATTCAAAGCTGTCACAGTTGTGGTGTTATTTGCGATTTGTTTATTTATTTTTTGTTGTTATTTTTGTCTTTTGAGAACTGTCCTGTTGCTGCAGTATGCAGAAAGTAACATTCTGATGTTCATGCTCGTTTTGTTAGGTTCCTCTCATATGAAGTGTCCTTTTGTTTTGGTTGTGTGTTCCCCTTGTAGCTTTTCACAATAAAACTTATCAGGACTTTAGCATTGAATGTCCACAGTAAATGAGAATAGACACTTAACGCTAAGGCAAGAAAGGTAACAGGTTTCCACTGTATCATCTTTCCCCTCTATTCTTCGATGTGTTTCTTGGTTTGGAAGGTCACTGGCTTTTCCCGGCATAATTGTGTTTTAATTGGCACACACAATGTATTACCCTGTCAGACGCTGTTGCTCTGTCGGTATAGCCAGAGACATTATATAGATGAGAGAGACTGCTTAAAGAATTTTGAATAGAACTCTTTGGTAGATGTCGAACTTCCATATATGGTGATTAGAGGCACATGTCCTGCTTCCAACCTTCCAACATCCTTTGCAAAGAGGCAATCGTCTTCTTTAAAACGGCCAAGCCTTCAGCCTAATAAGCCAGTTGTGTGGTTGCATTGGAGCATTTACACAGGGGCCTTGCGTTGTTGGCAGAGGCTTAGGCAAGATGGCTGCCAAACAGCCAGACTTGCTTGTAAGGACTTTGATGAAGCTGTGTCCACTTGTGATAACTGGTCCGTGACCTAATTCAGCTATAAACACAGTTGACTCCTCTCCTAAATGCTGTGGATGTGTAGACCAGCGGTTTTCAACCTGTGGGTCGGGAGCGAGAGTATATACGGAGTGAAGGGCTTTTTTTTTTCAGCGCACAGAATGGTAAGCTAGTGAAATGCGAGGAGCTATTTGGTGAATTTGACCAAGGTGTATTGGCTTACAATTTGCTTGCAATAGCCGACTATACCTTTTTTTATAACTGAAGGATATAGTATTTCTTAAAGGATGGTGGATGCTCACCTGTGTCCCTGCGTTTCAGTGACGGATGTCCCCTGCTTGAGCAGCTAAACATCTCCTGGTGCGACCAGGTCACCAAGGATGGGATCCAAGCTCTGGTGCGATGCTGCCCAGGCCTTCGGGGGCTCTTCCTCAAGGGCTGCACGCAGGTAGGGGAGGAGTTAGCAGCATTTATAAACTAGTGGACAGCGTTTAACCAATCGGCATTGCTACAGCTGTTTTGATCACCTCATCTAGCTCTACCACCATTTCGAAACACATGCTTGACTACAACGCCGTCTCATTAACCCCCCCCTGATTGGACCGCCAGCTGTTAGAATGCTAATGCAAACACGGTTTCCAGACTATAATCTCTGTGACTATTGAGCTGAGAGTTGTAGTTGGGCAGAGGCACGTAAATTCAAAAAAGTACACTCAAAATAAAAGTTTCTCCTTCCTCTTTCACCCTCGTTCACAGCTAGAAGATGAGGCTCTGAAGCACATCGGCGCACACTGTCCGGAGCTGGTCACACTCAACCTGCAGACATGCTCAGTAAGTCCCCTCAACATGCTCAGTATTTACCCTCAACATGCTCAAAATTTACCCTCAACATGTTCAGTAAGTCCCCTCAACGTGCTCAGTATTTACCCTCAACATACTCAGTAAGTCCTCTCAACATGCTCAGTATTTACCCTCAACATGCTCAGTATTTACCCTCAACATGCTCAGTAAGTCCCCTCAACGTGCTCAGTAAGTCCCCTCAACGTGCTCAGTAAGTCCCCTCAACGTGCTCAGTATTTACCCTCAACATGCTCAGTAAGTCCCCTCAACGTGCTCAGTATTTACCATCAACGTGCTCAGTATTTACCATCAACGTGCCATGCTAAACTAAGATGAACTTAAAATAAGATAAACAAAAAATAACCAAGATAAAATAAGATGAACTAAACTAATAATCTATCTGACTAAGAGCATATGAGCGGAGTGGAGCGGTGAGAATATCAACTCCTCGCTCACGGAGCTGTTCACCACTCCGCTCCCCACACTCAAAGCCACATCAGGCCGGGCCGCTCACTATCGCTCAGCGCTCAACGCAGTTTGCATCGCGCTCCGCTCAAACTGACTGAAACGACTGTGTAAGACACACATGGATTCTGGGTCAGGCTTGAGCATGCTTCAGACTCGTGGTGTGAGCGGAGCGAAATTGGAGTGGGACGTAGGGCAACGCTCTACGCTCTCTAACGTCTTTTTAAAAATTCTGTTCTGCGCAGTTTAGAATGCGGATCTATTTCTTGGGCGTCAAGCCATAAACATGCATTGAATATCTGCAGGTTCCTGAGCTCCTCCTTCAATATGACTGTTTACCTCTCGAGCGTTGGCATGGCGGCGGCCTTAACAGGCGAAAGGATCCTTTTTGATATTGACCAAAAAAACGTTTTAGTTATGGGATCATAACTGATTTACTGTCTTTTGCCACAGCCTCTTACTAAATCATGGCTGTATCCTGTGGTCAGTCCAAATATGACCACTGCAAATGAACAGATGGATGAAGTTGCTGCTACTGCATCGTTGGGTTCGTAATGTCATGCAGAGATAACGTTCTGCCGGTGCACAGCGCAAAGGTGGTGTTATTATCTCGAATTAGCTTAACGAGCAGCGGTCATGTTTCCTTCCATTAATTAATTCATGAATGAATGTAGTTGTTAAGGCTCAGAGGTTGCAGGTACAAGGGGGCTGCTCTGTTTTCTCTACACCCCATGTTTCAACAGGGAGGTCACAGGATGGAGGCTTTTAGCCCACTTGGCTAATGGTGTGTGAAACTCGCAGGGACAACACATCTGTTTCTCTGCCGTTCTTCTTGACACGTCATTTTGTGAAAATACAACTTACCCCCTCCCCTCCACCCTCTTCATCGCCATCTGCACACATTCTGCATCTTATGCTTGTCTTCCTCACTTAATTTACCAGTCATGCTTCTCAGCAATATGTTCTTTATTTGCCAGTTTCTATAATATGGATAAAAGGGAAGGTTATGACTCGCTCGTGATTTGATTGGCGGGTCAACCTTCACAGAACGGCTACAATTGATCCTTTGCTTTTGTTAATTAACCTAATTTATTCTGTTGTACTTTGTTGTATTTTATGTGCAAGTTTGAAAACTTACACCGAGGGATAGTCTCTCTCTCTCTCTCTCTCTCTCTCATAAGGTATTGTACACAACAAAGGAATAGGAAATTTAACTAATTTCCAGTTTTCTAAATTGATCCTTTTTGAAAATCGACACTTGCTCATTCCTTGTCTCCTCTGTCTGAGCAGCAGATCACGGACGAGGGCCTCATCACAATCTGCCGCGGCTGCCACCACCTGCAGTCGCTGTGCGTCTCCGGCTGTGCCAACATCACCGACGCCATCCTCCACGCTCTGGGCCAGAACTGTCCCCGTCTCAGGTGGGACGAGTCTTAAAGGTGGTGGCAGTGATTGTAAGCCACGCGTTTCTGTCAAACTCAGCGGATGTCTCCTCACTGTCATCTAGCTGCCCTCTGTGTGTGTGCGATGAATGTTTTGATTCAACGACTGAGTTGAAATATAACAAGCTTTGTCCAAAATTACATGTTTTTTATTAATTCATAATAGTTTATTATGGTAACCATTACTGTTTTTTTACTTCCGCTCGATGCTCAGGTTGTTTCTGTACCTGTGCATTTGTTGCTAAATATATTCTTTAACAAGTAGTGTGCATTTGTTAACTAGCCAACAACAAATGCAAACTACTTGTTAAAGATCTAGCAAAAAAAACTGTTAAATAAATGTACTGTACCACTGCTAATATAGGCTAATAGTTGCTAACCGAAAACGACGAACAGGAACCGTTATATAAGGTTTCTGACTCCCACCACTAATATCATGGTGGGTCAGGATGGTCTTCCCAGCCGGAAGGTTGTGTGTTCAAACCCCGGTGTTCACCTACCTGTAAGCATCCTTGAGCAAGATGCCTAACCCCCCAACTGCTCCTGGTGGTTAGTTGCACCTTGCACGGCAGCAGTCACCATTGTTGTGTGTGTGAATGTGTGTGTGAATGGGTGAATGTGATGCAAAATACTGTAAAGGGCTTTGGTTAAAAGAGCTATATAAAAGCAGTTAATTTACTATTTAATATCATGATTTCATGAGTCAAAATATCAGCTCTGGTTTGAAATAATTGCATCTCTCACTTTATTAGACAACCCTGCAGTTTTGCAGAATTCTTCTCGAAGTAATTATTTCCATTTTTGCAAGATATTTTTCAATAATGCAAATTACATTTTCAATGCAAAATGTAAAAAATATCATTATAAACGGGATAAAAACACCTTCAATGCCATAGGGTGCTCCTTAAAAATCTCTTACACGTTGGAAACCCATTGCCAACCGTAGTAGAGTGCTGTGCAGTATGCACCACTTTGTCATACCTGCCAACATTTGGCTATGAAAAACAGGGAGATTCTCCAGGCTATCTGCAAATACCCTACCTACTATGTACAAAAACCTGAAAGTGTAGCCTACATCAAAAAAGCACAAACATTGGGAGAGAGATTGGAGTGTGTTGAGGGCTAGCATGTGCACAGCATTGTGACAATTTAGACTTTTTTTTATTTTTATTTATTTAGACTTTTTTTTTTAAAATATACTAAAAGTAGTTAAATCACAAATGTTCACCCAAACACGTAATGTGTTGTAAACACGCAGTTCAACGCGAGCTGGTTGCTTTGCTCGGCGTAGCACAGGGCCACCCCATCGTTTAGCAGCGCAAACTAACAGTGGGTTTCAGGTGGCTTCAGAGCGCCTGTCAGACACAGGGTCGTTTGCCCGTGCTCACCTCTGCCTCTCTGTTGGGTTACCATGGTTCCACGACACACGTTCCACACATTAACTGGGAAACACCCATTAGATTTTGCATCACTATGAAATCGGGAGAATAACGGGAGAACATTCTACTCGGGAGCACAGCGGGAGACGGGGTTAAACACTGGGAGACTCCCGTGTATATCGGGAGTGTTGGCAGGCATGCTTTGTTTGTGCTGCTGTCTACAACACAGAGCCAGGGGCTGTGTAACACCGGATGTAACATCTTTTCAATGTGTACAAAGACCAGACAGATGGGAGACCTTGGGGAGATGTATGCTTGGTGTGATGCAGTGTATTGGCTTACACCACATTTACACATGCTGTGTATTTACCCGTTAAGGTGCCAACCAACCAAAGACGCTGAGAAAAACGCTGTAACGTGTAAGGGCCTGTGTCCACCAAACGCCCTTTTAACGCAGAGAGCACCTATTTTCAATACAAACGGTATGTAGTCCAGTGCTCTGCGTTTCGTAGCTCTGCGCTCCTGGCGCTTTCATTTGAAAACAGTTAAACTTTCGGAACAGCGCTGGAGTCGCCAATGTCGTGTTTTTCTTTTTTGTAGCCTAGCAACAAATGCTGGAGAGAAGCGCTCTGAAAATAAGGGCGTGTGCGCTCTCTGCGCTGAAAAGACGTTTGGTGGACATGGGCCCTAATGCTGTCGTCGTTAACATCACTGCTCCGCTTTTCTCTCCTCAGAATATTAGAAGTGGCTCGCTGCTCTCAACTTACAGATGTGGGTTTCACTACATTAGCAAGGGTGAGTTCTGCCTTTAAATGTCATGGTGACCAGTGGTGGTTTAAAGCGCTATTTAAATGCAGTCCACTTACCATTTTACAAGTGCACTTTGTAAAATGCTTAAACGGTGCCAAGAATATGTTCAAATGTAGTGTTAGACAGTTTAAAAGTATCCGAGCAGCATTTAAATTATTACTGTGTGTTTTGTCTTTTGGCAGAATTGTCATGAGCTTGAGAAGATGGACTTAGAAGAATGTGTACAGGTGAGTTAACGTGTAGATGTCTAGTGGGAACATCCGGTGCTGAGGAATTAATGTGGAAGTGCCAAAACCTGCAGTTCCTCTAATGGCCACTTGAGGCTTGCTGCAAAAAGGAGTCAATCCCCATAGACTCCCATGTTAAAATGTCTGACTTTACAGCAAAAATAAACCTTTTGTTTACATTTGGTCTCTATAGCTGTTCTCCCTGTTCAGAACTGTGTGTGTGAGGAGGGAGGGGGTGTGGGTTCATGTTTGTATAACTCATTAGTTAAACATATATTGGCCTTACATTTATCCCAATAATGGATAGGAGTGCATCGGGATGGCCTGAGGAAGCACCGCATGGTCTTCACACCAGTTTCCATGACATCACAGAGGTCCTTTGCAAAGTGTAGTTGTCTGTTTTTTTTTTTTTGTTTTTTCCCCCTTCTACCCTTTTGCCACACACATCCATTTAGTCTTCGTCCAATAAGTGGTCAAAAACGATTATGTGGTGGTTTTCTTATTTTGCACCCAAATCCAATACAGCAACAGTTTTTATATATATACGCCCACATACAACTCTCTCTAATAAGTGGTAACATTTTACATCTAAATGGTTTTGTGGTGGTTTCCTTACTCGGCACCTAAATCCAATACATAAACCATTTTTAAATATAATATAAATAATATAGATGCCCACAGATGCGTTGCCTATGGGCAGAAAGGCAAGCTGCAAAAAGTGGAATAAAGAAGCGATGGAGCAAAGCTACTGTCTCGCAGAGCCAGCCTTTACTTGCGTAAAGTCTTTGACACAGTGCTGGCTAACTGCGTCAAGATCCGCCTACTTGACAGGAGAGGTATTTTGATTGACATGGAGGACATGCACTATTTCAGTGACGCACTGCGCTATCAGCGCACCGGAAATTACAGATGCATACTTACGAGTGACAATGCTAACAACAGCCAATGGAAATGGAGTATCACTTCCCGAAAGTAGGAGAGTCCTGTGTCGAGTTTTCAAGATCCTCCTTGATCTAAGTGCGGCCTTTGACACTGTCTCACATAACACCCTCCATGACAGATTAGCCTCCATTGGATTCACTGACACACCCTTGGACTGGTTTAAATCCCATCTCTCATCCAACCCATACCTTTCAAATCACTGCTTTCTCCCGTCACTACCAGTGTTCCCCAGGGCTCTGTCCTGGGGCCCCTTCTGTTAACCATCTATCTACTTCCGCTCGGCCATGTTTTCTGTAAATATAACATCCATTTCCACTGCTATGCGGATGATACCCAGCTTTACCTGTCTACAATGCCTACCTCTACTCTCCCACCCACCTCCCTTTCTGATTGCTTAAAGGAAATCAAATCCTGGTTCTCCTCCAACTTCCTCGACCTTAACAATGATAAAACAGAGGTCCTCCTCATTGGCACTAAATCCACTCTGGCTAAATCTGACAGTTTTTCTTGTACTATTGATAACTCCTCACTTTTCCCAGGCCTGTATACTTCCATTTACACAGCATGAATCGTTTCTAACCGTCTCTCACACCAAACAGTACAGCCATTCTCTTCACACCCTGGTTACATCCCGCATTGATAACTGCCACTCCCTTCTCTTTGGTCTTCCCCATAAATCCATACATAAACCTCAACTGGCTCAGAACGCTGCTGCTCGTGTTATCACCAGAAACACCTTTATGAATCATATATCACTCCTGTTCTCCAGCATCTTCACAAGCTGCCTGTTAAGTACCGCATTGAATTCAATATTCTGCTCCTCACTTTCAAGGTTATTCACAACCTTGCTCCTCTGTACTTACTTCTGTAATTACTTCTTCACATCAACACACCGCACACTCTCAGGTCTTCCTCCTCCCATTCACCTCACTGTTCCACCCGCCTGTTTGCCCACCATGGGGTTTAGAGCCTTCAGCCGCTCGCCTTTCCCCCCCCCCCGCCTCTGAAACTCCCTTCCACAAGACATCCGTGACATTGATTCATTTTTTAAAACTCACTCGGCGTTATTGGGATAAATGTAAGGCTCATCTGGACACGGCAATCTTCTGTTCTCTTAATTGACTTTAGAATCTTACTGTTGTTATGCACTGTATTCTTCTTTTTAGATTTAATTATTGTCACATTGTCTACTTTGGTCTTGTAAGGTGATCTTGGGTGCTTTTGAAAGCCGCCTATAAAAAAAGTATTATTGTCTGTCTGTCTGCACGCACAGAGTTGCTTATGTGATGTATTGCTAATGGATGTAAGAGGCTGAGACTACCTTATCCCCACTGACATTTCTCTCTCTCAATTTCTCCATCAGATCACAGATGGCTCGTTAATCCAGCTGTCCATCCACTGTCCCTGTTTGCAAGTCTTGGTGAGTTGTAATGGCGGACGCCACTTCCTGCTGCTGTCTGTTAGCCTCTTGAGACCGTCCTGATCTCAGGTTGTCCAAGCCCGTCGTTATCCATCTGAACAACCTTGACATCGTTGTGCTTTAATGTGACCCATAGTGGTTATGACCTGTGGCGTCAGAGCCATGGAAGTAACAGAGTTACGTTAACGGAAGTTTGAAATTGTCAACGGTCACATGGCTCATGGAGAGGCTATTATTTGAAAGTGTCTGCCTTTTTTCTATAGTGTTTCAATGGACAGCTTCCCAGATGGATGTGTTTAACCAACAATTTGGCAGATCCGGTTAGCTTAGCAGCGCGGCTTGCTCTGCGACGCCAAAGATATTAGCATGCAAACAAAGAGATAGCCAGGTAATGCATCTCTGTGGGAGCAAAAGTTATGGGGCTAGCCCCTGTCCGTCCAGGCCGTCGGGGTGATGGTCATTGAAAGTCGTCGGGGTACAAGTCCTGTAAATGATCTCTAGAAAAGAGTGTGAGCAACGAACAGGCCTGG
>JAODUK010000023.1:834911-846786 GCA_027564635.1 Typhlichthys eigenmanni
CCCCCCCCCCCCCCCCCCCCCCCCCCCGGCCCTCGACAGATGCGCACAAAAAAATTGACTTCAACTCTGCCTTTTCTCTCTCTCTCTTTTCACCCACACTCTCTCGCTCAATCACAATCAGATGCTTCGATGTAACAAAAAATAAAGAAAAGACTAAATTAAATATTTTTCTACAACGGACACAGATTTAAGACTTTTAAAGTGGGGACTCAAGAAGATGCCAAATGTTGCATGTAACAACTCTAGTTTTTTAATTGTGTGTATGTGTGTGTGTACAGTATACATATATAAATATATCCTATGAACATGGGAGAGACAAATGCTACATCACCAGCGAGACTACACCACAGTTCACTGGTGTGAGGTGTGGAGGGCTTGTCAGTGGGTCTCATCATGTCTGGACATTAAGTCCAACCACGACTGTGGCAACCTGTGCTTATTTGAGTGCACACAGTGATGGAAGGTCATGTCATAATCAACAGAATATGAAGACATTCTCCTATTCAATGGATGACAAATGGAATGGACGTCAGTAATGTGCGTTTGCTTCGTCAGGACAATGGAAAGAAAAAGCCAATTGGGGAAGAAAAAAAAAAGTACAATATTTCTCATTCTTTTTTTTTTTCACTTGCTCTAGTTTTGTTCAATCATCCAGCTGTGTTTCGGATGTGGAGAAACCGAATAGTCATGTGAGACTGCTTTCAATGGCCGATGCCTACCCCCCCGCCCCTTCCTTGAAGCGGACAGTGACTTTTGTGGGTTAAATCAATGTCACCACCAGAGTCACTACAAGGAGGACAGGTCTCTAAATCTCAAGTTATGTATGGGCTTGCTGACATGTGATGCAAGGAAATGTCTCCATGGCAGGATACAGTTTGGTCTGCAGCCTCCCGACCATCACCTTTCACCTAGGAAGTATTTATAGCCTTTTTCATGTGTTCAATCTCCTCCTGCACCCTCACGTTTTTCATCTGGCGCTCTAAAGCCCACTCCTCGATTGTGTTGCAGCACAACCAGAACTGTAGAGGAGTGTGCAAGCCACTCTGCCTTCAGTTGTGGGAGGGGCAATGAGTGAGTGATGTCACAACCTGGCTCATAGTAATAAAAAAAAAAACTGTTCCTGTAATGCTCTTTTCAACCACAAGGGTAATGTCGTGAGACACATCAAGTTCATCATGTTTCAGTTGGACGTGGTGTTCTAATCTTCAACTCTAACCTCCCTCTTTTGTTTGTGGGGTTCTCTCTGTCTCTTGTGGGGTTTGGAGTGGGCCTGTGTTTTTTTTTTTCTCTTGTATTTCAAAGTACATGACTTCAGTGTTTTCCGTTTAAGTTTGAGCCTGTTTCAGTCCTGTGTTTTGGTCTCATGAAATTGTTTTCTTTGAGATGTTGTTGTTGTTACTAAATGTCCAGAGTGTAGCCTTTGTGCAGGAGAAGTGTTTGAGCCAGTGCAATTGTAATGCACTTTCAGTGCGTTGACCATGGTAAGTGTGTGTGCGCTTGTGTCAGGTTTAACCTGTTGAATGCGTTTCCACACAGGAGCTCTCCTGGAACACCCAGGCACACATGCATCCGCTGACACGTCAGAATCTGCGTACTTTTCCTTCATAGCACCCTCCATCTCGTAATGCTCCCCGCCCTTTGCACAAAACAAAACGTGAATTAGTGTGGAATGTTAAAGGTTGACGTTTTCTATTTTATGATGCAAGCCAGCAAGCAAAACATTGGAGTGTGGTGTCTGTTCAATCTGTAATGATACCTTCTCTTTTTTTTTTTTTTTTACAAAAGTTTGTTTTTTTTATACGTATAAAAATAATACAGTCTGGTGTGACATTTACAGGGGTGAGATTAGGGAACAACCCAGAGATATGGCATCTGTGTGTGTGATGTAGTCACCCTCTGGTTTTAAGACTGCATCTTAGCATTTTTTGCGTTCCATCAGTGTTACAAACACAAGTGCTTATTGTCTGTCAAACTGAGATATAACTATCTTTTTGGCAAAATAAATATAATAAAGATAATCAAGATGAAAATCCATGCATACATACATAGGTCTACTCACAACTCTTTTAGACTTTGAAAGCAGAATTCAGCTGTCACTACAGAGTTTACAAAGAGTATTTGTATCTCACAACTCTGTTCTGAATCACATGTTCCCACACACTGGAGCAATGGTGAGGATTGTGGTACATTAAGGCAAGAGGTGTATCTAGTCTTTTTGCTTAATGGACACCTGATCACAAATAAAATGTTGACTATGACTGTAGTTCACATACTGTAAATAATGTACTTATATATTTTTTTGTTACAATTAACTGATAAATGAATATGTACGTATGAATAAATATATACCTATATTATTAAAATATCTATTATTCTTGAGGCGGAATTTGCTTATCAATTTGTCAACAATTGCAAAGCATAGTGAATGCTGTATCTAGTTTCAGCGCTAGAGGGCAGCAACAGACCATTGTTAGTATCGCCCATCCAATCAGTCGTAAAGTGTTCTCATGTAGTGCTGCTAGCTCTATCGTACGAATTAATTGTAAATTATTGCGTAATTGATTCACACGTATTATGGCACGACGTTACGTTATTTCCACGATGTAATGTTTATAGTGTCTTTAAACGGAATAATTGTAGACCTACATGCATTGTGTGTGTGTGCGTGTGCGTGCGTGTGCGCGCATTTCACTGGTTATAGCTAAAAATCATTTTATCCCGGCGGTTCTGACGGCGCCATGACAACCGGTGCCTTGGCTAGGATCTGCCTCGGCTCTATAGGCCACATAGGACTCATTTTATCCATCGGCCTCCGCCGCTAGAGCTGCTATTTTCTCTCTGTTGTTCTGAAACACTCGGTGGGCTGTTTGGCACACTTGTTTTGATGCTTATTTTTAACAGTCATTACAGACACCTGGGGTATATAGCCTGAAGAGTGACTGGGCAGACTTGAGTGTTCTAACGCAGTAGATGACTACTGATTTATTTTCTCTTAGTGTGTGTGTGTGTGCATATCACAAAAAGTCCCTGGTCTCGTAAATAGTTATTCAAAATTTGAGCGTTATTATTCACACCGAATTAGGCCTGACAACCTTCCCCAAATGCCACATAATTATCTCTCTATCTCTCTATCTCTCTCTCTCTCTCTCTCTCTCTCTCTCTCTCTCTCTCTCTCAGCGTCCACCCAGCATGAACCTCTTAACAGCACACTTTGATAAAGGGCTTATAGGGGGAAATAATGCATGCTTAGACGAAATACGTTTTAAACTAAAACTAATGTTCACCGACACCTATAGCATTCATTCACATGCAGGCAAATGTAAAGGTTTTTTTCCGCTCCCTGCAACGGCTGCCTTTTAACCCACCTATTATCTCGTTAAATATTCTATAGATTTTATTTCATTATATTAACTAACTAACTAAAACATTTCAGTTGGCCTGGGCCCCCAAAAATACGTATCTGTGATCTATTATGTGTGTGGAATATAGGCTAGGCATGCTGTTATTTTGGCTATTGTCAGCCTAAAGAAGGGTTACCAAATTCTTATTGCGATTTTCCCATCCTATAATCTTCGCGTCTCCACGAAAAGCACATTTGAATGCTTCTGAAACTAGGAGGTCTATTTTAAAACGAAGAAAATCAAATCCGACTTCTATCATCATCAGCTGTAGGGAGTTTATCATTTTCGTGTTAAGACATTTTTTGGGCGTAGGCCTTTCCTACCTATATACCTCTTATTAGATGTATTTTCCAGTCAATGCAAACAATTACAAAGCAGCGTTGACAATATAAGACAGTCAGCTCCCCGCCTGCTGAAGTTGCGTCCAAAAAAAAATGATCAAAAGCGTCTTAGAATAAGCCCCGCCCACACAAAATGTACCGTGGCATAGTAAAAACCAGCTCCAGTCTCGTGTGCGCCAGACTCATGTGGATTGTGTGGAAGGCGTGCCTCAGTGTCTGGTTAAATCTCGCGTCAGTGCCGAATGCAGCATCACCGTGGTCAGTTACCTGAATTAACACCTGAGCAGCACCGTAGATAGATTTTGTTCGGACGTCGAATCAAGGTTAATTTACACATTTATTTCCGTCTTTGAACAACGGAGCTGCTGGACCCGACCGGACCATTGAGCCGCGTCAGTGCTTCAGCTCTGTACCCACACAAGTGGATCATCTCCTGACCTGATCCGATGTCCTTGCGGGACTTTATGGAGATATAAGCCTGCTATATGAGTACGATACGAATTCGCTTGTCCGTCCCGAGAGAGAAAATGACCGTGCGTTCGCCACAGTGCGCGCGTAAATGTGGATAGGAACTTCACACTTGGCCAAGCGGCCCTATTGTACCTGATGCCCTATTGCTACCTGGACAAATACGCCAGACTAAAGCCCACTGCAGATTGTTGATAGTAGTGTTCACTCGCCTGTGCCTCAACGCACAAACGACTATTCGTTTCCAGCGGCGTCTGGTGATGACAGAAAACGAGATGGAGAGCGAACTGCAGCTCCAGCGCTGCCCGAGCACAATGTCTATCCAGCCGGTATCGTCCAAGGCAAGTATCTCCCAGGTTATTGTCTGTGTGTGTGTGTGTGTGTGTGTGTGCGTGTGTGTGTGTGTTATTTACTTATGTAGGCCTATTGTTTTTTTATTTTTTTATGTAATTTTTTAGCATGTGACAGCAACGTGTTTCAAAATACTAATAATTATTGTTGGACTTTAATGAGATCCTCTCCGAATTATCATTCTATACAGATAAGCAATTATAACTAATGGCACATTTTGATATCGCTGTATTGTTATGCTTGGCCTCATTACCACGGGATGCAATTTCCAATACGTCATTATTGTAGTAGCGTACATCATGTCTGCGTCACTGTAAGCTCTATCCACTCACGTCAGATCTGATGTAACGCTCTCTCTCTCTCTCTCTCTCTCTCTCTCTCTCTCTCTCTCTCTCTCACACACACACACACTCACTCACACATATATGCGTTCTTTATCAAGTCAGCCAATAAAGAACAACTGAAACATGTCAAAACGTGCCCCCTCTGTTATGTCAATCAAGGGTTCTCATTCCTCCAAAGTTATGCTTTTTATAACATTAAAGGGCCTTTTAGGAGCTGCCATTGAACCTGCTTACAGTGTATATTGTATAAAGTATATTGTATTAAAATACCTTCAGCGTGGAGGCCTGCCGTGTAAGCTATATGTAATACAACTTGCGAATGAAGGTGCGTTCAAATTTGGCGAATGTTCGAGGGAAACACCTTTTATTTTAAATGTAACAATTTGTAACAATTTATATTAACATTGTTCGATTTAAACTATATATAAAGCATCCATACATCTATCTCTCCACTGGCAAGCCTTTGCCGATGAGGGAGAGGTCAGAGGTCAAGACCATCCACACTCCAGGACAAATTGATATTCATGTGACGAGCCCTCTGCTATCCTGACCAGAGAATTACACCCTGAACACCACTACCTCATCAGTGTCCATTCATTTGCTGGCATCTTAATGAATCCTTTTTTATTTTAACGGTCCCCTGTTCAATAGCTCGCTAGTTCCAAAGCATCAATGAGAACTTTCAGGCACAGGAGTCAATTAAGAAATGCATTACAGGATAGGGAGATGGCAGTAACTGTCAGTTGAACTCCAACGCTAGTACTGGGCAGGATAGCAACATAGTGTGGCTTCATTGCCATATGGATTTGTGATCCGAGTGGTTACAGGAATACAATTAGGCCTATATGTAGATTACAAAGAAAGGTTTTAGAGATATTAACATTTCTCAATGATAAAAGGTCACAACGCACACAAAACATTCAATAAAACATAGAGTTTCTTAAAAAAATACATTCACTTTTTTTTCAGCGTACATAGCACATTATTTTTTAGATAAAAAATTTTTTTTTTGCCTGGTAAAACTAGGGCTCCTTCTAGGGTGATTCAAACTAAATTGTTTTAGCCTCATTGTTAAGGTCCCGCACCATATAATCCTAACTCACAAAATGTTCCTTTAAGTTTAGCGCATCAATCCTCCCTCCGGGGCCTTTCAATATGCAGTTACACCTGACTTTAACTGCCCGCTCTACCACAAACTCGCTAACAGAACATCTATTGTTCCTTTTGAAAATGAGCCACGGGCAAATTTTCCAAGGATCCAAGATGCTCATGCTGTCTATAGTTTTATTTTTGTATTGGACAGAATGACGGTGAGGCAAAAAGAAGTGCTCTTGCTGATAACAGATGCTCTGTGTGTAATCTGCCCGAAGCCAAGTTCCCAATCGAGGTGGCTATCAGAAACAAACATAACAACAAGGAGGGGTACGGTGCCAGAAAATGGAGTGGAAAGGACGTCTGGACTTGTGAAGGGGCGGGAGGGTTGTAGCCGCTGGCTCTTATCGGGGCGCAGTGGCCCGGCGCCAAGACTGGGGAAGAGTGCGGAGCGGCAGATGAGATATTCTGGAGGAGTCGACGGCATCTTGTCTTTGTTCAGAGCCATGGCACTGTCGTTCAACGAGGCAGAACACACACGCACCCCATCTGCAAGGAAAGTGCGCAGATGAAAGTTTCTCGAGCCATGGGAAGAGTTCTGCAGAGTTAGGTCTGGCAGAGTTAGGTCTGGCAGAGCCAACCTTTAGGGCGTAATGTCTGGGACACTGAGCTGGCTAATTGTGTCAAGACCCGCCTACTTAACATGAGATGTATTTTGATTGACATGCACAATGTTAACTGTACATAACAAAA
Organism: Typhlichthys eigenmanni; assembly: GCA_027564635.1. Classification (NCBI taxonomy): domain Eukaryota; kingdom Metazoa; phylum Chordata; class Actinopteri; order Percopsiformes; family Amblyopsidae; genus Typhlichthys; species Typhlichthys eigenmanni. The sequence goes on from JAODUK010000023.1 coordinate 841,662, forward strand.
TTACTAAATCGGATGCTAAAATTATACTGAGGAATTTGTCTGGAGACTGAAGTGTGGCTGTATAGGTCTTGTATATCTGTTAAATAGGCTACGATTACTGCTTAAAATAAATGGTAATTCTGACATTAGTAAATAAAAAACTGCACTTGCAGAATAACGTGTATAACATGTAGCTAGTCTTGTGAGTGACGACTCTTAACAGCCAATGAAAATGTACCATCTCACTTCCTGTGGGTAAGGTCAAGGTCGTCTTTATTATCCCCGAGGGGCAATTTGGGATACAGCCAGCAACCAACACATACAATCATCATCATTAACAACAACACATACAATCATCATCACAACACAACAATCCCTAAGCATTAGGGATACACCGATCTGCATTTGTTTGGCCGATACCGATTGCTGATTTTTAGTCTGCAAAATCGGCCAATACGGAAACCGATTTTATACTAGATATATTATTATACTAGATATATTATTAATACATTTCACTTTTTTGCTCCCGAAAAATGTTTACTCACTGTGAGTTCATTTTTAACTCCACCTGCAAGTCCTGCACCCAGAGTCCGAAATTAACACCCGCCAAGGGCCAAATGCGGGTAGATTTTCAATTTGGCGAGTACATTTTAGAGACCATCCACCAAACTGGAGGGTAAATATTTGAACTAAAATAGGCATATAAATACTGAGTGCGAGATTCTCTCTACCGCTGTCGCCTGTGTTGAGTTTGGCACACACGTTATCCGCAAATACACACCCCTACACTATAGTTTAGTCGCTGTCCTGTCAGCCGACGGTCGTGCACAAACTAAGGCGAATACACGCCCCTACACTATAGTTTAGTCGCTGTGTTGTCACCTGACGGTCATGCACAAACTAAGGCGAATACACGCCACTACACTATAGTTTAGTCGCTGTGTTGTCACCTGACGGTCATGCACAAACTAAGGCGAATACACGCCACTACACTATAGTTTAGTCGCTGTGTTGTCACCTGACGGTCATGCACAAACTAAGGCGAATACACGCCCCTACACTATAGTTTAGTCGCTGTCCTGTCAGCCGACGGTCATGCACAAACTAAGGCGAATACACGCCACTACACTATAGTTTAGTCGCTGTCCTGTCAGCCGACGGTCATGCACAAACTAAGGTGAACCTGGACAGGCGGGAGGGAGGGGGACATATGAGAGGGAGTTCAATGTGGGCCAAGGTCTTTATTAATTGACGTAACACCTTCACTGCTGCTGGTTATTGATGTGTCACTCCGGTCATGGTGGGAGCTGCGACCAGCTGTGAATGTGAAATATTCAAAGGGCAAATTTGGCTAGCACGACACAGCGCAGTATAGGAAGACGTCTGTAGGCCTATAGGATAATGGCTGTCATGTCTGGTACAAAGCCAGACATCCTAACCGCTCCTCACCAATCACACACACACACACACACACACACGTTTGTGATGGGCATGAGAGACTACATTGTCTAGATTGTTAGAAGCTATTTTACAAAGTGCATTTTGCTTCCAACAACTGTGCTCTCTAGTAGCTAACTGTATGGTGAACATTAGTGTGTTTCTGCGTGTGTGTGTGTGTGTGTGTGTGTGGCAGATAAAGCTGCTTGTGCTGGACATGTCTTGTATTCAAGCTGGTGATCTGCCCTGGTGTCTGGCAGTCATAATAAGTGTAGCGTTGGCGAGAAAGTCCCGTCACTTGAAAGAAAATCTCACTTTTCCTCCCCTCCTTCTAATGATAAAGTACAAAATCGCTTAGCCACTTATTTCCTGGGCGTTTGCTGCCTTGTTCTTTCTATCCTCACAAAACATTTGGGTACAACACAAACAGTCGCTGACCTAGAATTAAGTCCTGCCGGGGAAAACTATTTTTACAGCGTTGCTGAACTCCGTCCTTTACGTTCTCACTAGAAATGCTGGTGGCTGGAATTCTGGGTCTGAGCCTGCAGGTGTTCATTGTTGCGACCTGTCAGTTCATGTGGTGCTATTCTTAATTTTGACCACAAGGGGCAGGACTGATCATACACAGACCTTTAACTTGTAGCCACTGTATGCTGGACACTGTCGTCTCAAACGAGGAATTCCATGGTGGTTAAAGGCAAATTGTTAATTATTGTGGCCGTCGTGTGCTGTCAGATATATCGTAATTACGACTGATCATGTTAATGGTCAAAGCTGTAATTAATAGTGTGGGAACTATACTTTGTTACAAAGACATGATATACAGTTGTGGAATGGTACTAAATACACAGGGCAAAAGGCAAGGTAAATGGACTGCATTTACATATATAGCACTTTTATCCAAAGCTCTTTACAGTATTTTGTCTCACATTCACCCATTGATGGTGATTGCTGCCATGCAAGGTGCAACCAACCACTGGGAGCGGTGGGGGTAAGGGGTTAGGTATCTTGCTTACAGGTAGGTCAATATCAGGGGTTGAACCCATGACCTTCCGGCGGGGCGCCCAATACCCAGACCACTAGACCATCCTGTACCAGCAAGGCATTGTATAGTAAAACATAATGATGATGATGATAAAATAATATTAATGTTAATACATCTATAATGAGCTTTTATTTACACAAGGTTTGGTGGAAGTGATGGTGGCTGTAGCAGCAGCATGTCATATTGGCCTAGGCAAGCAAAAGACAGAAGATAAAATAATTGTGCTAATTTTATACAGCAACCTAGATTATGCTCCTAGCCTCTTCAATCTGTCCCTCTCACCCAAGACGGAGACGAAGGAGAAAAATTCAAATAAAAAAGCCATGTACATTTATGATGCTTCCTTATGTGTGCTACAGTTTGCATCTGACTTAAATCTGTGACGTGTCATCCTAGTTACGACTACTGAACTCAGAGTGGGTGTTTACGAAAAGCACTTGATGGCAGCATAGTATAAATGTAAATGTAAATGTATAAATATAAACACTGCATATGGACAGAATCTGCTTTTGGGCGGCTGTAAAACACGCTGACCCTACCAATGCTATAAGGAGGCTTGCGCAAGCGTAGCATTTCCACGAGTAAAGACTATGTTCCCTTTGGCGGAGCTGTGGCACAGTCTCCCTGTCAGAGCTTTGAGAGACCAGGGTTTGAATCCGGCCCGCGGTCATCTCTCAAATCGTTCCTGTTGTCTTTCCGATTTGATTCCTGTCACTCTCCACTGTCCTATATAATAAAGCAAGACCGCAGTCTCATTGTGCTTCTGGTCTCCAGAGAGGAGAGCGTTGGGTGTCTTTGTGTTGTAGGGAGTCGCTGGGAGATGGCAGAGTGAGTTCTGTCAGCTGTTCTGCAAGCTGTATAGCAATGAATAACTTTTCGCTCTTTATGCCAGAAATTGATTCGTCGGATTTCACAACAGATGGGACCCTGTGGCAAGTATTTAGTAAATCGTTATAATGATAAGTCCATCTTCTACACTGAATGTCTCATGTTCTTATGTCCGACACAGCGATCTCACACTCTCTCTCTCTCTCTCTCTCTCTCTCTCTCTCTCTCTCTCTCTCTCTCTCTCTCTTTCACCCCGTCTCTCTCTCTCTCTACACTCTCTATTTTGCGCATTCTCTCTCTCGCAAATGAGCCACAGGTGTGCACCCTGTTGCATGGCCGGTCAGATCGTGTCCTTTTCAGCATTCCAGACAGAGCTAAATCCCTTGCGCTCATGCCCTGCCTGCCACAGACTTTACTGTTCTCTGCTCGGAAAATAATCTACGTCAGCCATGCAACATTCACTCAATAAATGTTGTATTACCGTACATTAGCCTACTAGTGGGACCTATATAGCCTTTTTTGGGCTAATGTTGACCTCTATATATCATGGGCTAAATCCTGTATATAATTATTATATATTATTATTATTGTATTATACATTATTATAATGAGAAGTCTTTTATATTTTATTTATTTACATGTAGGATGAGAATATATGGCGGTGAAGCTCCTGCAATCCATCAACCGTGTGTTAACTTGAATATGGCGTACTTTACAGTCAGGGTCATTAGAAAATTACGCTAATAAGGCGCCCATGGCTTCAGAAGGAATAAAACCTTCTAATTTAGTAGCAGTGAGCAATGTTTTATATTTGCTGAAGACTTTTGGAGATACGTAAAGCTGCATATAGAACACATTTGCTAATAAAATAGCGTGTAATGTATTGCAGTTGGTCTTCAAAGCCCCCGCTGAAACCAATATGATGCAGGTTGCCCACATACATGCTGTAGTACAATGGCAGGAAATGCCATCTAGGAATTGATGTGGTGTATATGTGAAGAAATGCTTGCCAAGATAGACAGCACTGTTTTGTGCCTCACTGACAAAGCTATGCGCAAAGTGCTTTCTGCAATTACCGTGGGGGGGAAAAAAAGTGAGGGCTAAATTAGGAAGGTAAAAAAAGAAGAAATGTACTTGGCATTCTTAAAATATACATGCTGAGTGCTGAGGGAAAATGGCAGTCCACTTTGCCAAGTTATCAATGCAACTTTCACAGACCGTATATTGGTTATGACAATGTTTCCAGGTTGAAATATGCATGCAAACCCATGGGTTTTTGTGAGGATGGGGCTTTATGAATCCACAAAGGCTGCAGAGCACACGATCTATGCATCATTGCGGAAACACCAAATTGGTTTTTCAACACGGTTCGTACTGTCAGAGTCACTACCCACAATTCCTGCGTGTGCCAACATTTATTCAGGCTGGAGTGTTCCTGTATGGCTTACTCTGTCTTGTAGTGTCACGTGCAAATGGATTTGAGAAAGGAAGCAGAACTGTCTCTCTGTCGCTCTCTGTGTCTCTCTAAGCCTCTGTAGCTTTGCTAGGTCCAACTATATATTGGGTCAGTTCTGAATATTCTGCTAGACCCTTACCATAGAGGGCTCCACCTCACAATGACTCCTGCTCATCAAACATACCGCGCCAACGCACATCACCGCTATTGAGAGGAGGTGACGCATGTGATTGTATGCTTTAAGGTATTGATCAGGTGGACCGTTAACAGCAGAAGCAAGCCTCGCTCATCTAACATTACAAAGGAGTCCTCAATAGAACTCTATGGGAGAAGTACCAGAGACATTATATAGAGGAGACAGACCACTTAGAGAGTCCTCA
>JAODUK010000023.1:846886-863703 GCA_027564635.1 Typhlichthys eigenmanni
GATGGCTGCAAACATATAGTATATGATCCATGATACAGTTCAACCTGTTTTATGTGATTACATATTCATTCAAAGTTAATTTCCTCCTGCTGCATTCCATGACATTCCTCTCAAATAATAGGCGTGCTCCGAGGTATTTGCAATATTATGCTGTCACAATCTAATAAAGCCATTAACCTTTTTCCCTATGCCGCCCACAGTATTTTAAGACCATTTTCAGTCTCACTAATTTGCTTTTCTCCCAGGCAAACCTATTGTGCACAGCCACAAATCCCTCCTGTGTTTCACAATGTATTCTTGTCAGATGAAAGCAGTCACTCAGGCAGTTGTTGTTTAAAACCAGTTCATTTCCGATTTTGAGTTTTGCCTGGATGTTGCCCACTCATTAAAATCACACTTCTAAAAAAAATAATAATAAAAAAAATAAAAAATAAAAAAATAATGCAAAATAAAATTACTTGACGAGCTCTGCAGAATGTTACTTTATTTACTGCTGAGTAAAAAAGATTACATAGTTAAAGTGAACTGTAATATTTGATTATGAAAATGGTGCATAGAAATAGCCTACATATGAAAGTTAATGAAGTTAAGTGTGGCCTGCGAAGGTCTCTGACATTTTCAATGTGGCCCTCAAGTAAAAATAATTGCCCACCCCTGGTCTAGCTCGAAGACCAGCACACCAGCAAACAACATGGGATGCCGGGATACCAGCAAACCAGCATTCCATGCTGGTTCCAGCATGCAAAACACACCTTATGCTGGTGAACAGCAGGGATTGGCAGGTTTATCTGTTGATTCACCATCAATTTTGAGTGAAGAAGATCCAGGTTGTACCACCCATTACAGCTACTAGCTGGATACAACTGGCATGGCGTAAGAGGGTGTGGTTTGTTTTAAAAGAAAAAGTGAAAGAAAATGTTGGCCATGTGGCAGTATTTAATCAACTTGCCAATGGCATCGGCTACAGGCCAAATTATTATTTTGAACTTTGGGATCGGCCCAGAATTTCACAATTGGTGCATCACTATTTGTTACAGGACCGTTTGGGAAGCCGTCCATTGAAACTGTTTTGGAAAAGGGCACATTCAATAAGTTCTAGGGAGGTGATTGGATGAATCACCCGACTATCACTCTCTGTCACGGGCTAATGTCACACCTAAGCTCCGCCCATTAATTAATTGCCAGTGCGACTTGGTACAACCATGCCACCCAACCGCATGGAGTTGAAGCCTGTCCAGACGGATAGCTTGCGAGATCAGGATGGTAATCACAAGAATAGGAAAACACACAGAAGATAAATAGACAAAGAATGCCGTCTATAAAATATTTAGCTAAGACATGAGGAAGATTAGCGAGCCCAATAACAGGGGGGTGCTAAATTGGGAGTCTCATGGCATGGTGGGTGCTCCAATAGGGGTCCATTTCTAATCTCACTTATCAATTTTGGAGATTAGCCGCCTGTGTCAAGTTGATATCTATAGCATATCAGTATCAGTGGGCTGCACAGGCCCACATTTCACATGGAAACGAACGACACCCCTTAACCTGCAACCTCCACCGGGCAAGGACACATGTCTGTAAAATTCCCATGGGTAAAAAAGATGAAGAAACCTTGGGTTGGGACCACAGAGGGAGGAAATCACCTTTCCAGGACGGTTAGGATGCAATAGATGCCGTGGGTGAATAATGTTGATTAGCTATTAGCTGCATCGATCTATGGCACAAGGACTGCATGTCCTGATTGTCTCAGGCATGACATGTTTAGTGTGATGAAATCATTTGTTACAGTTAGCATACAGTTAAAGGTACAGTAAGGGATTGTAAGCTAATACAGTTTTTGTCAAATTCGCCAAATATCTCCTTGCGGTCTTCTAGTTTACCATTCTCTGTGCGCGCTGAACACATAATCTGGTGTTTGTACACAGCCCTGGCTCAGTAAATAGGAACACAAACAAAGTGGTGCAGACCGCATCACACAACAACAGTGTCCTAGCCTTGAAGGGAGAGGTGTTTTTGTTCATTGTTAGCAGCATCCCTTCTCGAGAATGACTGACTATACCCGTAAGGCCCCCACTGGAGGCATCAACGCACGTCAAGCGATGCCAGGGTTTTACAACGCCCGCTTGAGGACGCAGTTCTTCCATTAATTGAGTGTCGTGCGCATGCATTTTGTTTTGGTTTGAATCACAGAGCACATGATCTCTGCCCAGAGCCATGTAGAAGAGAGTCGGTAATTAGTAGTACACTGATGCATCGATTTACATTTCCAATATGTTTTATAGGGTGCTTCTAGTATTCGCGGCTAACGTCCGGTAACTGTTACGCGCGGTTCCACGATCCGCCATTGCTGTGACAATAAAGAAATGGTCCATTGGAGTGGAGGAGACGGAGTTGATGCGACTCTCTCTTCCACATGGCTCTGTCTCTGCCACTCAGCTTCCAGAGCGCTGCATCTTCTCTACCCCTCCTCATGCAACCTCCCATACGTTTGGTGCACAGTTGTGTTTTCTCAATATGAACAGTGGGGGCGGAAATCTGGGCATCTAAAGGGCCTGTAACACAATTGGGGAATGGATAGGAATAGTTTATCTTCCGTTCTTCCATTATCCAAACTCTTGCTTCCCTACATTCCTGTTAACTCTCTCTCTCTCTCTCTCTCTCTCTCTCTCTCTCTCTCTCTCTCTCTCTCTCTGTTTTCAGGAGACTGCAAGTGTCCGGACCCTTGGCTGGGCTGCATCATGGAAGACACCGGGTAAACAAACGCACATCGGGCAGACACAAGATTTCTACACGTGTTAACACGGGAAACAGAGCTGTCTGTTGTTGGGTTATCTCTAGGCTGTTATGCGCTTTGTCCATTCCACTCAATAAGACATTCTCACCACCAGCAGGTTTTCTCTTTCAGTTGCTTTAACTTTTTAGCTCAAAGCCAAGTTAATGAACATTGCAGCTCTTATTTGACTTGTTAAATTGTTGATGCATCGAAATCTTGTAATTTGTTTTATTATTCTATATTCAAATTTATTGTCTCATATCTTTCTTTGTGTGTGTGTGTGCGCATAGCTACTATCTGCCCAGGAAGTTTGCCCGCTGCAGTGTTGATGAGTACACCCAGTTCTTACTGCGGGGGGGAGGGAGCTGCCTCTTCAACAAGCCCAACAAGGTGGGGCTGGTGTGGGGGTGGTGGGTGGTGGTTGGGGAAGGAGGGGGGGTTATAGTGCAGGCCCGCTGGGATGGATTAGTGTCACCGAAGGTCCCCAAGCACGGTTATTTATAGATGAGTTAATTATCGACATGTCCTCGTTTCCCTAAGACGCATATTTACTTGACACCTGTCTGTCTGTCTGAGTACTGTCGGTCTGTCTGTCTGTCTGATCGTCATTCCCCTCTTTCTATATTAGCTTTTGGACCCTCCAGAGTGTGGCAATGGGTTTGTGGAGCCCGGAGAGGAATGTGACTGTGGTTCACAAGTGGTGAGTTTCCAACCGGACATCAAGATTGGTTCTACTGTATGACATCATGCTAGGGACTAGTTCTACTGTATAACATCATAATAGAGACAGGTTCTACTGTATGACATCATCGTAGAGACAGTTCTGCTGTATGACATCATGGTAGAGACTGGTTCTACTGTATGACATCATGGTAGAGATTGTTTCTACTATATGACATCATAATAGAGACAGTTCTACTGTATGACATCATGATAGACTAGTTCTACTGTATGACATCATGGTAGACTAGATCTACTGTATGACATCATGGTAGAGACTAGTTCTCCTGCCACCACTCTATATAAGACATACCGTATGTAGTGGAACCCCTGTCATCACTGCCTTCAGTGGAGAAATGCCAGTTCCTTAAAATGCAGCAAATGGCTAGTTGGAATATTAGCACTACCTTTTGTGTCGTCGTCTTGATTCTAGCATTGCGTGCGTGTGTGCGTGCTTGCGCGTGTGTGTGCCTGTGCGTGCGTGTGTGTGTCTGTGCGTGTGTCTGTGCGTGCGTGCTCCACAGGAGTGTGCCCGTAGCGGCGGAGCCTGCTGTAAGAAGTGCACGCTCACCCACGATGCCATGTGCAGCAATGGGCTGTGCTGCACTGGATGCAGGGTGGGTGCTTCCAACACGCTGCGTGTGACACCTTAGGCTTTATATGTATTCAAGAACCACCAGGCATTCTTTAAAATGTAATAGCATACAAAATATAACATAAAAAGAAGTATTCTATAAATACAAATCTAGAACATATTAAAGTAAAAAAACATTATTTCTAAGTAGTAAAAATCTGAGAAACTGCTGCAGTGGTCTGTTGTATGTTTCCGTAGCTGTAAATATTTATGGTTTAAATATTTTTTTATATTTATGGTCTAAATATTTGTAATATTTATGGTCTAAATATTTGTACTATTACATAGTATAATCAAATAATATTTGTATCTTGTATCTAATGCACATACGATTTCAAGCCGTGCGTGTGGTTTTACTACCAGTCGTCTGAAAACAAACAGTGTGATTAGTATTTAGAGCTTTTGTGTTGCTGCATTGCAGTACGAGCTGAGAGGAGCAGTTTGCCGAGACGCTGTGAACGACTGCGACATTCCAGAGACGTGCACCGGAGACTCTAGCCAGGTACGGACAACTGTAATGTCTTGTCACGGTGTCCATAGTCTGTAGGTGAGTTTATGGTTTGGTTGCGTTTTAAATAATATACATTTATCTCTGCACCTCTCTTGTTGTTTGTTATAATGTTTTTATTATGAGCTCATCATAATAGACTAGTTCTACTGTATGACATCATAATAGAGACCGGTTCTACTGTATGACATCATAATAGACTAGTTCTACTGTATGTCATCATACTAGAGACTAGTTTTACTGTATGACATCATAATAGAGACCGGTTCTACTGTATGACATCATAATAGACTAATTTTACTGTATGACATCATAATAGAGACCGGTTCTACTGTATGACATCATAATAGACTAGTTCTACTGTATGACATCATAATAGAGACCGGTTCTACTGTATGACATCATGATAGACTAGTTCTACTGTATGACATCATAATAGAGGCCGGTTCTACTGTATGACATCATAATAGACTAGTTCTACTGTATGTCATCATAATAGAGACTAGTTTTACTGTATGACATCATAATAGAGACCGGTTCTACTGTATGACATCATAATAGACTAGTTTTACTGTATGACATCATAATAGAGACCGGTTCTACTGTATGACATCATAATAGACTAGTTCTACTGTATGACATCATAATAGAGACCGGTTCTACTGTATGACATCATGATAGACTAGTTCTACTGTATGACATCATAATAGAGGCCGGTTCTACTGTATGACATCATAATAGAGTAGTTCTACTGTATGACATCATAACAGAGAATCAACATGATAAACAATAATGTTTTTTGAATCTTGACTCTATGTCTTCTCATAGTGTCCACATAATGTGCACAAGCTGGATGGTTACCTGTGCGACACCAGTCAAGTAAGTGCTGGTTTTAATGCAGTGTTTTCACATCACATCTACCAATACTTGCTCCTCATCGCTGAGCTGTTCCTGGGGTCTTCCTTCTAGGGGCGTTGCTATGGCGGCCGCTGCCGGACGCGAGATGGCCAGTGCAGGGGACTCTGGGGCTACAGTATGTATCTCGGGTCTCTACGTCCTACTACCGTAGAGCTACACAATAACTAGAAGCAGCACGTTTATGCCAGGAGACTAGCTTGGATCCACTTAACTATTTCTCAGCTCAATTTCACTGAGATTAATGTCTCGTTGAACCGAAAAACCTGGTTCACACGTGCCACTCTGATTGATGGTGGACCAATCAGAGACCAGTGGGGGTGGCTAACTGTGATGACATTAAAGTCAACTGTTTGTTTTTAAATTGTGACAGAGTCCGATGAAGCAATACAAACAGTTGTAGCAATGCTGAATGGTTAAAGGCTGCTCCAATAGTTATTAACCATTTAACCAAATTAACCAGAGGTCTACGCCTAGTAGGAGGCAAAAATTCCCAAATTGGAGCATGTCCAGACCCTATTCACAAATAAAATTTTGGGTCTGGTTGCACTGAGCTAATTGAATACAACGGCACTGTGAAAATAAAAATAGGATTTCAGCGAGTATCAATAAAAATTGAATGTTGTACTCAGTTTGCACTTTGAAATGGGTCTCCACAACAGTGCCGGCTATAGGCTTCAGTTATTGGCTGGTTATAGGCTAGCATATTTTTAAAAGTGATATATGATTTCAAGGCAGCGATGGTATGCTTTTATAATAGAATAGAATTTATTTATATATTTTGTTATATTATATTAATATAATAATATAAGGGAGGGAGGGTTGTATAGGGAGGTTTGGGGTCCCCTGCTGAATCTGCCCGACTCTGGATAAGTGGATGAAGATGGATGGATGGATGGATGGATTATATTAATAAGAAAATTCAATGTCAGTGAAGGGAGAATGGTCTCTTTTGACAACACCAATGCAACATGTCTCACAGGTAGAATAGAAAGTGGATCCCCTAACCCCCCTGCACACAAGATATTATCCATTTGGCATATCTGGTGTGTCGCCCTAGCCAAACAAAACCTACTCGCTCCAGGTTTCTGACGGCGTTTGTGTTTGTTTGGTCTCCCAGATTCAGCAGACCGCTTCTGTTACGAGAAGCTGAATGCGGAGGGGACGGAGAAGGGCAACTGTGGGACGGGTCCAGATGGCCGCGGTTGGCTGCAGTGCAACAAGCCGTGCGTCACGCTTCGTTTGTTCCTACTATGGCTGCTGCCTGATATCCTCAGGGTTCCTCTAGGAACATATCCAGCAATGTAGCATGATGTAGCATAGCGTAGCATAACATGCTTTCAAGATTAAGGTTGTTAAGGCTTTTTCCATTTTTTCCCCCCAATATTGTTTTATTACCAGAGTAGCAAGGTATAAATATATAATATACATTTAACAAAAATACTTTTTATAGCATTTTATTTTTTATAGTATTTTTTTATTAATATTGTCTTAGTTGTATTGTTGTTATATTGTTGTTTTGTTTGGGGTCATTGTTGCTGTCCCCCCGAAAAATGTATTTTTATCATAGAAATATAATGTAAAGCAATTTTTTTATGGTGCACTGGAGCAGGATGCTACATATATTGCATCGATCGCAGGGACGTGCTGTGCGGCTTCCTGTTCTGTGCCAACATGACGGTGAAGCCAAAGTTTGGGGACCTCCAGGGAGAGGTGACCAGCCAGACCATCTACCACCAGAACAAGTACCTGGACTGCCGGTAAAGCCGCAATGAATCTGTGATGTATGAAACCGCTTTAATTGACCGGTCCTCAGCCCCGCCCCCTTTCACTTGCTCAACCTAGTTACTGTAACTAGGTTGGACAAAACAGCATAGTAGGGCCAGTTGACGGAGTATCTGTTGGATAAAAAAATGCTCAACTGTTATTGGAGGACAGGCGAAAAGGGGCAGGGCCTGTGTGATCTTGTCTGTCTACATGACCCACCCTTCATGACCATAGGTGAGAGTAGGAACGAAAATTGCCCGGTAGATCAAGAGCTTTGCCTTCCGGCTCAGCTCTCTTTTAGTCACAATGGTGTTCCTCCCACCACCCAATTACCTCCTCAGTTGAGGTCAACAGTGTCCCATCCTAAGTGTACACAGCTTGGATGGTTCCCCGTTTCCCCCTTCTGAGGTGGCAGATGGTTTTCTAGAAACACTTTGGTGTTTGTTGGACTGAAGGTCTTATTCCATGGCTTCTCCAAAACTCTCCCACACCCGCTGCTTTGCTTCTGCTACGGCAGATGCTGCGGCCCTTTGGGCCCGTCGGAGGTGTGCTCACGGACAGGGGCCTCCTCCAGACGTTCCCAGTTCACCCACACAACACGTTTGGGCTTACCAGGTCTGTCCAGAGTCTGCCCCCACCCCTTGACCCAACTCATCACCAGATGGTGGTCGGTAGCCAGCTTTGCCCCTCTCTTCACCCGACTGTAAACTCCAACGTAGGAGCACTCAAATGGGGGCTTGTTAGTTATTATCTTACAATAGCTGAGGTCACCTTTAATACCTCTGGCACCTCTCCCTGCGCTGCCTCAGGGGCGGCCACGCCCTGCTGGAGGACGGCTCCGACCTGGGCTACGTGGAGAACGGCACCCCCTGTGGGCCCAACATGATGTGTCTGGAGCGCCGCTGCCTGCCGGCGGCCGCCTTCAACCTCAGCGCCTGCCCCAGCTCCTCTGGACCCACACGCACCTGCTCGGACCACGGGGTGAGGGGGGGGGGGGGTCTGGTTTATATATACTGTGTGTGTGTGTGTGTGTGTTTATATGATACAATATATGACAGCATTTTGCCTTTTGTTATCTAATTTTGTCTTGTTTATTTTGTGTGTGTGTGTGTGTGTGTGTGTGTGTCTACACAATGTGATTGTATTCTGCCTTTATTATATATGCAGTATTGTGTGTGTGTGTGTGTGTGTGTACAATATGTGACTGTATTCTGCCTTTATTATATATGCAGTATTGTGTGTGTGTGTGTGTGCGTGACTAAAATATGTGATAGTATTCTGCCTTTATTATATACACAGTATAATGTGTGTGTATGTGTGCGTGAGCGTGCGTGTGTGTGTGTGCAATATGTGATGGTATTCTGCCTTTATTATATATACAGGTGTGACACATGCTTCCTTATATCACCCCTCTCTTCAGACCTGCAGTAACGAGGTCAAGTGTATCTGTGACAGGGATTACACTGGCAAGGACTGCAGTGTGTTTGACCCCATCCCCGAACCCACAGCCCCGGCAGGCCTAGAGAAGAAAGGTGTCTGTCCGTCTGTCTATTTGTCTGTCTCTATCTCTCTCTGTCTCTCTCCCTCTCTCTCTCTGTCTCTCTCTCTCTCTCTGTATCTCTCTCACACACCCTCTTTCCATAGTCCCCACCCATCAGTCACTGTAACCATCTAACTGCTCCCGATGGTTAGTCGGATTGGTAGCATTGGGAGTTGCAGCGTCAAACATGTAGCCGTGTGCCCAGACTAGGTAGGTTCACTGACACTGGACCAGTCAGGGAATAGAGTAGGCTGACTGATATCTGTGTCAGGCACATCCATCTGTGGAGCCGTCCTGTGAAACTGTTTGAAAAGCACTTTCAAGAAGTACTTGGCAGGTGATTGGACGAACCTGTGAACCAGCCGAGCATGTTATTAAATCCACTCTTGCAGTAGAAAAGTCAGGAGAAGATTGAATACATATTTTCCTTTGAGAAAAGCCTTTGCTCTTCTAATAATTTAGAATAAAACTGATGCTATATTGCATCATCTACATTAACTTCTGTAGGGACTGCCGTTGAATTTTTCGAACTGTTTTCGAGTCGCCTTTGTCACAAGTAAACCACGCCCGTAGCTAAAAGTGCGACGCCGATTGGCCACACAAACACCATGATTTCCAAGCACTCCAGGCTGACTCTCGAGAAGCAGCCAAACTGTTCTTGCTCACAATCTTCCTCTTCTCTAGTCCTTGGTGTCTCTCTCTCTCTGTCTCTCTCTCTCCAGCTGATGTCGTCAACTTATACAGTGTTTTTTGTCGCTGTCCCTTTGACGTGTTTTTTTTTCTTTTTTTCTTTTTGTGGTGTATTGTTTCTGCCCCCACCCCCCCTCCCTTCCCCTGTCCAGGTCCCAGTGGCACCAATATCATAATAGGTTCCATCGCAGGTGCTATTCTCCTGGCAGCTATAGTCCTAGGGGGAACAGGATGGGGATTTAAGTAAGAACAGTTTATAGCATGCCTTTGTGTACCTGTCTTTAACTTAAAGCTCTCCCCCCCGCCCACTGTACACACACTCATAGTGCAGTATGAACATGTTATGCTTGCTGTAGGTCAGTAAATGTATAATCACAAATATATTAACATATTATCACAACAATTTAGGCGAGCAACAAAGTTATATTTTTAGGACGTTTAACGGCCGGGCTGATAGAGGGAATGGTGGGCATAAGGGTGGGGCTAAGAAACAAGCTAACCATTTTCTTTTAACGTAATGTTTGTAGTGTTTTACCTGCTTCTATGACGTATTTCCTTTGCATTCTATGATAAAAGCGCTTCAAAAACGTGAGCGAGGCGGGAAAAATAGACTCCAGGCGGGAAGAAAAGTTCCGTCTTCGCCTGGGCTCAGTGAGCAGCTCCGTCCTCGCGTGCAGTGTGCAAAGACTCATTGATTAACATGGGAGCGGATGCAAAGCGGAAACGCTCCGCGTCAGCCTCGTGTGCAGTGTGCAACGGCCTTAATAGCTTTTATGCCAGTCCAGTAGGGATAGTGCTATTAGGGTAGGTCTCAATGCTATTCTGCCAAATGACTACAGCGTGATTCCTGATGTCCAGCGTTGTACAGTCAACTATATCGCCCTCGTTGCATCACACTGTACACAAATTGCCTGAATGCAATTCCACTGGTGGTGCCACGCATGGATCTTTCCATATTGGGAAATTCCTATTTCTTGTTTTTAATTTCTATTATGAATCCTTGTGCCTTGAGGTCCTATGTAGCATCGGTATTTCTCTCAACAGCTGCAGCAACAGTGCCCTAACATGTACGCCCTTAACTAAAGTACTATGTACTGTGTGCTGCCACACCCCTGCATGGTTCAGTTTACCTATTAAATAAAGGTGATGATATATGGGACACATATACGGCTTTGACTGTTAGTGGGCAACTAACAATGTAAAAACTAAAAATATCTTCGTCGCCCTGATTAGTTGCTGTGTCTCACCTGGTTGCCCGTTGCCAGGCAACATTGTTCAAAACCTGGTTGCCCTGTGCATCATCACCTTCGCACTGTGGCCTGAAAGGACTTTATCCCAAGGAGAAACTGGTGGTCTGAAAAATCCACCAAACTATGGATTATTTCAGGTTAATAATCTGTACTCTGGTTAAGTAATGCTAGAAGGTAATCAACAGTCCTTTTGGGAAACATGGAGTAGTGCATGCATGCATGAGCTGGATCTCCATCAGCAGGTTGTCTTGTCTTGGCGGTATGACTCCTGGCTGGGAGAACGGACATGGTGGGCCCGTTAAGACAGTCCCAAAACCTTTTAAGGGGTCGGGCTGGTCGTTGCCACAGCTACGGACTTGCTTGTATACCTGATGCACTTGGCCTATCCAACAGCACAGCATCTTGGATAGGCCAGAGGTGCATTCAGATTTGTCGAACATTCGTGACAAACATTTTTGCTTTGGACTTGAATTTTGAATGATTTGTGTAAACACTCCAAACATTTTAGATTTAAACTGTCACCCTTTGTCCAGCTTCAAAGTGTGTTCGCCGAGAACTACCTCCTCAAACAGTTTGCTCTTGTTTGCAAACATTTGCAGTGAACACAATGCAAAACAATTTAAATATGTTTGCAAACGTTCACTATGTTTGGCAATTCTGAACGTACCTCTGGTCGAAGAATGATGGAGCAATCAATCAATGGATTCAAGCATTCCTTGATTGCAACTTCCGAATCACTTCATTCACACTGGTCTTACTACAGCATTAATGATGTGTGTACCTTTATAGAGAGCCAAGGTCACTTCCGTGTTATGGGACCTTAGTTTGGAAACATTATGTATGGTAGTCAACGGTCAGAATAACATTATTTTTAGATCCTGTTTTATTTGTGACACGTAGTACACATATGATGTTTGACTATTTTAAAGAAAATTCTTAAAATCAAGAAAGTCAGTTTGTTGTGCATTTGTTTTATTTTTATATATATATATATATATGACTGAAAATATGTAGTTAGTAAGACTACAAACCCTGTGCCACGTAGAGATCGTTGTGTGAGATGAAAGCTGTAGTTCACTGAGCGGTTACACACAAAACTAAAGATTACATTATAATTTCAAAACAAACTGCAACGTTCTTGACTTGAACAATTTTCTTTTATACAGACACACATCATATGTGTACTTCGTGTCACAATTCAAACAGGATCGAAAAATAATTTTATTCTCGTCGTCGACTACCTTGCATATTTTTTCCAATCTAAGGTCCCATAAAGCGGAAGTGACCTTGGCTCTCTACTAGTTATTAGATATACAGTACACAGCCTTTTTTATTTTTGTTGTTGCACTGTATATTGAATATCAATTATGATCTTCACGTTTTCTGATGTTGTGTTATTTCTCCCAATGTCTTCCTATTTTCTCCCTGGATGCAGGAACATTCGAAGAGGAAGGTATAACCTTGCCGTATCATCCACTCTTATCTTACCCTGGCCTTTAATTCCATCTCTCTAGCTTAGTAAACCCCTAGTGAAATACCCCTTGAAGCAAAGTCGTTTGTTAAAGGCTCAACTGATATTACTTCTTACCTCTATATAAATCATTCATTGTGTTCACTGATGAAAATAATCCTTTGGTCAAATGTTGTCCTCAATTATATACTTTATTGCATCTAGGAAGTTGGGCCATGTATCCTCAAATTAAAAAATCACATTTTCTTAAAATTTGAACATCAAATATTTAATTTATTTCAAGACACATTTCTATTCTGGATGAAAATAAGATGCATATTTCTTAAAGATGAATGTAGTTGATTTGTTTCCCATTTGGTAGTACATACTGCCTGCAATAGAAACTTTGACCAGCTTTGTAGATGTGAACGACATTTCTGAGAAACAGGAGTCTGCGTGTGCGTGTGTGTGTGTGTGTGTGGGGGGGGGGGGTGTGTGTGTGTGTGGGGGGTGGGGGGGGGGCGAGTATAGGTTCATAACATAGCATGACCAAAGCATTACTTTCACCTGGAACTCCGACGCGTGACTTTAGATTGAGGTGAGGAATATAATACAGTATGACTGTAAGTTTTGTCATAAAAAACAAATGTAAATAAGACACAAAGATCAATTATCAGTATCACTTTAACCCCTTGCTTTTATTTCCTTTCTCCTCCACCTGCATCACAGTGTGGCTCTGATACGATCACTCACCTCAGCATCCTCTTGTTACGTTTCAGATCTGGTGGAGGATAATATGGATGTCTGCCGTTCTGTCTGTCTGTCCACTTCCGTCTTCCTCACTTAGTGTCGTTTCCACATCGGAGAAGGGGGTGGGGGGGTGGGAGGAGAAGTCTTCACACTTCCATCCTGGACTTCTGCTGAGACCTCTTCTGATATTGTCTCCTCCTCCTGCTGTGTTCTTCTGGTCTGTCCCCTTGCCTGGCTCCGCCCCCTTTCCCTGGGACTGAACCACACCAGCCAATCATATTGCTGTGGTTGCTGCCATCTGGACACAGAGGGTCTTTCAGGGGAGGGAGGTCTGGGCCGAGCAGAAGACAATCCCCTTCAGGAGCACTGGTCTTCCCTCCCAACCCTTCCCCTCCCAGTGTGAACGCCTTGAAGCTTGTCCTCAACACATCCACGGTGGACCTATGCCTGCCTGTCTGCCTGTATACAAACTACTGTACATGGCAACCAGTAGAGACAGGGTATTTATATAGTGTTGGACTGGCCTGGCTGTCTAGCAGACTCCTGAAGTGCTGAAATATTGGAATAAGAACATGATGGAAATGGTTTCATAGATTCATGTTAACGCAACTGAGTGATTGTAACCTGCTCACAGGTTTATCTACGCATTCGTGACTACGTGAAGATGATTAATGAAGAATCCGGCATTCGGCCGCTGATGGCAGGCTTTCCCCAAAGATGAGAGACTAATAGTCCTGTACAAGAGTCTGAGAAAGACACTAATCAGTAATCAAGACTTCAGACTGACTCTTATTTTGTGTTTGATGTTTACCGGTATGCTCATTTGAACTTGAGGCAACCTATCTGCCACTCATAAAATGTTCAGGTACAAAATGGAGGCCAGGTGTTTATGGTTTTGAGATCATTTTATTAAAAAAAAAAAAAAGAATAGGAAAAAGAATACTGAACTGAAGCAGCAGAGACCACAACTGAGTGTTTCGAACCACAGAACTACTGACATGCATTCCACCTCTAATGCAGTGTTCCCAAACCCCATCTGTGCAAACGGTCACCGCCGAGATTCGTAAGATAAGGAGGTTCGATCGATCATCGCGTGCACTGTATATGTCTGCACAC
The DNA here is from genome assembly GCA_027564635.1 of Typhlichthys eigenmanni. Lineage (NCBI taxonomy): Eukaryota > Metazoa > Chordata > Actinopteri > Percopsiformes > Amblyopsidae > Typhlichthys > Typhlichthys eigenmanni. Next base: position 861,000 of record JAODUK010000023.1, read on the forward strand.
AAGTGTGAGTGAGTGCAAGCGATTTTTAAGGAAAGAAAAAAAATAACGTTTGAGGGTTTACACTATAGTGTTAGGGCAGCTGTGTTCACCTAAACTGGGACATTGATACAGTATGTTTTTACCTTTTTAGACTTGTTTATACTTCATATTGTGCTCTACAGCCATGGAGCAGCACATTTCATAAATGATTACCGTTTTTATGTCATATCTACATGAAATGTACACTAGCCAACTGTATGTACACACACCACTTAGTAAATATGTGCACAGTGCAAGATATACTGAATGTTAAATACACTGTATGACATTAATTTAATAAAAGATATGTTAGAATAATGAGTTCTGACTCAGCAAAACATAGCAATCTGGCTTGAACCCACTTGCAATGAATGGCAACTCTACTGTAGTTTATTCGTCTATCAATGTGGCATAATTGCTCAGATAGGTCATTCCAAAAAGCTCTGATAAACATATTTTAAAAAAGATGTTGACAGGAATAATGGTCCTGTATTAATGATTTTGCCCAGAGACTTTGACATAAATGAGATTGAAGATGCACTATTGACACAATATTAGTTACTATCCAATACTCTGATTTAGGAAAGCATCAAAAAAGAAATCTTACCCTGTATTTTGTAGAAACTTGGAATTACATAATACTGTAGATGAAATTGAAAGGAAAATAAATACAAAAATTAAACACTTCTAATGACTGCTAATCTCACATTTCCTTAGTCTGTGTTGAAGATTACTGCTTGAACATGCTTTCAGATGCCTGAAATCAAATCCAATGTTTTTAAAAATGACTTAAGAATATGCCAGGAAATTGATGAGTATTTCAATAAAAAAGTTGCAGACAGAACATTCTACATTACTGTTACCTTTATTTTTCATCATCTTATTACTTGGTGTGATAGAATTGCACAATTAAAGTCTTTAGGGCTCACACCAATCCTTAACAACAGTAACATCACCACTGACCTAGGCACTGAGTAATGTTGTTTAATTGACTTATAAAACTATACTGTACCTTGGCCATGCACATCACAAATCTAACTCCAGGCTTATCACAAATTCAATTGGTGATCTAATTAGCATAAAATGGCATACCTGGTGTAGTTTAATCATAACACGTGTGCTATTGTGCTTTTTTGCTGTAAACATATTAGTGACTGTCTGTAAAAATGGCCAGAGACCTCCCTCCTCCCTGTCAGTCAACCACCTCACCGATGTCCCCCTTTGTCTTCGGGGCCTGCCACCACTCGGCGAGGAAGGACTCCTCGTAGTCGCCGAGCCCCTCGAACTCAGCGTCGGGAGATTGTTCGTCGGTGGTGCCTACCTCCTCGGGCCCTACCTCGCCCTAGTGGTGAACATAAAACAACTCTGTGGGCCAACAGCAGCCAGCCTCTCGCGTGTGTCAACAGACACTTGGCACGCAACTGTAGCAAACACGTGTTTCGCTTTTCTGTTTTGAGAAAACCTTCCACACTCAAGCCCTGTAATTTACCCCCCTCCCCCAGCCAAATACACTCACACACAAACAACCTCAAGATGAGGGGGTGCGGTGAATCGGGGGGAGGGGCAGACTTGGGTGAATGGCATGGCAGGACTTCTTTGGTCCACACCTCTCGGCCACATATCACACACTACTGGCACATAACCCCCCCCCCACCCCCCATCTAACAGTAGGCAGTTGGCAGGCAACACAAACAGGAGGGGCTTGTTCCATAGTTAGCATGGCAGTGAGGTTTTCCTCTCATCTCCTGAGGGTAAACTCTCAATTAAAGCAGTGTTGTGCAATTTAAAACCTCAATACAAACACATGCGTAATATCTGAGCTAATGTCGTGAGTGACCTTGGACATGCCCATTGTGTGTGTGTGTGTGTGTGTGTGTACGTGCGTCAAATCTAATATAAACTACTTAAATGTTATAGATTATTATGGAATAAATGTATGGAATAATTAAATGGTTTTAATGGTGATTTTTTTTTTTTTTGTTAACTCCCTTGTACAGTATGCCTTTTGAGCCTTTTGAGAATGGTGACAACTATCAGGCATCCATTCACCACCTTTGTACACGTATAAAGACCTCTCCTTCCCCTTAACAAGGAAAAGGGAACTCACCTCATCGTCTGTTTGTAGGTAGTGAAGTGCAAACTCCAGCATTTCCTTCTGCTTAGTAGTCTGGTTATAGTACCTCAATGCATCCTGGGAAACAAACGGCCATTATATTTAAGGAACAATTTATGCTGCTGACATTTAACTGCTCCTTTTCCCTTTGAAGTTAGGAAACCTTATGGTATTTACTTGCAACGCCAACTTTATTTGAAACAGAGGGGGTTGCAGAGAGTTTTGTGGGTTTGCTCAATTAAACGCAATGTTGCCGCGCTTTAGCGGGGCAAATTCTCCACTGGCAAAGCATGGCCAAAGATTGAGGAAAAAAGCAAGTCTGCCTTTACAAGGGTATATGGGACTGTAATTGCCACCCTTAGATTGTGTTAATGTTCACGCCAAACCAGCTTAACTATACGTTTCCTGTTTTGGTTAAGTGTGGTCAGCGCCACTGCTGGTGTGATCCTTTGACAATATCTCTAGTCAGAGTCAAGTTTAGTTCATATGGGACTGATCATATATATATATATATATATATATATATATATATATATATATATATATAAACACTTATACACACTAAACACAGGG
>JAODUK010000023.1:869342-888601 GCA_027564635.1 Typhlichthys eigenmanni
TATTATAAGGAACAAACAGGTCTTGGTAGTGGACTCAGACATACAGTATATTATAAGGAACAAACATGTCTTGGTAGACAGATTTATGGACGATTGAAGTGAATGTTTTGATATGAATCCATTAAATTCAACAAAGGAAAACCCCAGAATGGTTTATATATCTAATGTAAAAGCAGTTCTAGAATAGCTCTAGAATAGCTCTAGACAAATATGAACAAAAATATGTACAAATAGAAGGACATTTCAAATTGTAAAAGGAACATTGGACTGAGTTTGGCTACTTAGATTATTATTTTCCCTTTTATATAAACAATATTCACAGACAGAAAATAGAATTGTCAACCAATAAGAAACTGTGATTTTCTAAATGCTTCTGCCTCCTTGTCAGGTGGGGTCATTCCCCCTGATGCTGTGTTGGTGTTTGACGTGCTGCTGATGGATATATGGAACGCAGAAGACAAGATTCAGACCCGCACTGTTAACAAGCCTGCCAACTGCCCCCGCACCGTGGTGGCATCAGATTACCTCCGCTACCACTACAATGGCACCCTGCTGACTGGAGCGCTCTTTGACTCCAGGTAAGATTGTGCAGATACAGTATCTAAGTAGCCTGACACACCAAATGGATTATTAAATCACAGCTGAAGAACCGTCCATCGAAACTGTTTGAAAGTGGCAGGCATGTTCAAAAAAAGAATTGGCAGTGTGTAAACCAGAGAGTATAACTAATTTTAACATTAACTAAGGCTAGTGTTAACCAGAGAGTACAACTAAGTTTAACATTAACTAAGGCTAGTGTGTTAACCAGAGAGTACAACTCACTTTAACATTAACTAAGGCTAGTGTGTAAACCAGAGAGTATAACTAACTTTAACATTAACTAAGGCTAGTGTGTAAACCAGAGAGTACAACTCACTTTAACATTAACTAAGGCTAGTGTGTAAACCATAGAGTACAACTAACTGTAACATTAACTAAGGCTAGTGTTAACCAGAGTACAACTAACTTTAACATTAACTAAGGCTAGTGTGTAAACTATAGAGTACAACTCACTTTAACATTAACAAAGGCTAGTGTGTAAACCATAGAGTACACCCCTCTTTAAAATTAACTAAGTAACATAATACATTGTAATAATTAACACTAAAGGTAAAGGAGATGGTTAAATATGAAAACCAAATGTTTTCCTGTAACTGTGTTTTACTCAGTTCTTCAAGGAATTCAACCTACGACACCTACGTGGGACAAGGTGACCTCATCACAGGCGTGGACGAGGGTCTCCTGGGCATGTGTGTCGGAGAGAGACGCTTCATCGTAATCCCACCATTTTTGGCGTACGGGGAGAAGGGCTATGGTAATGAATCCTGTTCAGCCATAACGTAGCTAAGCAACAAGCAATCGATACCCCCCTTCCCCCCCCTACCCCCTTTATTGAGTATGAGTATGTGTTTGGCAAAGTGCAAATCTAAATCCCTCTGTGGGGTTTTGAGGCTATATTTTAAATAATTAATTATTACAAATGTTGTTAATGTCTTATTTTGTAATATTTTTTTGTTGGGCCGCATGTTTCCGGACCGGTAAATATGAGCAAATATCGCTGACTGAAAAAGTGTATGTGGTACATAGAAGTAGGTGATATTAATGCACCATGTAGACAGTAGGTGGCAGTATTACACTAATAGTGTTGGATCCCAACCTCCGTGAAACAACACAGAACAGGAACATTTCAGAAAGCTGATCAGTTGGCCTTGGAAAAAGCTCTTGTTCCTATACCAGACTGGTCTTGGCCTATGGCGTTGGCTCATGCCTGCAGCCGGCTGAACTAGGCTTCCCTAGTTTTTACTTGCTTTATAATTATACATGACATTTTGAATAAAATGTGTATTTGTTTATATTCATATTCTAAACTTAAAAATTATAACGGTGCAGAAGAGACACTAGTGAGTCTCAGTACAGAGACATTCATCTCAACAGGCTCCAAGATCCCTCCTCAGGCCACGCTGGTGTTCGAGGTGCTGCTGGTGGACCTCTTCAACCCCAAAGACGACCTCATCGTGGAGGTGAAGGAGGTGCCCAAGGTCTGCACCCGCCGGACGGTGGTCGGGGACTACATCCGGTATCACTACAACGGGACCTTTCAGGACGGCACTGCCTTTGACTCGAGGTAGACAAAGTGACAAAGCTGCGGTGAATTGAACGGTAGACCCAAGGTGCGTTCGGATTCGGCGAACATTTGAGGCGAACGAGTTTGCTTTGAACTTTAACATTTGAACTTCTTTATGAAACATTCCAAACCGTTAGATTTAAATTGTAAACCATTGTTCAGTGTTCATGCGTGTTCGCAGAGAACGACCTCCTGTTATTGCTAATGTTTGCAGCAAACTCAAAGTAAACAAAACAGTTTAAATATGTTTGAAAACGTTTGCCGTTGTTTGCCTATTTGAATGCACCTCTAGTGAAGGCCAACGTTCCCTGGTGGCTTCTGACGCACGTCGACGGCAAGGTGTCAAATCCATAAAAATGCTTTTATGAGCTTCTTCATTTATTTGGTTTTACGTTCGTTGTTAAAATTGCATTCCTTGATTCCGCCGCCTTGCCGCCAGTGAGCATTGGCCTTGAGTCGCTTCTGGGGTCTAAACAAATCAAGGTTTACAGAAGCACAAGACATAGGCTCATCTTATCCACCGCATGGTATCGTCTCGACTGTACGACGCTTTGCATGCCCTGGAGTGATAGCGTGCATATAGCAAAATATTTACTTTGACTGCCTAACAGTCGTAATTAACAACAATATGTGCCTTTGACAAAACAAGTGTGTTTACAACACAAGTTAAATCACAGGCCATTCATTTTCCATTCTCTAAACCAGAAGTCCTGCTTTGGGCAAGGTCACCTCTGCACATTATACTTACTGACTTCCCAGGTCTGTAGTAGTACTCTAAATACTGTAATACTCAGGAGACTCTCTTTCTCTTTCCATCTCTCTCTCTCTCTCTCTCTCTCTCTCTCTCTCTCTCTCTCTCTCTCTCTCTCTCTCAGCTACCAGCGTAACAGCACTTACAACACCTACATTGGCAAAGGCTACGTGATCTCAGGCGTGGACAAGGCCCTGCAGGGTTTGTGCATGGGAGAGAAGAGACGGATCACCGTGCCCCCTCACATGGCCTATGGAGAGAAAGGAGTGGGTGAGCCTGAGGCATGCAGAGTATGCCTTTACTTGACTAGTCTCACAGAGTTAGCCTTTACTTGACTAGTCTCACATAGTATGGCTCTACTTGACTAGTCTCACAGAGTTATCCTTTACTTGACTAGTCTCACAGAGTAAGCCTTTACTTGACTAGTCTCACAGAGTATGGCTCTACTTGACTAGTCTCGCAGACTTAGCCTCTACTTTAGTAGTCTCGCAGAGTATGCCTTTACTTGACTAGTCTCACAGAGTATAGCTTTACTTGAGTAGACTCGCAGAGTTATCCTTTACTTGACTAGTCTCACAGTTAGCCTTTACTTGAGTAGACTCACAGAGTAAGCCTTTACTTGACTAGTCTCACAGAGTATACCTTTACTTGAGTAGACTCGCAGAGTTATCCTTTACTTGACTAGTCTCACAGTTAACCTTTACTTGAGTAGACTCGCAGAGTTAGCCTTTACTTGACTAGTCTCACAGTTAGCCTTTACTTAAGTAGACTAGCAGAGTTAGCCTTTACTTGAGTAGGGAAGAGGCTGAGACTACAGTATTTCTTCTCCCGCTGCAGGAGACCTCATTCCCAGCTCCGCGGTTCTGGTGTTTGACATTCACGTCATCGATTTCCACAACCCCAGTGACCAGGTCGCGATCAAGGTCACTCACAAGCCGGAGAAATGTGAGATGACCAGCGAAGCCGACGACTTGATCCAGTACCGCTACAACTGCTCCTTGATGGACGGCACTCTGCTCTACTCCTCGTGAGCGCCCTCTACCCTTCACTTCGCCACACAGCATCCTCCACTTGCATGTAATCATTACTGGCTCCTCAAGCAGATTGTCAAGCAGCCCGTCCTTAATATAACACAATGTAATGTACATATACCTTTACCTATGAACCGTCATTAATATAACACAATGTAATGTACATATACCTGTACCTATGAACCGTCCTTAATATAACACAATGTAATGTACATATACCTGTACCTACCGACTGCAGAGCGTGTGCCAGCGAGTTAAAGGCCGGTTTAATCATTAGAACACTTGCTATCTTTGAGCTCCAATCAAAACAAACGCCCTCAGAAGTTCCGTCCCCCACACATTGAAACGCATTGTGAAGCTAAGCGGCATTGTTGTTGTGAGCAGTGTTCACTACTTTGATTATGTTGCTATTTACGGACCCAGGGCTGTGTAAAAGTGCCGGATAATTTTTTCAGCACACAGAGAATGGTAAGCTAGCGAAATGCGTTGTTATTTGGTGATTTTGACACAAGGTGTATTAGCTTACAATTACAGTAGCTTGCAATAGCTGACTACACCTTTAAAGCAGAACATACTTTATTCTAGAGAGAAAATGACCCGGTTGCTTTATCGTGCACGGTTTCGTGATTTCCGTGCGGTCCTTTCCAGGGACCACTATGACACACCCACCAGTACAACTCTTGGGGCGAAGAAGGTGATCCCGGGTCTCGACATAGGTCTGAGGGGCATGTGCGTAGGCGAGCGGAGAGAGGTGGTATGTCCGCCCCACTTGGGACACGGAGAAAATGGAGGTGAGAAAACTACCGCTCATGTTGTGTGGAATGTTGCGAGGAACGATCTCAGTCAGGTCGAACTATATTTGTCCCACTTAGTTTAGTCAGTAGTAAAAAAAATAAAAAACATAAGTGGTATAAAAATAAATTTTAGGTATAAACTACATTGTCAAAAGTACACACGGTAGGCTACAACATGTCACTGATGCATGTTAGCATCTGTCAGTGAGCTGACATACATGTTGACATGTACCAGTTGACGTACATGTTTGACATGCATCTATCTGGGTCTCCGCAGCCAAAGGGGTCCCTGGGAGTGCAGTGCTGTTCTTCCAGCTGGAGTTGCTGGACCTCCAGAAGGGGGTCCCTGATGGGTACATGTTTGTGTGGCTGGAGGACGGCCCTGATTCCCTCTTCCCAGTCATGGACCTGAACGGTGATCAGGAAGTGCCCCTGGACGAGGTTTGTGTGTTTGTGTGTGTGGTGGGGGAATATCTTTCTAGATCAGCATGGTGTTGTGTATGTGTGTGTGTGTGTGTGTGGCGGGGGAATATCTTTCTAGATCAGTGTGGTGTGTATGTGTGTGTGTGGTGCTATCGGGTTCCACTCCAAGCCATGTATGCATTCGGTCAGTCACTATATGTGGTTCCTTGCTAAATGTATCAATTGTTCAAACCAAACTTTAAAATGGTACAGTTGATTACATTATAGCCCGTCCAGAATGCTAAATTCCCACCCCTGCATACTGCCACGGTTTGGTGGACGCTAGTTGTTAGAGGAAACCAGTGAGATAATGTTTCTACAAGTTAGCACGGATCGTTTGTGTTCTGGAGGAGCTAATCCAGTCAAATGTGCCTGACCCCAATGTTGACTGTTGAACCAAGCGACGGACACTAATGCTATGTCATGCCGTCTCCAGTTCTCAGAGTTCATCATGATCCAGGTTAAGGAGGGCAAAGGGCGCCTACGGCCAGGGATGGATGCTGACGTCATCATTAAGGACATGTTCGACAACCAGGACCGCAACCAGGATGGGAAGATTGTTGCACACGAGCTGAATGCGGACGAGCGCTCGACCAGACATGAGGAGCTTTAAGGCGACGTCCCTGTAATGGACACCAGGGGGCAGCAGAGAGGCGACAGCAGCTCATTTTTACTGTGACGTGTGTAAGCATAGTGGGACCGGTTGGATGGTACTGATTTAACGATCTTGATGGTGGATAGTTTTGTGCCTTTGTCAAACAGAAGTGGACAAGTGGTTTTTGTTGCTTGCTGTTGAAACAGCACGCAAACTATTTTGCGGCCGTTGCAGTATAATTAAGAAGCTGTGTTGAATACAGCCGTGTGCCTGCAGAAACATGGACTGCCAAAGTAGTTGCTGAAGCAGAACAGTATGTATGGTTTGGCAATGGCTCTGTTCAAGAGAGGTCTGAAAATGTGAACGAAGAAAATGTGCAGCTGCAGGGTGGACACATTTTCATCAAGCGTTTGTAACACATTTAATTGGCATTCCGAAAATTATTGTATTTGCAGCAGATGTCGTGGATGTAGAGTACATCTTTCTGACACACGTCCCCTAAGTATATAGTCTAAGAGCAGTGGTGTGTATAGTATACTATGTTTGTGCAATACCCAAAAACACATTATAAAAGTGAAATTTGTTGTGGACCATATCAAACAGCAGTTTTATAATAAAAAATAAAATAATGAAATGTTTACTTTTACTTGTGACATTACATACCTTAATCCAGAAAGTGTGTGTGTGTGCATATTTTAAATGAGCAAACAATTAGATGAGACGAGGTTGACAACAGATTATATATTTTTTCAGGCTGGAACATGTGAACAAGTTAAAATAGTTTTATAGTGAAATAAATACTCTGCTAATATTCTGGGAGCAGCAAAACCCCAAATACAAAAAAAAAATACTTTTAATATCATACAGTTGCAAGCAAAACTTAATAGGCTTATGTGAACCATAGAAATAAACTGAAAGGTAGCATCTTAAAATGGTTGCATACAGTATCAGTGGTTCGGACTAGTTGCTTTAGTTGATGAATCAATGAATACTGGTTACAGCTATTCGATTATTTTTTCTTCTTTCTGTAGTAAACAACATACTGCAGGTGCTTAAATATGCCACATGGTGGCACTGTGATGTTACCTATATAGTTCTATGGGTGTTCCACAGAAGTACGTTCAGTTAGAAGATAATGTATGCATCAAAAGACTAGCTAAAACATGGAATTAAATACTTCCTGGACTTTTTAGTAAAGTAACTTGACATATTTCACCACCTTAAAAATTACTGTCAAAATTAATTTAAAAGTGACTTTACAGTTTACAATGACAGCACTTGTGCGTTTGCTTGGTAAACCGTGACCTTGTTTATCTTTGTCCTTAAGATACATATGCAAGACATGACCCATGTCCACAACATTAAACCTTTCAAAATACAAAGAAATAATCAATACCTGAAACTACATGCATACGTACAGTACAATCAGGTCTGGCCGTGTCCAGTGGAGTGTATAACTATAATTATATACTCCAGTGGAGTGTATATGTAACTATAATTATATACATATACTCCAGTGAAGTGTGTGTCTGTGTCTGTGTGTGTATGTATATATATATATATCTATATCTATCTATAAATATGATGGCGTTACGGATGGATTAGGGACACAGGTGGACATCCGCTTTGACACAATACAATCTGACAAAAGAAAACACCAAAATAAACAATGTCTAACAACTCCAGGCTTTTAGTAAAATGACAAATAAAAAGACAGATGTACCTTTCCTAGTGCTGTGCAAAGACCCCAACAGGACACTGAACAAGTGTCACATCCTACAGCAGTGTGCTGTCTGTTTATTTATGACCGGTGAGGTAAAACAAGACAGCATTAGCCACCTCCAAGGTCTCGTCCTTCACGAGGACAACGTCATAAGAGCTCACATAGGACTGCTTCCTCTCTTCCACCTGAGAAACCGCACAAGCACAATTACAATTTAATATAAAATTAAATATAATAATATATCAAATGTAATAAACACAAAAGGTAGCTCAACTAAGTTGTGCTCGTTATATTGTTGGTAGACATTAATTAATTTCTGAATTTAATATGTATTTATGGACAACTTAATACTGTTGCTGGAGACAGAAATGGTACCCATTAAAATAATATGCATTATATGTAAGCTATGTTCTTACTCTCAACCCAAATGTATTAGTTTAATATATTCATTTAGTAAAACCCATAACCGTATAGTTGACTTAAAGCCAAAGTCCAGACACATCCTTAATTAATTAAAAGCTTCCTTCCATGAGTCAAAGGTATAGTCAGCGATTGTAAGGGAGGGAGGTATCAAGTTCAAATATCAACAAGCTTTCTCCACATTGACAACTATATCTTTAACTCCCTCCTTCCTTCATGAACAACACTAGATTGGCGGAGGGGCAGTAAAGCAATGCCTGTGATGATGACCTTGTCATTAAGGAAGCCGATCTTCAAGATGTGGTCCATGTCCTGCACACCGTCGGCCATGGTCAGGTCTCCCATGGAGTCCCCCAGCAGTAGGACGTTGGGCCGGGTCCGCAGCTGCTGGAAGTGGCCGGTGTTGAGCAGCGCACCCTCTCTCTTGTTGTAGATGTGGATCAGCTCTCCTTTAAAGGCCTTCAGCACTCCCTGTGTGGGTCGCCAGGGGAACGAGAAGATTAGCTAGCCTCGCGACAAGACCGCCCTGATCTCGCCAACTTCAGTTTGACTTTGCCAGTGAGAATCAGTCTGGCGAGCTGGAAATCCCTTGCGCTTCAGTCCGGTCAACTGTGTGTTTCACCAATAGGTGTTGTACTGTTAGCTACGGGCGTGGTTAAGGTGTTAAGAAGACAACAATGGCTGCTCCTAACGAGGGTAACGTAAATGCTGCAAAGGCTTTTCTCGATTAAAAATGATGATGAAATAGACTTCAACAACTGGCTCTGCTGGTTTCAGTGGATGACTCCCAAGATGGTTGTGTAACAAACCATCTGGCTTGTCAGGTTAAAGATTAGCATCCAAGCAGAAAGATCAGCATGGTCCTTTGGATTTCCTTTCCATGGAAAGTCAGGGAATTAGAAAAATGTTTCGGTGAAATCATCATTGAAATTATTTCAGATAAATTTGCAGCACGTTTACCTATTTGTTCCCATCATATTGAGATATCTCAACACATCTTGACGCTATTGGTGTGAATGTGTACCTGAGTGAGTACCTAATGCCTAAAATATCATCATATTAATTTTCTGTGTACTGTTGTCATGATGGCTGCCATTTTAATCGTTCTGTTGGCCTTTTTATATGTTCATTATAGATCATGGAACTTTTTAGTCAGGGAAAAGGAATTGGACATATGAAGATGGTAACTCTGTAATGCTTACTGCCAGAGAAGGGTTATACGCTGACGGCTGCCGCTACTCACACTCTCATCAAAGTCCATGTAGTTGGAGAAGACCTTGACGTTAGGGTGAAAGACCCCAGCCTGGCGAATCACCTCCTCAAGGATGTCTCCAATCCCAGCCGAGAAGATAAGAAGGGGGATGCTGTGCTCCTGGAGGTGGTCGAAGAACAGCTTGTAGCCCTCCCTGTCAAAACGTAAATCAAGTCAACTGCTGCTAAATAACAACATTGTGATATATTACAGAATAATAATTCTGTAATGAAAAGTAAAAAACCTAACTTTTTTTTATTCTTTTCTTCTTTGCACTATCGGGGTAAGGTGCAGACTAAGTTATGTTCTCGAAGTGTTTACACTGTGCAATGACAATAAAGTTGAATCTGAATCTAATGTCAGAGAACTACAGCGTCTCAGCTGTGGAAAAACAACATGGTGCCCCAACCTCAGCATGGCATCGGACTCCTGCACCACCGAAGCTAGCAGGTCCTTCCTGATCTTCTGCTCGACCATCAGCTCGTGGGCTTTAGTCCACCTGGAGATGTCAATCAAAAAGCCTAGTTGATCAATACATCTTATCAAGGTTCCCCTAACTCTCACTTACTCTCTCTCTAAATGTGCGCACACACTCAAACGCACACACACACACCTCAATGCTCCTTCCTATTTGAGAAGCAAAGTTATGGCAACATGCGATTGAGAGGGCAAGAGAAGAGAGAAAGAAAACATGAATGTAACAGCTAATAACTATTTTACATGTAAAGATATAGTGGCGTAATGGCATCCTGAGCAGAGAATGACATCACGCCGTGTGTCGTAATCCCAGCTCCTGTTCTGCAGTGCATAAAGACGTCTACATGTGTGTATCCCGTTCCAGGCTTAAGGGTTACAGTGCTCTTAAGAGCTGGCTACCCACCATTCCACCATAAGCGGCAGCTTCTCCTCGATGGGCCGCGATGAGTCAATCTCTATGGGATAGTAGGTGTTGAGCAAGCTCTTCAACTGGAGGGAGAATGGGGGACATGCGAAAGCTGTTTTAACTACTGTGTATCTATATTAGCACTGTAAGATAGCGTACATTATAGCAGCACAAACTGAGCACTGTGCTGCCTTGTCTCATAAGCACACTAAATGTTGCATGTTATGTCCTAAAAATTATTTATGAGTGCATTCTGGTCGTTTCATTAATGGCTATAGTTGTAATCGATATTAGGAAATGTGTCATATTTAATTATATATCAGTGAGAGCACCAGAGTTGTTAATAATATTTTGCAGTAGGCAACCTTTTCTTTGCATTCTTCAGTGATAAGTTTGCTGTTATCCAGAATATCTGCAAACAAGACACTGGGTCAAGGCTGCATCTGAACAAATTCAACATATTTAGGTCCATGTCATTCTTGTAGTGTTGTCCGTACAGTTACAGTAGCCTACTTACTGTGACATGTAGGGCAACGTTTTCCATTGAATGCAAACCTCGTTAGCGTCATGTCAAAGTCCGAGATCACCTTGGCAAAAACAAAACAACCTCAATGTTACACATTAAGCCTGCCTCTCCCTCCATATAATATACGGTATGGGATCTTACCTGTAGAGTGTTGGAGCCAGCCTTCTTCATAGACTCAATGATCCGCTCTACTCTTTGGGGGTCTCTCATACAGACAGAAGGACTGGACAACTCTGGAATCTGGGCAAAATGTATTAGCGAGTGTGTGGAAGGAATGGAAAGCTACGTACCGTAGAGACCTGAAAACGATTCGTATTTATTTATGGTTTGTTAACAGTAGTCACTTGATTCTCTAGCATCATAGATATCGATACACACAGCCTACAACTTATCTGATCAATGATACATAACGGTACATAACAGTACGGTAATAACGTCACAACTCGAAAGACAAAACTGTTTTCATTTTGTATCTTTTACCGGTTTCGGTACCGTACCGTACCGTACAAATCAAAGTATTATATATTGACGTGTTTTGGCTAGCTAGATAAGCTAACCAACAGCGAAACGTGCTTACCATTTTCCTAGATGTGTTGTTACTATCAATGTAAACTAACTGTCTGGTTGGTGTAGTTATGCTGACAAGGGGGCAATAGCGTTACTATGTGGCTGCGTTACTGTGTAACTTGTGGCTGCGTTACTGTGTAACTTTTGGCTGGTTTACTGTGTAACTTGTGGCTGCGTACAACCAAGGGACCGGATGTGCGCTCTCCGCCAAAATGACTGCACTAAATGGTTCCTGAACTAAATGGTTCCTGCTTGCATTTGGGCTGCCTACAAACATCAAAGTTTCCTATAACATTCGGCTTTCAAATACGTTTCACAAAAATGCAATATATATTATTTGTATCTACTGCTGTTGTGTATTTCCTCTAACGCATACCTATTATCTATAGTTAAACACGTGTTAGTAAAAGCAGGGCAATACACTAGTAGATATTACACAATAATAGACAAGCAGCTTATTAAAAAAATGAATTTAATTGCAAGTGTTAACATTAGCATTTCTTACATCCAATATAAGGTCAAAATGTCAGAATCACATGCAAGTAAAATAGCTTAACGTATTCCATTCACTTTTTTCTGTTGGTCAAACGGTGTGAACGACATATTTCTGGCTTCCTTAACATCTATACTTATATAGCTTATGTTTTGATAGTGTTTACAGTATAAATGATCATGTCATTGTAACACATTCACAATAACAATCCCTCATCAATTTCATGTCTCTAGAAGACTTCCTCCACAAAATGAAGTCGTTTCTCACAGTTGAATCCAGCTACTCAGCTGCATCTTAAACACGCACAAAAGTTGAAAAGACGTACAACTAAGCGCTAAAACCTTACAACACATTTGATGTGTAAAAGCAGAAGCGACAATAATTAGAACTTTTCAAAAAACAAATCAAAATTGACTGGCTGTATATATCACAATTCCCAAAATACAACCATTTTGGCTTAAGTGTGTGTAATCACATATAGTAGAGAGTCACACTGAAATATCAGCTGACTTAAAACTACGGTGCTTAAGACATTACATTTGATTAGAAGTCAAAAGTGCACTACTTGACGAGCATTTGCAATTTTCCCAAAAGCATATAAACAAACCCTTAACCAACATAATCATGATGGTTATGGCGTCACTGGGGTGACAGATAATTGCACAAGCACACATAAAAATATATTTCCTGGACTCATAGGAATGCATTGAGAAGTAGCTGTCCAAAGTGCAAAAGAAAGGAATGATCCATGCATAATCAATAGCTATATAACATATTATTACAGTGGTTTAAAATGTCAAAGTCATAAACATGGAAAAGCTACATACTCAATTTAATGTTACAGGAATATTATATTTCACCCAGAGGTTAAGGATTTTACATTTCAATGATTCAGGAACCTGGAATAAGATTGTTAGCCATTACACAAGCAACGACGGCAATACAATTGTAGTTAAATATACTCTGTAAAGCTTTTGTAGGAAAGCGGAACATAGCAAAATTAGCAACATTTTTCGAAAGGAATTGACTTTTCCCCTCAAATCATGTTCAATTTAGGCAGTCTGGTTCCAAGCCAAGCAATTCAAACAGAGCAACTTTTGGACTGATGTTAAATTTGCATGATGAGGTGATTGTCACAGTGTCACAGTGGAATGTGACGTCTTTAAGCTAGCTAGATCGAATGTAGGAATGTATACACTGCAATTGTCACTGACCTTTCTCATGCAAGCATAAAATAAAAGGAATGTAAAATATCCCTATACGTGTATACATAATACCAGCTATACTATGTACAATGATTGACCTGATAGACATAATCTATGCTGACCTAGCGGGGCTGTTGTAGTCCCCCGTATAACACTCTTATTCACATGTGTACACTCTGAACGTCCACACCGGCCAATGAGTGGTCAGCGCAGGCCTGCGAACTCCCCTCGTGGCCTATACCAGATGGCGTTAGTCGCCAACAACAACACGTGGTGAAAGCTGATGGAACACTGTTACTTCTTATGACATCCATTACAAGCGCATTCATCTCATTAGATACTGCTGAGGCCAATGTCTGGGGGGAAAGGGGGGTGGGGGGGGGGGTCGATGAAAACTGCTGCAGTGGAAACGAGGATATTTAACGACATGACAAGTAGAGCTTGTTCCTGGATCAACATCATACTTTGATTTCCTGGACCAATCTTGCCGTCAACCAATCACAGCCATCGTTACCTTGCTTTAACGTTGCTAGCCCTGTAGTAGCAGCACGTATACAGCCACAGGTAGCCTACAGCAGAACGCTACCTCTCTAGGCAGGTACTAGACTAGAGATAAAGATTCAATGTTAACCCAATTGCTTAAACGATGTCAGCAGAGGGCTCTGATTGGTTAATGGCAATAGTAGTCCAGATACACATGTAGGACGCAGATCCAAGAACATGAAACATGAAGAAGAATCATTACGTCGTGCATTTAAACACCACACCACACCTCTTACCCCCCACCCCGCCTCCAGAGTGGAGCTCTCTGACATCCATAGAGGCGTCAGATAAAGATGATGAAGATGATAAAGATGGCCGTTTTGGAAGATGGCTACCATGGAGGCCTGGCGCCCCATAAGACTGAAGCCAGCGGCGGCAACGTTTATGGGTGGGAAGGGTGACTGAGGTCGATGAAGATGACCGCCATGCAAGATGGTTGCTGGCGCGGAGAGGGCCTCAGCACTCGACCTGGGACTATCCAGAGCATCCTCACCCAGCGCCGGCAACGTTAATGAAGCGGTGGGAATGGTGGTTGAGGTCGATGAAGACGGCCGACGGCGCGCAAGTTGGCCGCCTCAGCACTCGATCTGGGACTGCAGCTGGCGGCGCAGGGTGAGCGTGCGCCGGTGCAGCTGCTGCATCTGCTGCATGCGGTCCCGCTGGCGCGCCAGGTTCTGCGGCATGGGGTAGCGCTGGCAGCCATACAGGAAGCGGTAGGGGATGCGCACGTGGCAAGCGGCCGCCCGGCAGCGCGGCTGCGGCATGGGCGGCAGCAGCGTCCAGCGCTTGCGCTCGGCGCAGTAGCGGTACGCCTCCTTGCGGTACTGCTTGTCCACGTCGTCGCTGTTCTTCCAGCCACCGATGACGAACACGTCCTGGTCCAGGTGGCACACGGCCGCGCCCTCCACGCTGGTCACCTCCGGCGGCAGGCTCTCCAGGATGCCGTCGGGCACACGAGCGCTAATCTTCTGGCGCGCTAGCTCGTCGCGCGCGGCGTAGCTCTTGGGGCAGCAGGACGCCGTGTGGTAGAAGTTGGTGGAGGCCACGGCCATCTGAAAAATGCAGTAGTTGTCGACGAGCGGTAGGGAGTCCACGTCCTGCCACTGGCGGCTCTCGGTGTCGTAGCGCGTGGTCACCGTCTTCAGGCCGTCCTCGCTGTCCGAGTCCACGGGCGTGCGCGCAGTCACGTAAACGTAGCGGTCCTCCACGGCCACCGCCTTCACGTCGCGCAAGATCTTAGGCGCCGACTCCAGGTTGTGCCACTTGTCATGCTCGGGCTCGTACACGCTGACGTCCTTGAAGCCCGGGCTGAAGTTGCCGTGGCCGCCGATGCTGTACAGCACGTCCTTGACGCACGTCAGGCCGAAGGAGTGCTTGCGCGTGGTCAGGTTGCTCACCTGCTCCCAGGTATTGCGGTTGGGGTTGTAGCGCTCCACCGTCTTGGCGAAGCCCGGCTCCATGGAGCCCGCCACGTAGACGTGCGACTCGGTGGCGGCGATGGCGTGGCCATCCAGGTGGTTGTGGATGTGCGGCAGGTTGACCCAGCGGTCCTCATGCACGAAGTAACCCACGCACTCGCTCAGGTAGTCCCCTCCCTCTGATACGCCCCCCACCACCATGATCACGTCCATGTTCTGGCCGAAGCGCGGCTGGAAGGCGGCGGCGTGCGAGGACCACTGCTCCATGTCGGCCGACGTGAGGTTCTCGAAGCGGACCGCGTGGCCCTCCACGGCCTCCGACACCAGGCGCAGACACGCCTCGCTGGCCGCCACCAGCCGCTCGCTCTTCACCACGCGCGTCAGGTAGGTCGGCTTGATCTGGGGCAGCCGCAGGAGTCGGAAGAGCTCCTCGAAGTAGCGGCCGCGCTCCTCTGCGCTCCGCTGCACCCACTTGACCACAGCCTCGAAAAGCACCTCCTCGGAGTCCACCGTGACCTCGGCGTCTGACAGCCAGTCGCGCACCAGGTGGAAAGGGAGCGTGTAGAACTCCTCGTCCTGGATGACTTTGTGGAAGTTGCGGCGGATCATGTCTGCTGCGCGCAGCGCTAGCTGGTCCAGCGTGTACATGTGCGCCAGGCTGTGCACGGCCACGCAGTTCGTCAGGCTCAGCTTCTTCTTCAGGAACTCCCCACAGAAGTCCTTCAGCTGCAGCAGCAGGAACCTGTGGCCGTGTGGAGATAACGCGAGATGCTAGACCTGCTTAACAATATACATGAAATGCAGCTGGTCCAGTGTATAAATGTGTACAGTTTTGTTAGAATACCTATTATTATTATTATTATTATTATTATTATTATTATTAATATTATTATTAAAAACAAACAAACGTTAACGGTTTTGGCTAGTTGTTTGCTGTTTAAATTGTTAAATACATAACATTACATTACATACACAAATAAACACAAACCTGTCAGCAAGCTCCAGCACTTCGTGTACATTACAGGTACTGACGCGTATTTCTCCAGTGTACATATACTGGATGACACTCTCCACCGTCTCTGGGTCTGGTCCCGATTCTGAGCTCCATTCTTTCATCTCAACCCGTCCGGACAACGATTCAGAAAATTGCCCGCTCAGTAAGGGCGTGAAATAGTCAGTGGCTGCAGCCAGCACTGATCGGTGGGCTGAAAACTCGCAGCTCTGGACATTCCCAGTGGCAGCCCCGCTGCTGAAGGCCAGCGTCACGTCGCAGAACAAGCCCTGCTTCCTCTGCTCGTTCTGCCGGCGAGACAGCTCAGAGCAGTGGGAGGAGGATGTGAAATCCTCGGCCTCTTCTGTATCCCCGTCTGCGGCGAGGGCGCTGGGCGTGCTGGCTCCGCTATTGCTACGGGTGGAATCCTCCGGGTTAGGGGCTGCGGTTGCCATACTGCCAGCAGATGGGAAAAAACGTAATTTAAGGGAAGTAGCGTAGCAGGCAAGAACGCTACATACGCAGATACACATATGAAGTCAAAACACAGAGCGTGGTGAAGTTCGTTTCACATTAGTTTCGTGTTGACGGAGGTGTGGTATAATGCGGATGACGTAGAATCACGGTGCTAATGTCTATTTATTTCTGTTAATATACGCAATGAATCAATGAATTAATTAATCAATTAATGCGTTCATTATTTAAGTGTAATATGATATATGTCTGATTAAAAATGTATCGTTTCAAATCAGATTCTAAATAAAACATTTTGACACTTAAACAGGCTTTCTTGGCTGGATGCCACAATTATAGTTTAGTGAACTGTATTATAATAAAACATATAGAATGTAGATATATTTAGTCTATTATATATTCATGTGACCCAGCTTACGTCTTTCCTCAAGAAGCAATCAATACGGAACGAACTTCACACTCGTAAATACTGCACGGTTGGTTGACATGCGCAGTGACTTCGATGGCGCTACCGTAGCTGTGACGTCACGTAGTTTTCAGCCAGCACTTCATATGATCCATTAACGTTTTTATTATACATCCATTTTGTCCGTGATTTTTAAAATTGTATTTATTTTCATTGCAGCTCAATCATGAGTCCAGCTCACCTGAGCACCAGACGCTAGCTGCGTACCTGCCTTGATACACTAGTAGCACTCACAACAACCGTATGTTGTGTATGAGAGAGGGGAAGAGAGAGGGGCCGAGAGGTATAGGGAGGACGATCTGCCAGTGATCGTACGCATATTTAGTGTGTATGTTGTTCTTACATAATATTAAGCACATTCAACATTTTCCTATTTATTGTTTATATGGACAATGGGTGGAAACATTAGATGCATACAATTATTTAGTTCATATGGCAAAGCACGACCTTAATATCCCACAACATTGTCCCCATTGTCAATAAACATACAGCCTTCATCTTATACACCAAAAATATTACATTCATAACCCATTTCATATTAACTTAATATATCTATGTACTTTAGTGTATAGATGCACTTTAGTAGCTAGGCCACTACCTATTTCACTTTATATGGTTGACTGTGGTATTAAGTAAAATGACATTATGCTGCATTTGTTCTATTTAGAATATTGTTTGCTTATAATTGCTGGTATATGACCTGCCCAACTACTGACAAATGTACTACATGTAAGTCGCTTTGGATAAAACCGTCTGCCAAATGCCGTAAATGTATTGTTTTAACAGAGGCTTTCAGCCAAAGCGACTAGTCTACGCTATTAAGGAGATAGGGGCATATCATGCAGATAGGGGCATATCGTGGGTGAGGCATTGAGCCAATGCTTCACCCACACCAAATGGCTACACTATTTGCATGGAGCGTATTTCCGTTGTGTCCTAATGTCATTGGTGTGTTGTATTTTCTATATACAGCAGATTCAGTACTGTATTTAAATACAGTTTGAGCACACACACTTCACCTAAAGTCTGCACAACAGCAAGGTCACAAAGTAATATCGAACACTATGTAGAATTTATTTATTTTTGTTTTAGTAATTTACACACTAATGCTTCCACTCAACAGTCTACAACTGAGGCACATAGACAGACATAACAAAAAACAAGACTCACAAAACCAGTGAAGAGAAGAAACCACAGTTCAGGTTGTAACATTCAGTTACACAATGACATGGGTCAAATCTGACACACAGTGTGTTTTCATTAAGTTCCCTATTCCATGTTTGATTAAAACAAATACCATCACATTCGTGTTACTTCAATAATTCTTTAAGTTCAATGTTCTAGTTTAAAGTACGTATTAAACATTCACTTTTTTAAATTAGCCGGAACGTAATTTTACTTTATTAACAACCAATTTATTACTAATAGCTCCTCCCAATAATCTTTGAATGATTAACCGCTTCATTAGAATATTTAATGTACTACAAAACTACCCTTTAAAAAAAAAAAGCATTACATTAAGTTGTGGCCTAAGCACTCGCTCATAGAAGATGGAAAAATTAGATGCATACAATTATTTAGTTCATATGGCAATGCACGACTGTAACAATATCCCACAACATGGTCCCCATTGTCAATAAACATACAGCCTTCATCTTATACACCAAAAATATTACATTCATAACCCATTTCATATTAACCGTTAATACATCTATACATAAATATACCTCTGATCTAGAATGTCTCACACCGTTAGACATTATTGCACTACCCGGGCAACCCCCCCCCCCCCCCCCTAGATAATATGTGACACTAACACAGAGACCCAGCCTCAAATACATGCTGGTTTTACACAACGCTGATGTAGCAACATGGACGACACACAGAACTTCTTCATTGTAGGAGCCATGGCAACGGAGGTAGTGTACGGGCACACAGAAGGGCTTGGAAACTTGACTCTCAACGCACAATAGTCAATGCATGGGCTGTAGCAGTAGTTGGTTTGTTTGCCGCTTCTAATTCTTTTAAGACTAAAGTATACTTTAATGTTAGTGTTCTATTTGTGTTAGGGTTCCATTTGTTTATTGATGTTGTTGTTTTTTTAATACACTCTTTATCAAGTTTTCTATTACTGTATGCTACATTTTACAATTGACATCTACATTAATACGACATCTATTCCTATACTTAATAACAACCACTTATCTCTCCCCCCCCAAGTGCCAGTGGTCACACTAGATGGAGAGGCAACATTTTGGAGGTGGGCACGTCCTGGTTGGGTTTCTACAGTTACATGGACATGTGTTCTGGGAGCACATAAGAGATGTCATCCCAGGGGTGGCGATACAGACCCTGCTTTAGCCTCTTCTGGTCCAGGTAGTGTCCTAGGAAAACAAGCAGACGTTAAATAGAGGAGACAGGCGGCTTAGAGAGTCCTCAATAGAACTCTATGTGAGAAGTACCAGAGACATTATATAGAGGAGACAGACCACTTAGAGAGT
>JAODUK010000023.1:888701-903399 GCA_027564635.1 Typhlichthys eigenmanni
ACATCCACATAAATTTTCAGCAAAATTGGAGATGGTCGAGTGTGGACCATCTGACCACTTGACATGGAATGACCCTACTGACACGTACTGGCGGACATAAATATAGCCTTCATACATAGTAAATACTAACAGAAACAAAATAAAACAGAGGTTTGTTAATTTGTTTCACATTTTTTGTTTGTATGAAGGCTAAAAGGTTAACATTTATTTGCACCTTTTTTTAATATCTAAAATATTATAGTTTTATAGGAGATTTCACAAGACTTGCAAAATGCATTTTTCAGAAGTTTCCAAGAACTCCGTTGTGGGCATTCTTAGCAGTATTTCTGAGGCTTATGTTGTTCATATCGATATCGGAATTATAGCGTATCGACCGAAATTAAGAAATATATCATGATAGAAATGTTGGACATATCGTCCATCCCTAGATGCGAGCCAAAGACAGCACATCGGCAGCTGACAGTTTGGAAATAAAACTAACATTTAACATGTTTCAAAAATGTTCCTGTTCAAGACAGACATACAGACACGCAGGCATAATGTGATGTTGGGGGAATGAAGGAGATCATCTTTAAGTCGATGGGCAAAGTGAGATGTAATGCACCTGTGATGGGCTCGGCCCCTGTTTTGTCCATACTGGCCAGCGAGGAGCCACTGGACATACCCTTGGTCAGAGTGGAGCTGCCAGACACTGCAGCAGGGCTGATCACTGACACACAAGAGAAGATCATGTGAAAACTGTATTAAGTCCAAGAAATTATGGCACATTACTGGAAGATATTCAAACGCTTCTTTGCATAAGAGCACATTTATTTCTCCCATAATGTGTATAGCTGTAGTAAATCAAGAACAGTCTCTGGATATATTCAATTCAGCCTGGCCATGTGGTCTTGGCAATTATTTAAACAGTAGTATTTAGTTCACATCAAGACACCCAATACATGCACAACAGTGTCATCTATCAGGAAAGGCGGCAGGTGAGCAAAATGGCAGCAATGTAATATCCCACTCACCAGTTTGGTGTCCTAACTGTGTTCCATCTGAGGCAGGCATTGTGAAATCTGTCTTCCAAATGGGGGAATTCTCCCCATAGATTTCCTCCTCCAGCATGGACAAAAATCTGAAAGGCCGAACACAGCAGATGTGTATTTGGCACATAATGATGCGTATCAAAAGAAGTAAGGTAGTTTACATCTTGGCACAATTGTCTATGTTCTGTATTTTAAATCACACATTAATTATTCTAGACTACAGGGAAAATGCATTTAAAAAGCAATTAATGTATATACATTACAAGATCCTGTTTGCGTTCAGAATATTGGCACTATTTCGTTCCTTATTTTGCTGCCATTTTATGGTCTAAATTAATCAGTTATATTAATATTGATAAAGTAATGTACAGATAACCATCATTGAAATAATCATTGGTTGCAAGCGACCATGTTTGTTCAATGCTCATTGATATCATCTCTGGGCCACTCACTTGGGAAAGTGGGTTAGAATGAGTGTGCGTTTCTCTGGCAACAGTTTATCTTTCTCAACTCTGAACTTCTCCAGAAGCTGACGTCGCGTCACTGTGAAGATGGACTTGAGCAAGCTGCGGCCAAACACCTGAGTGGTCTCGTAGCGCGGTAAGCTGTCGTTGCTCTGTGGGACATGGCAGTAGCATAGCCACCTGTGAACCACATCAGTAGTTATAGACGCAGCGCTTGACATAACCAATATTAACAGCATCACTGTATTTATTTAAAAGATAGATAGGAATACATGCTTGGACTGACCGTGTATAGTCCACTTTGTAAGCTGTGCCATCATCCTTCTGAGAGCGCTGGCGGTATTGTGTGGGTGTCTCCAGCTTCCAGTAGTTCAAGCACAAGAGGAACATCTTTGACAGCTCAAACATGGTCTGTCTCTCCTTCGGTGCCAGGTGGCTGAACTTATACTGAACAAAATTTAACACCCCCTTTGGAAGATGGAACAAAACATTACTTTAATTAAATCTACATGATTTTGGCAACATGACTAAATGATATACTGATCAATCATAAACGTTCTTATGTTTAGAGCCAAATACGGGGAGGACATAACTATATATAGAATATATATATTCTAATATTCTATTATAGTCTATTATTCTACAATAGAATATAACTTGGACCGTAAATGTAAATGTATCCGAATTTATATTTGTGGCAGAATGTGTTATTCAATTTAATAATTACAAAAGATATGGAACTTTCAATGTGGTATATTTACATCAGATTATTACTTAGGTTCTTAATACTTTATTACTTTAGCACACCCTTGCTTGAACCTGATCTGCTGGAAGAATAGAAGCTGAAGATATACATTATATTGGCTGCATTCACCTGCTCTATGTTGGGTTTTTCGAAGGGTGGACTTCCAAGAGACCCCTCTACAATTGGCTGGCTCATCTGCAGGATGCATTTCCGAAGCAGCTGAAGGTACACAGAAACATTTTGTTTATTGTCCTCATGTAAACATTTGCACTAATATTTCTAATTCTACCAGGCAGACTATATACATTTATGTAGGGGTCTATATTATGAAAACAATTGTCGACTGAATGGTTCAAATAATACAAATACACAAACTAGTTTCAAACTCATATGCTATTTCCTTGCTATATTTAATGTATTTAGTAACATCAAATTGATGAAATATACAGTATATACATTTGTAATGTTTTTAATTACTATGGTAGCTGGACATGCAAAATCTACACGTATACAGAGGCTCATTTTCAGCAACCATCACGCTTGTGTTATAATGGTATGTTGTGTTAGCTAATCCAAGTTTATAATGTAATAAAAAGGCTAATTGCAATTATGATGGCACATTTGTAACTGTTATGCTAATTAAAAGAAACAAGAACATTGGCCTTCTTTAGGCTAGTTGAATATCTGATGCATCAGCATTTCTGGTTTGAATACAGGCTTAATATGGACAAAAACTTCTTCTCAAACTCGCTAGTCATAATCTCTCTGAAGAGAGAGGAATGCTAATCTATGTGAGAAAGAGGACATCAGTCTCTAGTTTGAGAAACCGATGCCTCACAGGTTGTCAACTGGCAGCATAACAAATAGTACTGGCAAAACTCCAGTCTCAATGTCAACAGAGAAGATGTGACTCTGGGACGCCCAAAAGAAAAATACATCTCAGACTGGCCAATAAAATGAAATGAAATAGGAATATTGCAACAAAGTGTTATGGACAGACACATCTAACGCTTAAGTGTTCAGGACATTCGTAAGAAGCAGACCAAAGGAAATTATGGTGGAGTACTTGATGCCATGATCTGTCAAGCATAGTGAAAGCACCCCCATGGTCTGGGGTGCTTTGGTGGTGATAAAGTGGGTGAGTAAAAATGAATAAAGGAGGATATCACTCCATTTTGCAATGCCATGTGCCCCTGTATGCATATGTAGATATATAATTAGCAAATATCAATTTCGAACTTCAATAGCCATGTGCCACATTTGTGAAACCACCAAACATTTAAATGGTTGCATACATAGCTATATACAATTGTATTATTAACTGAGCTATAGTTCAACCCTTACACTCATTTGAGCTATTAGTTGGTTACCTTGAAGAGGTAGAAGTAGACCTGTTTGGTGTCTGTGTCCTCCTCTTTGTGTACAGACATGAAAAGATTCTCCACGTCAACCACCATCCCCAACAGCCTGTTTATCTCCTCCTCAGAAACATTCTCCAGGTGGGAAACATGGTCAGCTACACAGGTAGCATTGGCATAAGAATATGCTTAGTCAAATGAAGACATTTCCCCTGTCTGCATCTGTTATGAGGGGTCAAAATAGCTTTTCAACTTCTAAAGACAGGCCAACAACTACACACTGACAGACAAGCTTATATAAAAAGAACTGCAGCATATGCTAAAGATGGGATGTTTGTACCCAGTGCATGTCCACAACTGCGACAAGACTCGCTCAGGCTGGCTGCTTGCTGCTGTAGGTCCATACGAGCTGTAGGTGGATTTGGGTTTTTCCAGCCATTGCACTTGCATGCGTCATTAGCCTGAGAACAGGCAGAACATGCATACAATACATGTCATTCAGTTAAATTATGATATAAACATTGAATAAAAATTACATAAAGACTAGCTTACTCACTAACGTTAGCTAACATTTTTTTTCATTAATGCCTGTGAATGCATACAGTACTCGTCTATTGCCTACAGATGACCACACTTCGTATATTCACGTAAAACTGTTTTTTTTTTGTGTTAATCTTTTGTTTCGCCATTCAAAGCGTTAACATTGCGCTACCAGAGACAGACTAACTGCTAATGTTACAGTTGCGGTGCTTTGTTGTGCTGAACTTTAGCTAGCTAGGCTAGCTACCTTGCACGCGGAGAACACGCCAAGTTTCTCGATCTTTTTCGCCCTTGGAAAAGCTCGGATTTGGGCTTTCTTCTGGCTTGCACGTTGCTGTTGACTCAGGCCTGGTCTAGCTGGATCGCTATTTCCTGAACCAGAACCTGTTGCAGCCGTATTCGACCCAGCAGAGCCACTAGACTGGTCTTGGAGATGCCGGGGTTGCAAGGCCTGTGTCGCCGGGTCCGACATATCCACGCTTGCTACCACAGCAAAACACTGATCTGTTTCGACTCTTGCTCTCTCCACCCATAGACAGCAGGCAAGTGCACTATGGGAAATGTAGTAACATTTGTGTTTTGAGCAGGCACATGAAACAGGCACACCTTTAGCTTTGGTCATGACAATCGGCTATCTACTCACGTATTGTTAAAACAGATAAAGCTACTGTTACTTAAGTGATGCCAGTTTTCCTTGTGGTGTGGGCGTTGTCCAAATACTCTGTGGGCAGTAACTAGTTATCGTAATATTACTTTCTTCAGTAGTATTTTAAATTACTTTTTCCAAAACGGTAATACTATTACAATTACTAATCCAAGTAATGCTGCATTACAACAACGAGATTCCTCCCCCCTGCCTTCATTATTTTGCTGGTCCTAATCAAAATCATCCGATTTGAGAGGCTACAATGTTTTCACTCGGGCTGATTGTTGACTCCTAATTATTGTTCTAACAAAGAGGATCAATTCTAAAATGAGCTGGTTACAGAGGTTGACATTTTTCACAAGGGGCGAGGCAGGGTAGTGATTATTAAAGTAATATGAGTAACATAATTAATTACTTTTAGTATGACGTAATAAGTAAAATAATATTACTTTTTCGAGTAACAATTGTAACCTGTTAAAATTCCTGAAGGAACATGCTCAACACTGCTCACCAATGTGTATTCTAGGAATAAAAAAAATCTTTGCAAATCATTAGGAAAGTGCGATATGTCTGACAGAAGCAATTTCAGCCTTTAGAATTCAATTGTAAATCTTATGCTTCAAATTTGATAATGTGTGCAAAAGGCCCATGGCAGGTGCTCATTGGCACTCATTGGGGCAACACGAAAGCCCAGTAGATAGCACTGTGGCCTCACAGCAAGGTCATTGGTTCGAACCCGGCTGCCCACTGCTCCCTTGAGGGATGGGATAAATGCAGAGGATGAATTTCACAACATGTGACAATAAAAGCACCTTCAGAACAAGATTTATGGATTCGAGCGTATTGAAATGATGAACCACCAGATAGGCATGACATACCTTTCCCTTGTTTATTGGAAACTTGATTTGTGTTCCCTCTGCTCATGACCCCAGCCTCCTCAATGTAACACACCTCACAGAAGCAGCCACTGTGAAGGAACTGACATCATGGCAGAGTGTGACAATACTTGTCACAGTAATCCCTCCTTGATATGAAAAGTAAATATTTGAAAGGAAAAAGAAACTGAACATAGGCTATAGATATGAGATGACAGAACCAGTGCATGTAATACCAGACCTTTTGAGAGAGAGAAAAAAAATTCATGACATATTGAGGACGACAAAATATTACATTGAGATTAAGAAGATACTGTATTGACAATAACTACCGATTGGTTATAAGCTTGCAGAAAATTATGATACAAATACAGCAACATGTTTCCAATATGATTTTGGTCAAGAAAACAAAATTTGCTTTATGCATTTGTTATTGTACACTGATGATTCAAACACATTACTGTACATTAATGCTAAAATGACTAATTGGTGACAATGTTAATAATGCACTATTTATGGTACACTGTTGGATATCATACTGATTGTAAAACCTTGTTCTAGGCTTTAAAAATCATTCTGGACAGCCTGTGTCAGGAGATGTCAAAGAAATAATATTGAGAATGACAGTCATAATTCATGTAATCTACACAGTCACTACCTAGAAGAAAATAACTTTATAGCATTATCCATCTCATCTCCTTTGTCAAACCCTCTCACTTTCACCTCCTCCAGGAAGCAGTTCCGGAACAAGAAAACAAGGTGAAGGCATGCAGCACACACCTTCCACCAACTAAGACAGACAAGCGTTCTAAGAGTGACATAAGACCAGGAAATACTGTTGTTGTTTATGGAGCATGGAAAAGAAAAACCCAAAGAAAAAAATACCAGGGCTAACCAGCCCGTTTACATTTCTCCCAAATGCATTAGATTAATTTCCCTTCCTCCAAAAAAAGGGGAATTCAGAGTGACTTAACCTGATTGTTATTTTAGTAACTGTTTAATGGGGCCTGAAGTAATGTCAAAAACATCCATCGACAATTGGGTTATAGGTTGGTATGTCTTCGAGGGGATGGTGGGGAAATCAAACTTTTAAATTAACGTGTTGGTGAATTTCCTCTGTCTGCTGGGCAGATTATCAGTTGAAGCCATCAGTTGGTTTTTGTCAGGCAGTTTACTGGCCTCGGGCTTACTGGATTTGATCTGTTTTGCTGTAGGGTCGGGTTTGGTTTGACCGATGATGGGCTGTGTTTGTCAGCTGGTTGAGATCTGGGTGCTTGGTCTGGCCATGTCAGTTTCCACCCCCGCAGCACTGACCACTCCTGCCCTGTGGCGCTGACTCCTGTAGGTCCACAGCGCCTCTGGCCCGTCCACTTGCCCCTGCAGCTCCCTGGGGCTCGTTCTTAGGAAGCTTCTTGGCTGGTGTACCAAGGGTGGGAGGGTTAGCGATGAATGATTTAGGCACAAAAATTAAATGCATACAATGTCTGTCTATAGTAGGGCTGGCCCAGAATACGCAGGTATCAGGTATTCGTTTGATAAGTGGCCGTTCGGTTTTCAATTTTGGTATTCTTTTATTTTTAATCTTATGTATGCGCATTTGCCCTGTGTCTAGCAGCGTCTCGGTTAAAATACAAAAATTCACATGTTCGGAGTTCCATTCGCATACATGCATTCCATACAGGTTGTACACAGCTCCTATTGGTTTAATTGTTACGTCAGTGAATCTGTGCAGCATGGAGCAGGTATTTTGAGAGGTAGGTTAGCAGCATCAAACAAGATTAGTCTACCGGTATGGAAAATTACATCTGCCAGCTTACAGTAAATTAATTTAATGCAACGCCAGTCCATGCAGTAATTATTAAATTATGTGTTTTGGACAAAATATTTTACCGGATTAGATTTGTTGGAACTTTGCCAATGCAGCATTTGTCTAGTAGTTAATGTAAGGGATTTGCACATGACAAAGATGTAACAAATTCATACCTATTGCCATAAAAATCTCATTGACGTTCATAGCAGTCTTGGCCGATGTCTCCATGAAGAGCAAACTGTTGTCATCTGCATACGCTTGTGCTTCCTAAAACCACAGCAAGCAAAACAATATTCAAAATCTTGTGAAAAAAGTTATTATAGACTATACTCTGCTGTATTTGCGTATCTAGTCGAAAAGCCTCTCTGTACCTGGAAGTCTACAGCTCTTTTGTTGGCCAGGTCTGCTTTGTTCCCTGCCAGTGCAATAACAATATTAGGGCTGGCTTGTCGCTGGAGCTCTTTTACCCAGTTCTTTGCACGTGTAAATGTGTCCTGGGGAGGAGGGGCATTGATATTAATTGAAAAAACATTAATATGCAGGACGCCTTTTAAGACACTCAAGGACATCTTACATTGTAAATAGTCAAGTATATTAAACATTGGAGACAGACAGAGTTTTACATTTTAGAAAATAAATACAAAAGAAAATAAAGATAATACATGCTTGTGGGAGTGTATACATGCAATTATTTAATGTATTCCAGACACACATCGAGTGTATACCAGGGGTCGGCAAATAACTGCCTGTGGGCCAAACCTGTCCCGCCAGATTATTTTGACAATATGATGTTTGGGTCGACATACACAGGCTATAGCCTTTAATCCACAGAGACTATAATGTAGGCTACAGTGGCGACTCCTGGAGGACGCCAAGGTAATTGCCTGTGCTTCTAAGTAATAGGCATACACAATATGACACATGTAGAGCAGTCATGTCAGTCATTATTTCTCAAATATTTCATTAGGCACGCCGGGTCCGGGATGTATTTGCTAATTATTATATAAATATATAGGCCTATATTTGTTGAGTGTTTAGTATGCTGTTCAATATACCATTTATTCATTCAGTCATAAAATGAAGTTGAGCACTAACTGAGTCAGTACTATCTAGAGCTGAGATCTCCCCATCCATGACTGATGGTGATGATACGCAGCCAGCGTATACACACGGGCCCATGAAAGTTATTATGTCGGGCTATATGGCTGTAGGAAAAGCACAAAGCAAATGGTAAACTGTTTGTTCACAAACGTTCACCATGTTCGCCAAAGTTAAAAAGCTATGAAGCTGCGATTTCGGGGTAGGCTACAGAATTGTGTCGGACTCGGTTCGTTCTACTTTTTTCGGCCCGAATAAAGCTCGACAAGACGTGAAAAATGTTAAGATCATTTCATGACTCAAATAGGACCTGTGTTTTTTTTTATCTAATCTGCCCTTTTAAAATAGCCTTTGGTTATGTTTTGGCCCGAGGTCAAACATAGTCGCTGACCCCTTGTGTACCTCTCCCAAAAAGGGACTGAAGCTAGGAAATTGCGTGTCTTGACAACAAGCTGGAGAACGTACTGTGTTTGTAATGTCGTACACCACGATCGCTGCCTGGGCTCCCCTGTAGTACATGGGAGCAAGGCTGTGATACCGTTCCTGTCCTGCCGTGTCCCAGATCTCGAACTTCACCGTTGTGTCATCCAAGCATACAGTCTGTGTGAGGAAGGCAGCTAGAGAGAAAACCAGAAACAAGGCACTTTGAGCGAGGCAGACACTCATTACCACAACACAATGCATAAACTGTCTTGTACTTTTCAAAACACACTGGCAACATTCCACAGCAATATGGTTTACAATAGGGCCAGACTTCTGTTTATTTATTTATAGCAGTGCTGGTAAATCATCACCATAGGTAAAAAAACATTTTTGCAGGAAGGTGTACCTACAGTAACCAGTGTTTCGATGTGTTTATAGGGGAAGCCCAGAGTAGTCAGGCATTCATCGTGTCTAGCGGTATGGAGCCATCACGACCAAAGTAGCAACAACATATAGAGTCTGTCAATTGAGGCTTTGCTGCACATAGCTGGCCTTTGTGCTTATTCAGCTCATTGTCACGTGACAGGAAAATGTGTGTTCACTGCGTACGCATTCTTTAGAGATACACGACCTTTGACCAGGCGGTCAGCTGACCACAGGTTAACAAGGACAATAATTGCCGACTCATATAAAAGTCCTACGACAGAGTAAGCATCCTGTCTACACATCCTTGCACCCATTAGTGAGAAAAGTTGTGCCACAAAGGAGAAAAAGTAGCCCAAAATTAACTTGATAGTCAATTCATTACGACAATCAACTTGCCCCATAGTTTGCCTAAGGTACGTCAGTACAATAAATGTTACAGTGCAATCAACAGGCACCAGTGACTAAATACCACCCCTTCATTGTCCTTCTTTGCAGTCATTCATTCCTGTGTTAACCCAATGCCCCCTGCTGCCTTCAAGGAAATAAATACACATTTCCAGATTCCATTCCACAAACAACATTTGCTAGCTTAGTTGTGAGCACAGAATATTAAACAAGGCATATGATGTCATGATACAGCATGTTTGAAGTGTCAAGTGAGAAGTTTGGCTGATCATGAGGGTCATGTGACCAGTGTGATCAACTGCCAAGAACTGGTAAAGCAGCTCTTACTTTTCTCTTTGAATTAGCATCATAAGCTAGTGTCAAAGACATTTAAATTTTACTCTAGTTTTAAAAAATACATGTATATCATATTTGGATACTAAATGGTATGCTATAAAGCAGCATTTTCCAATCCTGGTTCACATTAAAGGGTTGTCAGCCTTGTGCAGAGTTTGATGACATTCATTAGAGTCAGGTGTGTTGGAGCAGGAAGACATCTAAAACATGCAGGACAGTGGGGTTGGGAGACACTGCCATAAGAATAATAAATAAATAAAATAAAGAACACTGGTTGTGCTTCGGTGCATCCAGCCCGTCGTGTTCCATAACAGATTGATAAAGACAAAATCTGTAACACGGGACCCTTACCTCCGATGGTGCTCTCCTGGTACTCGTGGAACTGGCCTTTGACGAAGCGCAGCACCAAGCTGGACTTTCCCACCGCTGACTCCCCTAGCAGCACTAGCTTAAACTGGCAGATCTTGTTGCTAGCCGCGGTGCCGTTGGTCCGTGCCGGTCCTCCACGCCCAGCCATAGTGCTGTGCTGCTGAACAACTCACTGGGAGAACAGGATGGGAGACCGGGAGAGGGGGGGGAGGGGACGAGGAAGCGAAGACGAAGGGTGTCGCCGGGCTGGGAATGGGGCAGGACGAGGTGAAGCTAGACCGGGCAGCGGACGAGCCAGAGGAAGCCTCGCTGATGGGAGCTGGAAGAGATAGCATGTACTTACACTTATGGCAAACCCCAATACTATGTGTGAAACGCTTCAGGTTATAAACACACACTTCCTTCGCATTGCAGTCAATTTCCTGGTACACTGCTGTAAACGTTGATCAACACAGATGGTAGATACTACAGTTTTCTTTCCATTTTCTGTAAAACTACTTTTACTAAATGATTAGGCCTACTACAAGACTGAAACACTGTTTGCTTTGTATACATTGTGAGCGTAATTGCAGTTACATTCACAGAGCATCTTTTGATCAAAAGTAAAACTGTAGTTCCTTATTCCTATACTTGCTCCAACAAGTACATTGAATGTCCGCAGAAAAAGTGTGTAAAAAAAAGTGTGTGACTCAACATCCTCATAAGCAAACAGGCAAATGAATTAATTTTATGAGATAACATAGCACCAGTGCATACTTCAGCCAGTGTTGGAAGAACAGATAAGGGGGCTTATCAAATAAATATTTAATTTAGTTTCGTAACAGGAAATAAATTGGCCTAAGCACCATGCTGAAAAGCAAGTTGTTCCAAACCAATGGTATCTCACCACTGACAGACAAGGAATGCATAAGACCCCTTATGGCCTTTGGCAGCGTGTCTACATTGAATAATACCTGATTTATGTTTTGCCACAATGACGTTGTTTTACAGCATTTTCATTAATTTCAGGATATAACATTTACATCTTTCATTCCACCATTTCGTTTTTTGTGTTTGGAAATGCTATATGAAGGAAATGTACTCTATGAAAAATAAGAAGATAGGACACTTAGTTTTATACTGAGAGCTCTCCAAATATTTTATAATCTTGTTTCAACTAAGTGATTCATATGAGGTCAGCCAGTTTCTGCTTGGCCAGAGGTGCAGGAAACCGTATTAAACTCAAAGCAGGAAGTGAAGATAGCAGAAGTCATTACATACTGTAGCGGGGCACAGTTTAGCATGAAACAGAGCTTCAACACTGTCACTAAGAACAAAAATGCAGAACCATCTATCTAGACAACAACCTATGTCATAGACTAGGGCCTTACTGTTCTACGAAGCAAGAGGGTAAATACGAGAAAAAGAAAAAAAAAAAAAACACAAATATTGTGAAGTAGGTACTACTTAGAGGTTCAATACATGTGTTAGTGCTGACAGTCCATGTTGGTTGAGTCATAGCATGCAGGCTGCTTTGAGCTGCTTTAGGGTTTTTTCTGACAGTGAACCAGGCCTGAGCTGTAGCACATGACAATATTATGGCTGGATCCAACACCTACGCTACTCTGAATTAGCATGCAGAGTGTTATAGTAGTTACAGTCATGCTATTAGCATGCATTCACTATAGTGCCGGTGGCCAATGTTGGGCAAGTTACTAAGGAATAGTAATAAGTTACTATTTACTTATTAGTCCTTCAAAAGTTAAAATATTACTTATTACTGGGTATTTAAAGTAATTAGTTATGTTACTCGTTACATTAATATTACTTAACAATCACTACCCTGTCTCGCCACTTCCGAAAAATGACAACCTGTGTAGCCAGCTAATTTTGGAATTGAATCCTCTTTACTGGAACAATAATTATAATAATTATCATAAGATATAAGTCTAGGGGGGGGGATCTCTCATTCCTGTAACGCAGTAATGCAGCATTACTTGGATTAGTAATTGTAATATTACAGTTTTGGGAAAAAGTAATTTGTTACACTACTAGTTACTGAAAAAAGTAATATTACAGTAACTAGATACTGCCAAACACTGCCGGTGGCATACGCTGTGAAAAACATGGCAACGCTCAACAATTTCAGATATTTCATCGTGGATTTATACGTATACGTGTAAACAAGTCTAGCCTAAATAAATGTAGTGTAATAGCATGGGCATTTTCACATTTCATTTTTCGAATAGTAAATTATAGAGTCATTATGATTAGTCGGAAGTCATCACAGATTTAAACACTTTCAAGTGCTATTTAACACTGTACTTTACATATGGCATCCTTCTCTACACAACTGTTCGCCATTGCCAATATTCTAATAAATTACGCTTGTGTTAATGTTATTCGGGTATAATAATAGTGGTAAAAGTGGTATGATATAGTGAAAATATGTTATCAGTAGTATAATAGTTTTTATACAATCATTTTAGAATAAGTCGTTAAATTTGTCGCTAGTCGCATTTTAGAAATTAAATCGCTAAGAGGTTCTGAAAAGTCTATAAACCTAGCGACAAAGTCACTAAGTTGGCAACACTGGATAGAAAGTGGCAACCGGAAGGAAGCAGTCCGGTCAATTTGGGAGACGCACGAAGATACGGATCAGAGAGAATATAACATCTTCGAACATACTACACACGGTTCGCTTTAATCTTAATGGTGATCTGGCGAGATTACACATCTTACTTCTCTAAAGATTGTGCCGTTGCTTTTTATCTGCAGCTAGCCTACTGACCAAATTCTTGGTACCACTAAGGTACCGTGGCGGTCGCAAACTGAACTTGAACTGATGTGTGTGCTGTTACCTACTGACTAATGGATATGCGTACTATCTGGCCATGGCTAGCAACCCGAACTGAAAAGGAAAATGATTTGGCCCTTTTTGAATGAAATCCAGGTAAAGTCCTCTGGCAGTAGTATAGACTTTGAGCTGGAAGCTGCACAATATACACATACCGTGAGCATGTTCACGTATCTCCTGAAAGCAGATATACAGTATCTCACAAATACTCACTTTTGTGAGATACTATATATGAATAACGCCTTTTTTTTAGCTATGCTGTTTGTTGGCAATTTGGCTTGTTAACACAGTAGCAAATAATAGTAACCTACCATAATTGACGTAGCCTAGCTAGCGCATACCGGTATATTGAAGTGGTTGGTGTCCGACTTTTTTTGTTTTTTTAAACATAAAAATGCCTCCAACCCCATGACGTAACATTGAATAAACAGCATGGTTATTAATGGTCAGGAAATTCCGGTAACAATAAGGTAGCATTCAATAACGTTAACACAGTTTCGTTAAATAAATCTGAATTCTGTTGAACTACATCAACAACAGCAGACATGAACTGTTCAAAAGAATTCACAGATACAGTATGTTCAGGGGAAGGATGGTGGCTCGTGTGCCATATGGGGGATTTACCCTACCAAGTAAATTATCAATCAAGTGCGTGCATCTCTCTCTTCCTCTACTATAATCGATAATCAATAGTAACGCACTCAACACTTTACATGGACATGGCTGGAGTTTCAGACCAGAGCCAGAGGGGACACTCACACACAACAAAAGGAGGTAGAGAGCAAAGAAAGCCACTCTGTTCACTGGGTCAGCATGTAGCTCCTATGAAAGCTAATAATGGAGCTGAGCTCTCACATGTTCTCCTTCACAAGAAGGATAAAAGGTTCCAGCTGGATTATAGAGTTTATGGGAAAGGGTTTAAGATTTACACTTTAATCCATTGTAGTCAATCACTGAGTTCCATTAGCTGCACAAATCCGTTGAAAATTATACTAAAGCTGTTCAATAGCCAATAACAGCTGTGCTTTATTCTTGTTCAGGATTTACCTTACCTTTTAAAAAAATAAATGTATAGTATCATTAATTGGAAACTGGAACAACAGAGAGACTGTGAGAAAGAGAAAGCTTCAAACAACCTCAACATTGAATCAGCGGCTTAGGGTTAGGCTATATGTGAGACACCCTTACATGCATCTCAAACAGGCCAGGCTGGTGCTATATAATGGCATCCCTAATGGGCTACCTCCGCCAGCAGGTGGAACAGGCAGACAAGCAGTAAGATATGGGTCGGGGAAAGGGGCGGCGGGATGGGGGGGGGGGGGGGGGGGGCCCGGCC
>JAODUK010000023.1:903499-916953 GCA_027564635.1 Typhlichthys eigenmanni
GTAAAATCCTCTTGCACTTGCCCCTTCAAAAATCGACTTGTCCCGGACAAGCGGACAAGCCTTAATGTCGAGCCCTGTCAATTAATGTTGCTAAAAATGTAAAATTTCCGTCGGGTTTCCTGTTTTTTCTCTGTCTGAAGGATTTAGCCCACTTTATAGAAAATACCGATGTATATCGTGTATCGATATATATCGATAGGTCTAGGGCTAGGCGAATGAGTGGTCATCGTATGAGCAACATAGCAAAGTACTCCAAGCTAGTCAAAGTTGCAAACATTCACACGTCTACTAAATAATTCACCACCAGGGTGACAATATATCATTGGAAAAGATGATTGTAATCACAACTGGTTGAGAGCCCCTGCATTATAGTGTGCTCAGAACAGCATTCTGAGGATGCTATAACACATGCAGGGTTAGAATTAGAATGATTCAACAGTAATTTCCACTATGCAGTTTCTCACTGAAATTTTCCTTTCAGGAATGAGTAAAGTTATTATTATTTACAGACATCGTGCTTCTGACTGCAGCACTGAAGGACTTGTATGGCACCACCAGGAAGTCTGGTACAGCCCTGTGGTGTGCCCTCCAAATTACCTTGTCCAGATCAGTTTGCAACCTGGACTTCAATGTCAACAGTCAACCGTCAGTGAACAGTGAGGCCAGCAGTGAGGAAAACGGCCCAGCATATCCACAAAACCAGTAGATCTTAAATAAAAAGTATTAGGTAGACAGTCTAAAAAGGTCATAAAATGAAATTCTAGACACATTACTATCTCTTATATACATAAACCCTTAAGCAGGTTCAGTTGAGGAATATTAACTGTTTGTATGATGAAATGGATTAAATGTAATTTATCTGGCCATTTAACATTTTGCAATGGCTTAATTAGTGTCAAATCCAAATTAATCAAACCTGCTCCATCAGACATTTATTTATGGCACTATTTATGATAAACATGTAAAAAACATGTCAGTTTAACTATGTTTTACTTATTTATTGGGATGTGATGCTTGCTACTGTAAGTTCTATACAGTACATTCTTAATCAATAATTGAATCATAGGCATAGTAGTTACAAATGAACATGTCTAAATAGCATATGTTCAAGGTTTCATGTTTGCGTGAGTTTTGATTATTTTATTTAGTTAACAGAACATTATCTGATCAATTGTTTTTAGTAATTTACAAATCTGAACTGGACCAACAAGTATCTTAAAGCTAGTAGATAGAATTGATTTAAGACCACCAGAAGTAGTCCCCATTTCACATGAACATAAATGAGACAATATACTTGTCATAATTCCAATCACACTAAGTCAACCTAGGAAGATCAA
Source organism: Typhlichthys eigenmanni (assembly GCA_027564635.1). NCBI lineage: Eukaryota > Metazoa > Chordata > Actinopteri > Percopsiformes > Amblyopsidae > Typhlichthys > Typhlichthys eigenmanni. The sequence continues at coordinate 904,837 of JAODUK010000023.1, forward strand.
AAGAAAGCACCTCCAAAATAAATTTGATTCAATGTGTGTGTACTAGCTACAGTATGTCAATCTATTGTTGCTGAAATGTGCAAAGATAATTTAACCAATGTATGTTTACTGGATACTGGGATTGCTGAACGCTCAAGTAAAACAATCTACAGCAGGTATAACTTTTGTGAAACAACATAACATTTTATGTTTCTTATTTTTAATGATTCACTGTTAGTTTAATCTCAATTCAGGACATTTATGTATCGCCATCACTGTGCCTCCCTTACTTCACAAATCTAGATATAACCCGTCATTAATTGTGTACATAAGCTATGTTGCTCAATTCCTTGATTATTTTTAAAGTTATTGTTAAGGTGTTACCATATTGTATTGTTCCGTTATGAAAAACGAACAAAAATAAAGCACTTAAGATTGTTTGAAAGGTTTTATTTTAAAAAAGGTGTTAGTCCATTGAAATTATTCAATGTAAGCACATTATACATTGATGTATCAGACAATTAATACTACTCTCTTATATTGTACAAATGTGCATTGCATTGAAACCTAACATGTTTCAATTAAATGAAAGAAATGTGTCAAATACATTCTTGAAAATCAAGACTTTTCTTTTAATGTTCAACCCATTTTGAGACACCCTTTTTGTCAGATAATCATTTAATGAGCAGAAATAGTGTACATGTATCAGTGAGAATCGTGACTGATTTGAGACAATGACATGTCCACTGGCATCTGTAGCGAAATACTTGCCAGTTTGCGGAGGCAAGTAACACATCCAGGAGGAAGATGCAAAATACATGACCAGGCATTTAACTTAAAAGTTGTGTGCATTTATGAAAGAAGAAAAAGTGTTTTAATTATATAATTATGATCCGTTCACTTGGGTGTTGAGGCATAGCTGTTTCTCTTTTCATCTGGTAACCACACCTTGCACATCCCAGTGTCCTTTGTGTTGTTTTATCTCTTACGTTCACCTTTCTGCGTACGCTTCTTTTCCTTGTCTTTCCTCTCCTGCTTGGATAGTTTGTCTTTCTCTCGCTGCATCTTGTCTGTTTCTTTCTTCTTCTGGGCATCTTCACGAGCCGCATCTCTCTTTTGTTTTTGTCTGTTGAGAACCTCCTCCACGTTTGTGTTTTTGAACAGGGCTGGGACTCAAAATCAAGGATAGTCAAATAAATAATACTCTTGTCAACAACACTGAGGAGACTGTAAAATATAAAAGTAATTTCACCAGGGTTTCAATTTGTCCTAGTATTTAGGATATTCCGCATTAAGAAAGGATACATTTTTCAGGTCCTGAAATATAAGCTCCACTCGACTCCTCTTCTTCAACTTCAGTGTGCATGTCAAGGAAATTGACTGATTTTAAATAATATGGCTGGTTATTTAATAATAGCCTAGTATATGGTGGATGAAAAATCTAAAATGCAATCATATGGTTTCTTTGTGTCTGTACATGAATATTGTGCCTGTTTATCCATATTAATTTAAAAAGTGTAGTGGTTGTAAAAAGTGTAGTGGTTGTAAACCAAGGATATTCCTCTTCATCTGTAATATTGGCATATTGAGCCAGGAGGGCCTCTTTCTTCGTCCTGGACTCCGCAGACACTTGCTTCTGTTTCACCACAATCTGAGCCTGTTTCTCTATCATACTGGCAATGGCCTGTACCTCGGCTATAGACAAAACCACATAATTGTTTGCTTGGCAGTGCAGTGCACATACTGCAAATTAATTGTATGATTTTAACTGAAGTTGGGGTTTCGTTGACAACTTAATGCATTTACTTACCATCAGCACCATCACATTTATCTTTTGATCGATTGCAGTTATCTGTCCATTGTATAATGATTTGTCTGCAGACGTCGTCAAGGGTGTCTTCCTCCTGCACAAACGGACCATGTTTGAACGACAAGTAATCACAGAACTATATAATAACTAGCAATACATGTTTACTTTAACGCAACTAGTTGCAGGGTTGAATTCGGTGTAAACTAATACAAATCAACCATGATGCGTGCAACTCACTAGCTAACATGGAGCACAAGCGTCGAAAGGTTGGTGTATTAGCTATAGTTATCACATTAGACTCCAAAACCAGTCACGCAACCACAGAACAGACAGGTGTCAGTCTGAGGATACCATAGAAGGTATCCAAGCAATTCACATAGGGCTAATAATACATGGTTAAGAGAACCGTTGTTGTGTTTGCAATTATTAAGAACATTTGTGGCGAGTGGACAACACTGACAATCAAGTACTACTAACTACGGTACCGTAGTAGTAAAGGGATCCAGGCATCCCGTTATGAATATTTACCAAAAACGCGGACAAAATTCCCTGAAGCGCGTCTCGCTTCTCCTCATCACTCTCATCTTCTTGCAGAACCCCTAAAATATATGCCCCATATACCTCACGGTCCACTTCCAGTGAGTCTAATCGATCATTTAACCACCTTTCGAACTCCCCGGCGTCTGATACGGGCGCAGCCATGTTGGCCGTTTAGGGTCCTCTGGGGTGTCCGTAAGATTGCCTGTTACCACAACGTAACCGTATGCTTCAAAATCTATGCCATGCAGCAAGCATTAGATACTTTGTTAGAAATTGCGTATATGTTATAAATTGTGACATTTTAAGATATGCCAAGTGAAGACTCCACTATAATCATACAGGTTTTTCCTCCTCTACTTGTTTTTATTAATTAATAATTATGAAATGCCACCGAAAGCCACGTGGGGGCGACAACATATTGCAAAAAACAGCTTCAGGTGTTTGTTATAAACGATGTTGAATCGCCAGAATTGCTTTAAATTCACATTAATTGTTATTTTCTGTAGTGCTGGCATGTGCTGTTAGTGGCCTCTGACATGCGTTAAAAAGCATGCTCTATGCCTAAAATATTATTTATTTCAACTTTATTGTGGACGTGTTTCAAAGTTTCAAGTAGGATATCATCGTTACAACTTCTTGCTGGTAAAATATTGTGGGATGCAACCTGATGGGACATATAGTTTTAGTTAAGATGATAGGAACGTAAGCTTTTATTTAAGACTTAGTAAATGTTAATTCTTCACATTTTAGGACTGCAGGTTTAAAAACAACATTTTGGAAATAATGTTATTCCGAATCATTAGGCTACTACTGTAAGCATTTATAGGAGTACATATTAAGAATTTACATATTTTTATTCATTAATGTTAGGCTATAATGCAATAGGTCATTTGAATTCTGATGGCTAGGCCTATGTGACATAAGGTGTAGGTCTAGGGATTGTAACGCTGCCAATTAGTCTGCTTGGAATTCAGGACAGCATTTCGTCATGGTAATCAACTTTCTGTAACATCAGGTTGTTTCAACTGACACAGTGGTGTGACCCTACGTTTCCACTGAACAGGTGAAATACTATAAATTAAGGATATTTTTAAAATATTATTTTTTTGTATCGAGACAGCCTATATAAACATCATCTGGTTAGTTAGAAAAACAGTAGCCTATATTTTCAGAAATATCTATGCTAAACAAGGATATTTGACATAGCAAACAAACACACATTTTACATGTTATATGATACAATAATTCTAGACAATATACATATATTTCGAAAGTATACTGTAGTCCAACTAGCATGATGGCCGCATAAAAAATTAATATATTTTTTAATTTTCCTTAATTTATAGTATTTCACCTGCTCTGTGCCCTAGATTATAATTATTCAATTCATTTTTATCAGCTAAAAATGTGGGAATATAAGTATAAAATGCACCTTTTCATACCGTGATCACTCTTTATCAGCAAGTCACTTTTGGGCAAGACATCTTAGTCAGAGCAATGGTCTCTATTTGGACAAAGAGTTAGGCTAAAAATGTTGTAAAATCACACAAAGGTTTTGTCAGTGATGCTGGAAATATATGATATTTAAACTTGATCAAAACACTAAAAACATCCTTCAATGACATATGGTGCCAAGGCTGGGATGGTGTTTTTTGTGGCACAATCTGCACTCTGCACCACTTTGTTTGTGTTCCCATTTATAGGCGCAGGGATATGTAGAAACACCGAAGACAGAATAGATAGCTAGCAAACTGTGAGGAGAGATTTGCTGAATTTGACTAAAAGTGTAGGCTATTATTTTAAAATCGCTGATGTCACCTTTAACAGTCAATATTACATATTTCTCTCATTTAGTCGTGCTTAGTAAAGTAAACATTCAGTGGTCCCAGTGGCATTAGTGGGCCGTTTTCACTGACGATTTTGTACATCTTGTACCTATTTTTGGAGTAAATAAATTACATATTAAAATTACTTTAGATCTATATTTGTCCATATTTGGCAAATGGTGGCACTCTACATAATGTTATATAGTCTAGCCATTACCAACTATGTTGTTTGAAAATACAACTATAAACAATTACAATTATGTGTTTGTATAGTCTGGTTTGCTGTAATGAACTTGCAGTAGACTGAAATACAAATGATAATTTATAATTAAAATTACAATGCTTTTAATCAGGGCAAATGAATGCTAGCCAAATTAAATGGTAAGGACTGCCACAGAAGTTCCTGACTCAAAAAGAGCTGGTTGATTGTCCATTGTACACCGTTTCCAGAATATGTTTGCTTTTACTCGTCAGTTCAATGCGTGTCAGCGGTGTTGTAATTGAACATTTTAATGTTGATTGCAAAACAGTTTTCTATTAATTTGAAACACCAAACCTGAAACAACTATTACTTCTGAAAGTTAAGAGCAGAAAGGTTTTTGTACAAGTTTGTGTGTAAATGGAATGGTTTAGTGAGGGTTAGATACAATACAAAAATATTAGGCAAAAATAAGTAGTTTAAAGGCAGGGTCATTCTCAAGATCGCTTGCTAACATTGAGCTCAAAATATTATTTGTATTTGTATTATTTTAAATAAATATGATAAGTTGTTATTATAGTCCTACTATTTTGACCATATACCTTACATTTTCTATACTGACAAGCTAAATCAGTTGAATCCAGTGTATTCATGTATGTAGGTACCGCTATGTACAGGTATATATGTAGTGTATGTATGTATGTATAATGTATATGTCGTCTATTGTTTGTCTGTATTTTAAACAGCAGATTTTCCAAGACAAATTCCCCTTGGGGCAATTAAGTCTGTCTGTCTATCTGTCTGTCTCTCTGTCTGTCTGTTATCTATCTAAATTAAAAATAAATTCCCTTAGGAGCTCCACTCCACACATTGAAACAAGTGGCATTGTTGAGTGTTAACCACTTAGTTTATGCTCCTATATACATGGCTGTGTAGAAGTACCATATTTTATCAATACACTGAGAATGGTAAGATTGCAAAATGCAAAGATATATTTGGTGAATTTGACAAAAAAGTGTTTTGGCTTACAATTTGCTTGCAGCTGACTATATGGCCTACCTGTATACGTTAAAGTGCATGTGTTCTGGTGCTCCACGTCACTTTTAACCAATTTGATTAAGTCTTCCCTACTAGTTAAAATAAGACCTGCTGGAGAGTCTACTGCAGATGTCTTCAATGTTTCTCAGGCCAAGGACCTCTTGGCTGATAGAAACACGACACATATCACATATGGTATAAAATATTTAGTTGCTGAGCCAGCAATAATATGTAGGGGGACCTATTATTGCCATGTATAAAAGTTGGCGACTAACTAAGCCATTAAACTAAGTATTGACATATTTATATATTTATAGCACAAGTTATATTTTAAGTTAATTTTTGGAAGAAAAAAAGTTTAGGATCAAATCATTTGGAGGACCCCCCCTAGGGGTATCGGACCCCCTGTTGAACACCTCTGCTTTACTGTATATCCATTCAGGAAGTTTACAATGATGTGATTTTCAGAAGTGGAGAACATCTTTGCATCATATTGGTTAAATCTGATGTTAACTATTGTATATGTAGGCCCTACCTGCATGTAGCCTATATAGCACCAAACAAGGTAATAATGGTGCATTACAAAAACAGAAAACACATATTGGTGAAACAATTATTAAAATAATTAATTAATTGACAGAAAGCGTATCAAATTCAATCTTAAGCAGTTATATATGTTAAATATATGGTAATAGCTACATTATAAGACTTTGGAGTAAATTTAAATATAAAAAGGAGTACAGATATTTTAGATATAATCAATGTTAGCTACTTTATTTACTCAGTCTTGGCTTTGTATTCTAGAAAGCTGTGCTTACAGGGTGGGGCACAAGATACAGACAGAATGTTGGAATATTAAAACTCATGCAGTGAGATTCCCAATTCATTGCCAGTGAATGGAAGTAAAAATAATATTTTATTTGTACTTCTTGCAGGAAGTGTTGTATAATCCTTTTTTTTGCGACAGTACAATCGCTGGGCTATGGATTTGGAAAATGGTTTATAATCGCACCATTTGCAACAGTGAAAATGACTATTAACTAAATTACCAGACACATTCATCAATACTAAGAGGTAGTGCAAGTATTAGGGTTCAGTTTAGGGTTGGCATCTTACTTAAGGATTTAATTGAAAACATTTTGGATGATTTTAGATACTCTTCCACAGAAGCACATCCAAAGTGACAACTTGTTGACGTGCGATGTTCAATCACTTCCCGCTCTGAATTGGGCTGTTTGATTAGCATGACTAAAATACAGACGTTTAAAGGTGAATTTGGGTTCAAAGAGATGTCCCTCTAACACTGTAAATAAGGTGGCGTGGTGAGAAAGGCGGTTCGCCATGACAACAGCCGGTCATGGATGTATTTTAAGCTGAATGGCCGGAGATGGATGTATTATTCCATGGTTTCTCCACTCAGTTCTGCGTGGCTGTAGGACGCCTGTCCTATTTATATTGATGTCCTGTAGACTGATGCGAAATGACGCCAGGCCGCCAGGCCTGTGAGTGGGTGGGCATCCACATGCAACTCTCTCAAACACACACACACACGCGCACACGCACACGCACACGCACACGCACACACACGTACACACTCCTGTCTTTGTGTCCCAATGCCACCAGCCTAAAAAAAAAAGCCCTACAGTGTCTTGAGTGCAATGTCCTCTCTCTGTCAACATATCCCTTGCACCAACGTCAATGTGACAGAATTTAAGCAGCCCCCAGAACAACTAGTCAATGTAGAGCAATGAATAGGCATGTAAAACAGCCATGTATCCTCAGCAGTTCTGCCAGCTTGCTTACTCATCAGGCAGAAGCTATGTTTGTGTGTGTGCGTGCATAATACTAAGTTTGCATTTCCCAGTAGTTAGGAACTTTATTTGATATGCTCACAATATATTGATTTGAAGTTTTAGCTGGAAGTTGTTTGTTTGAGGGTACTACAAAAAGATTTGTGGAAAAGATAGCGAGTAAAGAAACTACATTTCCCAGGAGCCTCATTGAGTCATTGTAAAACAAGAGTAGTGTAAGATAGTTGAGAGATGTAATAGTTTTAGACATATATGAGGCGAGCTAATGTGACATTTCGGTCAAAAAACATTTGTACTTTGTATTTAGCAGCAAATCTGACCTGGTAGCAAGCATTTAGAACCATGTCAGAATTATTTCTGATGCTTTACATGAAATAGGGAAAAACTCATATTGGTAGGTTATACCCTTTTAAAATATAGGTGTAATGCATGTGCAATGCAATTTTAAGACAAACATTGTCCAGCTATGTCTGCTGCAAGGTGAGGTGAGTCATAAATGATAATCCAGCATTAATGAGCCAGCATACATTCATTTTAATTGAAAAATAAAAAGAAGCCAATCTTCAAACATTGTCCAGCTAGTTCTGCAGGTCTGCTGTTAAACAAGGTAGGGTGAGTCATGTTGAATGTACAATCCAGCATTAAAGAGCCAGCCTTCATTCACTGAATCAAAGCTGTTTTAACACGGTTGTCATCAGACAGTGTTGTAATCGCATGGCCACGGTGACGTGTGCCGGGTCACTACGTTGGAGCCCTGAGATTACATTGCTCTTCAGTGGAGAACATAGCAGAGGGAACACTCTTGTAATGTGTAATGAGAGCACTTATTAGTTGTGTGTATGAGGTTAAGCGTGGAGGCGCTGGCCCTCCCCTGACTCTCTCTGGATAGGCATGACTGTCACGCCCGCCCCGCAACCACTTTTTAGTCTGAATTGTAGGCAATTAAATCCCTGCCATGTGAGTCCTGGGGTGGCTGGGTGGGGAGTAATGAATATGGAACACTAACTAGTTATACCGACAGAGACTGCTCATTGAGTTGTGAGGGCTGCTTCATCCAAATATCTGGTAGGCTCAAAGACGACGACGGCAATCTTTTTTCAAATTAATGATTTATTTAGCCATTTACAACTTCCCCAAAGGGTGGGCCGAAGGTTCCGTATGTGTGAAGAGACCATTCCCCGCTCCCCCCCCCCTCAGGGTGGGTGATTTCTGGTGACATCCAGCAGTGAGGAGAGACGGGTTAAAAATGTTTCTGTCATGGTTTGGCAGCTGACCACGGCAACTCACCGCACGCACGGACAGATCAGACGAGCGATGGGGGAGCGTGCGGTTGTGGGGTGGCGAGGCGAGGAGGGGCGTCGCCGGCAGTGGACGCGCGGAGGAGGGCAAATATTTAGCCATGCCACCTGGGTTCCAGGCAACTTCCCTCGTGCTAGGGCTCATGTCTTAACCTCAGCCACGCTCCTCGCTCTGTATTCAGGGTCACGGATCTCATTTCTTGGATAATATTTCAAGCGCGGCCACGGATGGGGAATTAGATTGAAGATCTGGCTTGGTATAGGGCATCAAGGATGGATGAGGGACGGGATCCTGACTGAAAGAATACATAAAGGAAACAGATACTGTAGACTTAGTTGTGCTCAGGTTAAATTATGGTCCCTTTTTAATGTGGGCCTGTATCAAATGCTGTTTGGATTGTGTGTCTACAGGATCTAAACTAGCCACAGGACTTCAATTACATATTTTTTAAAAGTGAGCCGCTCATTTTAAAAGGGATTGCTGCTTTGTGGCTTCATGTAATGCATTATCTTCCACACATCCTCTGAAAATTCCATTAGACAGGGATCTCAGGATAACATTTAACGCTAACTAAAAGGGTTTACTAGCCAGATTGCACTACTGTAGCTTCTTTTCATGTGCCTTGGTCAATGGTTGCCACTTCAGAAGACCACTCTGTGGTGGAGGAAGTGTTGTTTTCACGGTCTGCAGTGTTGCAATTGCAATTTTGGAGAGAGGAAGACAAAATTCTTCAAAAGTCTTTACACCGATTTGAAAGGTTTAGTTGTTCTTTCCTGTAGAGGAAATCTGTTTATGTTTTTTAACTTGTGTTATTTAATATACCGCAGGCGCCTGTTGGTATTTTATATACTGGCAGAAAAAATTAACACCTTTTCTGTATGGCAGAGGGCTCATACAAAGTTTGGCACAGCAAATATAATGGGATATAATGTTATACAAGATGGTGTGCAGTTTGAACTGATATGTGTTATCACACATAACAGCGGATGGGCTACTGCAGCGCACCTATCTATCTATCTGTCCACTGAGTGTTGTGTAACAGTGGAAAAAGTTCCAGACTTGGTAGCGGCTGACGCCACAGGCTGGTGTCACTTTTGCTGATGGGGCTCAGACAGGCCTGCTCTACTGGTAGCCATCACTCACTCTCACACACACAGCAGACTGCGCAGGGCAGTCTCGCGCAAGCCACCTGTGTTCACACAGTGCTTTTTTTATTTTGCCTGTGATGATCTGACTCGACAGCCCCCTATATTCTTCATCGCATCCCTTTGCTCCTCAGAGTCAACGGAGAGGCTTTCTCTGCCCGTGGGGGCGGGGGAGCAGTGCTTAGTACGAGCACTCTCTTGCATGCCGATGCGGAAAGACACACAAAATTTGTAACTCCATTCCTATCCACGTCAAGCGGTTGATTTGACATATCTTCTAAAAACAACTATTTGTTGATTCAGATATTTTGTTTGTATGCTGCATGCGGGACCATCTAATTTAAAGCCTTAGCAATCATTTACGTCTAGTTACGAGTTTACTTATGACGATCAGTTCTTATTAGAGGAATAATTATTATTAGTGACAACACTTCATAAGGAACACAACTCATGCACTCACTAATTGTCTCTACCTCCCGGGCCCACTGTTATACGGACTGCTATAAACATCCCAGACGCCATTAGAGCATAACACTGGAGCCGGGGAGCATATCATTCAGCAGGCACGTCTATTCTCATTGGCTAGGTCGATCCGAACAAGCGTTGCGTCTGGAGCTGCTTGGAGGTATTTATAGCCTGCGTGAGCATATATTCTGACACCGCTAGTCGCCTTGGTTGGTCTCTCAGCGGTGGTCCCGGTGGGTGTCAGTGTGCGGGGGACAAAGAGATGGGTCGACCGGGTGCAAGAGGGCAGCAGCGTCTGGTTCACACAGTAGAAGAGCTCATATCCCTCTGGCCTCTGGGTGAGCATGCAAAGACCAAGCCAGCCTGGACGCCTTTAGCTTTTTGTGTCTCAACAATGGACACAGCCGTGCCTGATACAGATACCGCAGCTGCCAGTCACGTCTGGGCGCTGTCCGTGGCGCTGGGGCGTGGCTTGCATCTTGAAAGCGTGTGTGTTGGGCAATCGGTAACATTGCAATGGCCAGCCGTCTTCTCGGCCATCCTTGCCCCCCCCCCCCCCGTCATCCCCAGGGAGTGGCAGATAAAAATCTGAGTCTGAGCCGGGTTTGCCTCGCAGAAGCTTAGCTTCCGCTCACTGTCTGCTCCCAGACCGAGATCTTTTAAAAGAGCTTTGCCTCTAACACCCAGCCCCCCCAAAGAAAACACACACACACACACACACACACACACACACACACACACACACACACACACACACACCTATCCAATGCTATCTTCCCCTCTCCTACTATTCTATTCTTTAGGATTGCACACCGAGGCAATTTTGCCTCAAGTGTCAGAAGCACCGCACCGCTCACCCCTGCTCTCTATCGCGTCATTTTTCACCTGGCGTTATCGAACCCCGCGCACATTAATCACGCTTTTTCCAATTGTTCCGGTGTTCTAAGCCCAACTTCTCTTCCCTGCCAATTAGAGGCTTTGATGTATATATATGGAGGAGGGGGCTAACATCTCTCCCCTCTGCTGGCTCTTGGCTATAGCGAAGGCCAGAGAAAAAAAAAAATCGAAGGAAGCCAGGCAGGGATTTATTCCCGTGAAGCTCGTTGGGCGAAGCAGTGAAGAGAAGGAAGGGGAGTTTTTTTGGCAGCGGCGCTAATACGGTGATGGTTGTTGTTTCCTAAACTGATTTCAGTAATCCGCCACTTGTTCCACCCTCTAGAAACACGAGGGAGGTCTCGTCGAGTCCCAAACAACCTGTGCACGCGCACAAATATAAATACCCGCGCACATGCACGCATGTCTATGTGGGAGGCACAGTCAGACTCTCAACAAGCACACTAACACATACACGCAGACACACACCAACACCCTGTCCGTCTAACCTCCTGCTAGTCAGCCAGTGCCCTAATTAGTCAGAATTAAGACGAATGCCTGCGCCTCCCACGATCAATTGGTATCGAGCGGACCTTCGCTCGCCCCAAGCCTGGTTGGGAGGGGGGCTGTGTTGGCCCGGCAGATCATTTATATCAATCGCTTTGTTTTTCTTCCCGTCTCCCTGCCCAGCCCGCTGTCCAGTGGCCCATTCTTGCGAACAAGAGCAGGTCTCTGTCAATTGTGTTGTTAGCATTGCAAATGGAAAGGTGCCATACATTAGCACAGTCTTCCAGGTTAACAGCAGCCGTGGTTTGAGATGCGTTCCCCGTGAGCATATGTGCTGAATGACGCACCTTGGCATGTCACAGAGTGATCTGTGTTAAGTTAGTGAACTGTGTTAAGTTAGTGAGCTTGTTAAGTTAGTGAACGGTGTTAATAAGATAGTGAGCTGTGTTAAGTTAGTGAGCTGTGTTAAGATAGTGACCAGTGGCGGCCGGTGAAAAACATGGGGGGTGGGGCGAAATTTTGGTGCAATGGTAATTTTATATATCCCTCCCGCAGGCCTATGTGTCAACATAGCACTTTTTTTTTTTTTTTTGCCAGTAGAGGGCGCCAAACACAACACGGACAT
>JAODUK010000023.1:917053-927081 GCA_027564635.1 Typhlichthys eigenmanni
CCCCCCCCCCGCCATCTAGATTACCTCTGTTCTGACTAATTACAAACTTCATCCTTAACAAACAGTTGATAAGCCCGCAGGCCGATGTGTACTCGAGCATGCCGTGTTTGTGTCAGTGTGTGTCAGTGAGATTACTACAGTATGCGCTAGTACTGTCACTCTGCTTTTTTCAACATCGTCGTTAGTAGGAATTAACGCAGAATAATTCAGCATGAAGTGTGAGTCTTTTTAACCCAGTAGGTGAACGCCTTTAAGAAGCACCGCACTGTATTTTATTTGCGGCCATGTGTAAAGAGAAAAGACCACGCCAGAAGAGTTGTGAGTGGGAAGAGGTGCGTTGACATATATACCAAAGGTCAGGGACTGAGTCTAAATCTGTGAGGCTGCCAGCATACATTGTGCCTTCGAGTGGTATAAACCACGAGAGCACCTTGCCTAATTAAATATTATCTTCAAAAAGGTCTCCATCTTGATTCTGCAAGTGTGACATCCCTTAGTTTGTTCAATAACAAACAAACGAACATTGTCTGCTGTAACGATATTACAGTCTTAACTTTGCAGTAAAAAGGTTTCATATTAAGCATACTGTATTATTAAAATAGGTATATTCACACTATGTGCTTAAAAGCTGAAACTGGTTTTAATTAAACAAAGACATCAAGGTTAGTTTGATCGGTAAGGCTGAATAAATATATTTATTTATTTATATTTTTCAAAACAGCAGATTGTCATATTGTCTCTAATTCTGGCCCTCATGTCAGTACGTTTGTTCACCAGAGCCTTAAGGTCATCTCATAGCAAGGCTTTTTAAGCAGATGTGGACAAGCTGGCTTGACAGATGGTCTGAGAATGCCAGAGAATTCATTGGCCTCCAAATACTGCCTTGAATGCACTAACTTAGGCTACTATCTTCAAAGATTGATTTATATTTCATACATGATATTCTCTACCCACTATGTGCTGAGAGATAAAAGCATAAGAGAAAATACACTGCAAAAACTATTATCTAACTTGCGATAATCTTGTTTTTAGATTTAAAATCTAGTTGGACTTGTTTCTAATATAAATGGCTTATATAGTTTAATTTAAGCAAGTATGCACTTAAAGTAAAAAATCTTACCAAGTGAATTTCACTAACTGCACTGGCAGCCAAATTTGATTGTTTTATGCATAATTAAGCTCATAACTAATATATTTGCACTTATATTTGATAGGGCATTTTTTTGCAGTGTAGAAAATGCACCAAACCTCATGAGTGCTAAGTAAATTCAGAATGATCCAGCAGAGTGTTTAATTAAATTAAATTATGCTGAGTGACAATCCTTCAATAGTAACTGTAAAAATCACTTAAGGTGGCTAGTGTTTTAAATGTGGCATATTGTTTCAAACCTGGCTAAACTAAACTGAAGCTTGGGCTACCGTATGTGCGTGGAGTGACACTGCATTACCAAAGTACATCTAATCTCTGGAGAACACTCCATCATAGCCATAATCATAGCTGTCATAGAGTGACAGTGCGTCCCCTAATAGCAATTCCAGAGATCAACTTCACAGCGCTGTCATAGTATTTCTCCTAACACGGCGGTGTTTGAGAACAATTGTCCAGGCTTGATGACAAGGTTATTAAGTGCACTTCTAAAAGTGGATTCTTTAAAACATTTCCACGCCAACGTAATGTTTGAGTCTGGAAGGAGATCCCTACTACATATCACTATATGATGTCAGTTGCTTTACTGTAGGTTTTTTATTTAATAATTGCTTCTCACGATCTCTTGCTGACCCTCAATATTGATTATGACCTTTTGAGGTAGTCCAACCAATTCTAATTGAAGGGACTCCTCAGCCCTGTTTATAAGGGTAGGACATTATTGAAAACACTTGGCTTAGAGATACTTATAATACTTTTAACGTGTATGTTTAAACTTGTAAATAGAAGAGCAAATACTTATAATACTTTTAATGTGTATGTTTCAACCTAAATAGAAGCATGATTAATACTTTGTTAATGCTCTTAACAGTCTTACTGTCAAAAATGTCACAACATTCAACAAAAAGTGATATTTGGTGAGATGGTATAACGAAGAAAACTATGAATTTTTAAGAACCAGGTATAATATACTTTTGAACGTGTAAGTATAGACTTTGTTTTGTAATGAATAGTGCGATTATTATGAAGGATAATCTGGATAATGAAATGCTGAGGAGAGGTTTTACGGCACAAGGGTAATATATGGAATATTGTACATCTTTCTTTCATTGTTTATCCCTGTGATTAAATCTGGAAAGGCTCATATTGATGTGCAAACAAAGCCTCCGATTTAGATTCCAAGAGGCAGGCGTCCGGTTCATATTAATATGATCTGATCCGCCCTGCGCGTGCAGAGTCAACACAGTCTTATTAGAGGGTTACCACTTTAGGTGAAGGTGGGTGTTGACATCTCTGGAGGATTTGTCTTTGGAGATTTTAATGAAACTTTATTATATAAAAAAAATAATTTAACATTTGCGATTATACTGTTCACATTGAACCCAGAGACTGCTAACAATATCAGATATATGTAATATACCTTATATAATTACGCAGTTATATTTAATTAGCACACTAGCACACTTCAGGGATAATGTGAATATTGCTTTTCGGTAGCAGAAACAGTGAAAGCAAATCCTTACACACCTGTTCAAGATTATTCTTTTGAATTTAGTTTTGCGTGACTTACTGCCATATGCTCATGAGTTTAGCTTCAGTGATGAGGCTGCATTCGAAACGTCTCTCATAATTTTTAATAAAAATGACCAGGAGGCTCCTACAGTTTAGTCATATTTCTTCCTCCCTGTATACAAAAGACTTGCTAGGAATATGAGCCAGAGGTTCCAGGGAGATGTATTGTGAGCCAACCAGCCAAGGGCGTGACCTTGACACAGAACATAAAGTAGAACTTTGACAAGACAAACAAAGCACGAGGGCGCAAGGGCGCGAGGGTGCGAGGGCGCGAGAGCCAGCTCTGGCGGTGGTGAATGAGGTGTCAGGCCATGTTGTCTGCCTCGTGGATGCCCGAGAGCGTTTGCATTGGTCATATCACTGCCTTGATGGCTTTGATTGAACAATGAGGAAGATGTGGGAACATGAAAACATCCAGGCTATGCGTATTGCGTGCAATAGCTCAGAGGTCTGTAGCCTACCTCAGTGGAAGGATGGGGGGGAGGGGCTGTATTGTGTTATTGTGTCTTTACCTTCAAATGGTATTATCGTTGGTAACTTTGGTACAGTGATGTTTCGTATAATATTTGTGTGACTTTAAGAGGCTTGATAAGGTGTATTACCTGCAGCACTGTATGGAAGTGTGAGGTTCAGAACTGAATGTTCTGAAAGTATACTTATTTATGACAGTGTTAATGTCTTCTTTAAGACCCAGTCATGAAAGTGTGACGTTTGTTTGCATATTGCCCTGCAGAGCTCTTTACTCGAGTGCTTGTTTACAGAGTTAGAAATCACCCTATTCAAACATTATTTTATTTTATGTTGTGTAAGAGGTAATGCATTCCATGGTATGGCATGGCTGTCCATAAAATCTGACAAGCATTCCATTTGAATAGTGTTATTTGTGAATAGCCTGGAAATTGATAGACTTTTATCTTTTTTCGCAGCCCCGAAAACAGCCTGCAATGTATTATTAGGACAGGTATCTGCTGTGTTTTGAGATGCAGTGTCAGTTTGAGTGACAATGACATGCTGTATGTGGCTAGTGGAGAGCTCGGGCAGTCCCTCTGAAAGGCACATGTCGATGTGATGTTACTGTCCAATTTGGATCAGCTGCATTGGCCTTTCTTAACATCAGTCAATAAAGCAGTTCATTATTATGTCCTGAATCTGTTGTAGCGTTCTTAAACACAACTGTTGTGATTAGCCCAACAACAAACATACAGTACAATAAAATGTAATAAAAGAGTATGAGTATGGTTATAACAGAGCTATTCAAGTGTTAGAAATGTTATGATCCTCTTATGAGAAAATAAATAACATGAGATCTGTCATCTGTCTGGGTGAACCAGTGTAAAGGGTTGCTGAAATAATTTACCCAGCTGTTGTGTTAGTTGATGAAACGAAGTATCTTTATAACAGAGGGCTTCCAGCGTTTTACAGAATTGCTTACAAAATGCAATGCCCCTTACGTTTAGAACTTGCACCTTTGTTTCTTGGTCCAAATGGAAACCTCAGAGACCAAAGTATTTCAGCAACAGCTGAAATAACACCTGCCATGACAGTGGGGCTGTAATGAAGCCAGCTCTGCTGCTTTGTTGTGAAAGAGGTTTTGAAAGAGTGGTTTATCAGTAGAAATGGGAAAAGGTGTGGGACAAAAAGGCATCAACTCTAACCTGTGTTGCTGCAACTCTTTGTATCGTCTGTGAGTCATCAGGCTCAGTCGATTACTGGTCCACAGTGCTGTATTCCTACAACCGTAAAACCCCAATCATTCCTCCCAGCTTAGTCTGGCCTGGAAAACGTGGAATCGCACTTCCCGCTAACCATTATTTCTCCAATGTTTAAATACTATGAATTTTTGGACTTGTGAGCCGCCGTACGTATTTATGCATTTATTTATTTACTTGTACTTTTAAGAGGCAGGGACGGGATGGAAGTTGCAAGTTGCAACTACTGTATGAGACAAAGTGCCGCACTGTATGTTCTGGGTGAGAGGCAGGCATTCAGTTTTGCTATGAGGTGCACTTTTCATGAAGTTGCCTATTCATCATCTTTGGCGGTGAAAATTAAATATACAGTATCTTACCCATTTTGCACTTAGTGGCGGACTAACTATTCTGAACACAGTTATTTATTTAATCACTCTGATCTTTTGACTTCTCTGTCTTCTTGTGATACAGAGCAGAAGTTTGGGTTACAGTACTGAACGTAGGCTATTGCAGGCATGGAGAGGGACCAGAAGGATGTCAGCATCTCCGATATGAGCCCTGTGAGTCAACACCATAGCCAGCTTGAGGACCCATTTCCCGTGCAAGAGCACATTCTTCAGGTCTCATAGCACCTGGGTTGGTTTCACTGTAATGCCATGGTTGCTGTAGCCGTGGGCAAAATGTCAGCATTTTGGTGCAATGGGAATGCACCGTGAGCCCTGGGGGCCTTTTATTTAAGCAGCCGGCTGTAGAAAGTTAAAAGAAGAAGACCATTTAGGCCGAGCGGTAGCAATCGTTCTCTTGAAAAGTGAGGTTTGAGGATTGACCAGACATGATAGGCTTTCCTCCCTTCCAGGTGACAGCCCGGTCTCATCTTGACATTCCCAGTCTGTGTGGTATTTCCTAACAACATGGGCATATCTTCATTTGATAGGCCTCACACCTAATTAGGCCAACTCTAATGTTCCACTCGGCCAAGTGTCAAATCCAACGTCCAATTAAACAGCAGATCAAGACCAAAGGTCCGCCTCCACTGCCTCTCCAAATGATTATAGAAAAAGTGCCACGGTCTACAGTATGTTGCAGAGAAGGCAGCACACGCATGTGCACAGGTATGAATGCATGCATATACACACTCACACACACACACAGATCAATATGAAGGGCTCAGGACTGAGGGAGGCTCTCTCAAACCCAGACACGGCTGTCTGTCTTTCCCAGACAGACGCTCTCTGTTATGCCAGACACACAAAGGCCCCTCAGTGCTGAAGACACAGCAGGGTAAAGCAGGTTCCAACATTACTTGAATGTTAAATGTTCAAATTCAGTATGGTATACATGCATTTTACATACAAACATGTATTGTTTGTATTATTTGGTCGTAAGCGCTATTTTTACACATATTTATTTTTAAACTATACAGAGTTAAATAGGTAATGTGTACAATCTATTATCATACAACTTTGTAAATAAAACCTGCCATTTTGAGCAGTATATTTCAGCATACAGTAGAATTATGTACCATTAGCCTCCAATCGTCATAACATGTCAGTATATAGTATACATTTAGCAAAGATCGTGCCACCATTCGGTACGCAAGTGTGTATTGTGTTTAGGTACCCACTATAACCCACTTTACCTTTTGGCCAAAATGCACAGTAACTATTACATCCTGCTGTGGTACCAATAATCTGTTAAAGTCAAACAACACCCTGATGTAAGATGTTTCTTTTATCTTTCTTAAAGGGTCCTATATGACTTTCTACCACTAGATGTCACACTAAACGCACCAGCACCTCAAACCAAAACATCTGCACTAACGCCCATATGAAATGTATTACAGCATTACAACACACGCAGAGTGTGATTTCTTTCTCTGCTCAGGAGGCAATTGTTTTACTATATCTTTACATAGAGAACAGTGGTTTGCTGATATATTAATGTTTAAAAAATCCCATAGAGCACCTTTTCAATAAGCTCACCAGCCCATATCGGCATGGCTTGCTGTTGGGTTCACACGCCTCATGTTGCATCTGGAAACACACCAGTAAGCTGAACAACACATGGTTCCTTTGCCCTGTGGTACGTGCACAGAGATGGACACCAGTGGTTCAAGCTGGCAATGCCAGGCAGCTAAGCCTCCTTGAGCTGAGCACCACTAAAAGCCCTGGACAGAAAAAAAAAGCTTAGGAGCCAAAGGACTGATCTATCAGCAACACTGCGTGCTGTGTCTCACGCTGTTGTAATAATCAGCTCCATCCAAATGCAAGCGGGGATATTGATGGTAATGTGTGTTAGCAAACAGTTAACGCTGGCAGTACTGGTTTCTAAGTGTGTCGTTACTGTGAGTTTGGTTTCGTTGAGTTTTCTCCAAAGATTAAAACTTTGTACCCATTCTGACGGCAACCTACGGCGTAGCAGGGGAGAGATGGAGGGCAGCCGGTACAGTTGGACAAGCGCCTCCGCATGCGCGTGTACTGTATGCACGTGCGCGCCTCAGTGCAGTTCGGGGCGCGCACAGGGGCTAGTGGAGCAGTAATTGCCGGAGAAGAGCCATGTGCACGAAGGACGTTGGAGCTTATTAAAGAAGGAGACAGAGTGATTATTCACGACGGCCCTCTTGAGAGACTGACGCTGAAGCCATTGCCTTTAATTAAATCTGAAACGGTTTTGCGGATTAATAACAATATTTAGAAGAGAGGAATGGGGAAGGAGGAACACAAACACATCTTGGATCAGATTCAAGCTTTTTTAATTACAATTAAATAGACTTTATGGCACAATAGCTGTCTCTCTCTCCCCGCACCCCTCGACAGTCCACCGCGTTGCGCAATAAATTTGTCTTCATTGTCAGTGCCTGGCCTCCCAGGATGTAGTCCAAGGCAAAGCAGCGAGGCATTGACGCGTCGGAGAGTTTGAGGCTGGTTGAAATATACTTGGCAGGCGAGTAAAAGAATGGCTGATGAAGAAGCCAATAAGGAGATGGAAGGAGGTAGCTGGAGGAAGAAATCTTGGAGAGCAGATGAAATGCACTGTCTATACACTGTGCTGAAAATAGAACCCCTGTGTGTTTGTTTACCCAGGAACTCACTTTGGTCTAAGCATGAAAAGTGTCAAGGTTCTGGGGACACTGTTTCTGGGATTCTCGCATTGCACTGCGCTCAGCCACAACAGGAAGAGGCGGACGAGGAAAGGGGTTGGCGGGGTGTTTGGGGGGGGGGCGTAGTTGATATTATTCATGACTTGTACGCTCCCGGGGGCATTAGGAGCCCCAACTCAAGGAAAACAGCAGTGCGCGGGCCCGCACAAAGTTGTTGCTTCAGTAAGGCCAAAAGATGATAAAACACTAGTATTGTCTGCAATTCCCAGGCCTCCTTTAGCCCAGTGCACAGCGTAGCTTTTTGTACCCTTTTAAATGAGCTGAGGAATGCACCGGCCATCGCCTGGGCTCTCTGCACTCTGTCAATGACAGGGCGCAAGTCGGCCTGACATTTATAACCATTCACGGTCATTTACGCAGACAGGAACTGCGTAGGCGGAGCCCCTCGGGACTCGGTCACCGCGACAACATGGCAAATGTGCCACAGACGAGCTCGAAATCTAAACATGGTCCCTGTTAAGAGGAACCAACATTGTGTCGCTTTCATGCTTCTCTAAATGGTGAATCGAAACATCTTCACAAAGAGGGAGAGAGAGAGAGAGAGAGACGGAGAGAGAGAGAGAGAGAGAGAGAGAGAGAGAGAGAGAGAGAGAGAGCGAGAACGCAGTTACCACTTAATAAACATTACGCAGGTCTCTGGGGAGGCACGCTGCATGTATCTAACTTAAGTGCCTCCCCGCCCTCCCCCTGGGAACAGAGAGAAGCGGGAACAGAAGGTGTTTTATGGGAACATATGTTCCTCTACGCCCATTATGTATCAATGCTTCCGCACCCACCAATAAATATATCTGCAGAGCTGAGACGCTATCAGAAAGACGCTAGGCCTGTTCTGTCGTCGCTTGAACCTCAGGCAACTTGCAGAGGTCAAAACCTGCAGCTATAGAAGGCTTTGTCAACAGACTGGTGACAGTGATTGTTTCACCACGAGCGTGGCAGTCCCCCGCCACTGATGTAAAAGCCATTAAGCTCACAGCGGGCTATATTAACCCAGCACTGGTTCATTTGTATGATAAATAACACGGGCTACAATCTTATCTTCTGCAATTTAGCTGTTAATAGGATAAGATGAGACTTTAAACTGAAACCTATATCTTTGTAAAATGTAACAAAGGCTGTTCTCGCTGCTTCACAACTTGCACAGCCTATCTGCTGTCAGTCATACTGACAATAAGATGTCAGGTGGCCCATAGGTCAACTGATTAAATGGCAGCATGGACATGGGGCCTATATTTTCTACACTGCTTCAGAATTGCAGGATCAGATATGTGGTGTGTTAAAGTTTAAGTTATGTATCTTGTCACTCCGCAGAGATACAGTATTGTTGTAGAAATAACACTGTGATTGTGATCACAATAAGGTGTAGCAATAGGTCTCTATGTATCTGTTGCAGAATACTGTATAAAACCATATAACCCGGATAAAAATGCAATATCATTTTTTGTGACACATATACTCTTATGTATAATTAACACAGAATATATACTATATAGTAGAAGAGCCTTCACAGTGACATATTTCAACACATGGCTTCTATAAATGGACTAAAGTGCAGGGGATTTTACTGTACTTGCGCTACTGTGGATTCTTATTTGCATAGAGAACGAATGTTCAACGAATAACTGCCTATAGCCCGGGGCTGACAAGTCATTAAAGGACAGAAAAGTTGACGTTAATATGATTCCACGTGTAACAGGCCTACTGGCTATTGCATAAATATCGTACAGTACATTATCAAATCGAGATATTAGCAGGAAAAACACATTTTAAAGTAGACTGTGTTGGTTCTGTTCGCTGACGTATTTTTATGTTACGCATGTTGGACATTGACGAAGTAGTATCCTAAACAAACAGTGTGCAACAAATGTTCTCCTTTGATGGCGAACGCTTCTTTATAAATGCTGATGCCAGACCAAACTGTTTATTCCTCTCCCGAACCCCATGTGTGGAAACTCAACCCAAGCGCAAGCCCGTCTGCCACACGCACGTGCGCGCGCGCGGCGAACACACACATACACACACACCCACGCACGCGCACACACACACACACACACACGCACACTGAGAAGATCCTTTCGGCGCTATATAATTGTAGCCACGTTAAATTGACGCTTCAAATAATCGGAGAATAGATCGTGTACATGTCACAGTTTAACATGACAAAAGAAATGAATGCATTCTGTCATGCAGCGCACAGCCACCGCCGATTATCAGTACAATATATATGTATGGCCAGTTGTTTTATGAGCGATATTTACACTATAGGCTAATGTTGTTTTTTGTTATATTTCTCACGCTATGCTGTCAGCAGCATTAATTATCCATGGTTGTTACGCGGTATACGCACATACGACTGATATTTAACTTCCTTTGATAATTATAATAACAATTCAGAATCATTAAAATAAAATTATATATATATAATTTTATTTTAATGATTCTGAATTGCAGGATATATATA
>JAODUK010000023.1:940965-965599 GCA_027564635.1 Typhlichthys eigenmanni
TAATAGGTATAATGACATTATGCTGCATTTGTTCTATTTAAAATATTGTTTGCTTATAATTGCTGGTATACGACCTGCCCAACTACTGACAAATGTACTACATGTAAGTCGCTTTGGATAAAAGCGTCTGCCAAATGCCGTAAATGTACTGTAAATGTAAATGTAAACGAGGCTAGGTCAGCAACAGCCCATATTGTAGCTTGTCCTTCTAGTTTACATGTGAGATTGTGCGGTCTCCATTTCTGAGGGTTGTGGTGCCCAGTGTCTAGCCTGATCTGTCAGCTAGCGCTCCAGGCTAACAATGGATCAGAATGCTCCAAGTTGTCCCTGTGTCTCAGTCATCTTCAGAGAGGCTGGTGTCGCATCCATTGCACAGTCCTCTTAAGCCGTCTGTCATCTGAACATTGTTTACTGCAATTGTATCACTTGTGCATTATGTTTTCATGCGTGTTTGTGGTGGGGCTGTGTTGTACAGTAGCCTGGTTAGCAGACACAATGTGAGTCTGGCAACGCTCCATTGCGAAGTGTTCGTAGTCGTTGCCTCAGAGTACAGTATCAGTATATCTATGATTAATGTTGAAGCTATTGGACGGCCTTTAACCAATCGGCATTGCTACAACTGTTTTGATCGCTTATCTAGCTCTACCACCATGTTGAAACACGCTTGACTTAAACGTCATCTCACTAACCCACCCTGATTGAGTCGCCAGCAGAGTGGCTGTGAAAATGTTAATGTGAACCAGGGTTTCAGACTAAAAGCTGAGTGAAAACAAATACTGAGCTGAGCAATAATCAGACGGAGCAATGCTAGCTGTGTTATGTCCCGTAAAGACGAAATAACCGAACCAATCATGATTTAGGGCTTGTTGTTTGTGTTGATTATTCATATTTTTTACTTACAATGTACAGTACATTGATATTTATCAAATGCTTTCATATAAAGCGACTTAAAATTAGCAGGAGCTGAATTGACCATATGCTATTCATCGCAAATAAATAACACCTAACACATAAATAACACCTTTCTTTAAAAGTAATTGGAAGAGCCAATACTAACATAGGTCTACAGTAGAGCAAACATGTATTGATTTATTAATTCCATAGTAAATATAATCAAGTCTTCCCATGACCCCTTGGGGGTGCTGTCCAACACTTTGGGAACCACAGATAGATCAAATGGTGGAACACGTCTAGGTCATCTGAGCCAAATGAGATGTGGATGTGTCACAGCCCCCAACTCCCTGTCTCTGATGCTCTTAACACAGTTAGAATTGATGCCAAATTATGTGACAAGACTATGGCAGCGTTATCTAAGCTTCAGTTTCATACTGACGTTGTGCTAAACCATTGTATTGCAATACCCTGCAAATATTCTGAGAGAAACTGATTTTTCAGTTTCTATTAAAGTAAATAAATATAAAAGTCCAGCATGTTACTATATGTTGTATTAGTACATACTTAGGCAAGGCTTAATGCATGGCTCTCAAATGCAAAGTTTCCCCTGTATTTTTAGCTGCCGATATCAAATGTATTTCTATTAAGCTAACACTGCATTTCTATTGTCTTCTGGAGATCTGGGCACAAAGCAATAATGCAGTGCAGTGTATATATATGTCAATGTACAGCATTATGCTCACAATTATAGTGATCATATTTGTGTTATACTTTAAGGCAAAATCATAGGCTGCCATTTTAAATCACCTAACCGTGGATCATGCTGGGATGTTTTCAGCATGTTTTTAATACCTATCAGCTCTTCATGGTGTCCTCAAGAATGGGAAGCTCCTGACAAATTCTCTTTTCCACTGTGAAAATTTTTATTTTAAAGGATTAAGCTACACAGCTGTCAATGTGTTTTTGATATGGCTCTGTATGGTTAAGTCTGATTCATGGTGTATGTTTTAATGTCAAACATCCTCAATTCAAATCATCTGTTGCCAGCTTGGCATTTTCTAACTTAAGGGCCAGCTCAGCTCTGACACAACGGTGCCAGCTGCCTTCACAAGGAAGTAATTATTTGTGTCACATTACAAAACTCACATCAGTGAGCAATCATTTTCATCAAGTCTTCCAAAAGAGTACATCTGTGAAGGAGAAAAACAATAATCCACCAAGGCAAACTCAACTGCTTTTGTCAAATTTAAAGACCAAGTTAACACGAATGCACTTGAGTTTCAACTCTATTATATTGGCATCAAATATTAATAGAGGACTTATTCTCTTACATCAGGCTGGATGTCATCATTGCTGGCCTGCCATGTGTGAGTTATCAGGTTCTGACAGGGATGCCACCGAGACCTTCAAGCTCCTCCAGCCTGATAAGCCAGTTCCAGGGTGTCACTTTCTCCAGGCATTGGCCCAGACAGATGGACAGGTTTTACCATGTTCCGACCCCCACCTCCAGTCGCACCATCCAAAGTGTGCTCTCCATTATTTCCATAAGTCCATTAGCTGGTGGTTGAGTCATCACTTGATATTGCACCTACAGCACGTTACCCTACAATATAGTGGGTTACTGTAGATACAGCAATGTAAACCCTAAAATAATCATCTACCTACACAAACCATCTCACTTCAAATATTTAACATATACATATTTCAAATGATTACGAAAGGTATGCTATTGCAAGCTAATTGTAAGCTAATGCACTTTTTGTAAAATCCGCCAAACATTTTGCTATCTTACCGTTCTCTGTGCATGCTGAAAAAATAGTCTGGTACTTCTACACATCCCTGGCTCCGTAAATAGGAACATAAACAAAGTAGCAATTACCGCTTACATCAACAATGATGCTAGGCTTAGTAATGCTTTTCAATGTGTGGGGAGGAGCTTCTGAGGGAGTTTGTCTTGATTTGAGTTCAAGTTAGCAAGCGTTCTCGAGAATGACTAACCCTGCTTTTTATTTTATCTCTAACAAGTATTTTTTCAATTTGACTTAGGTCACCTAACCACTGCACACATATAAACTTTATATTTTCAGTTTGACAGTAAAGACCATTGTAGAGTTCCCACAGGGGTTCCAGAGCACACATACCAATATCAGTGTTGATGGGAAGCTTAAAAATGTATTGACTTTGACATTGTAATCATCAATTGATCTGTTATAATAATGAAATATAATAATATAATATAGGGAGGCATTAACATATAGCCAACCTTTCAAACCCTCTGTCTTTATTGTAGATTAGCCAGTTGTAGTCATCCTATTTATCTAGTCCTATCCAACATTGTTATTATAACATTAACTATCATTTTAATGTTATTCCTTAAATGCATACTGTAAACAAGGGAATATGGGAAAAAGCTTTGTACCAGCAAGTTATTTATTATTACCTCATATTGCCACTAGAGGGGGTCCAACATTTTGATAATTACGATGTAATATTCTCATTGCCTGTGTGTGAGTGTGAGCTTGTGAACATGTACCTGTATGTGCATACAGTACAGTAAAATACCGTACAGAGGCTTATTCAGGCTACATGGTAACAATATGATCATGTATACCTGCAGGTGACCCCAGCCTACAGTGGCAGCACATTTGAGCTGAGTCGGCTGGTCTCAGAGACAAACATCTGGTATGCAGTCTCTAACATGCATGGCCCACTAATGCAGAGTTGTTTTGAGGTCACCAGTGGGGGAGGGCTCTTGGGTGAGGACAGGATGACCTGACTGTTAGAAAGGACAAAGGTCACACAACACATTTTACCACCCGGCACTGCTACAGACAGACAGCCTCTCCTGTGAGCTATGGGTGTGCTCCATTCACTACTACTGTACATAGCAACTGCTGCTCATTGAAGATGTACTGTAAGTAATGAATATGACTTCAAGATACAACACTGTGTAAAGTGATTAACACTAGAAAACCTTTTTCATATCACGTTCTATTCTCGAAAAACACACAATGTTATGAGCTGAGATTATAGTCTGGAAAGCCTCGTCGCTGTAGCGTCCGCACAGCCACTCTGGAAGGTGGCCCAATCAGCGACCAGTGGTGATGGCTAATTCTAGTGCTTATTAAGTCAAGCAGTTGTTTTTAAATGGTGGTAGAGCAAGATGAAGCAATACAAACAGTTGAAGCAACAACCATTGGTTAAAGGCTGCTCCAATAGTTAAATTAACCCGAGGTCTACGCCCATAATGATACAAAGACTGTAAACAATCACCAAAATGTGGTCTGCCTACACAAGACTATAGGCTAACACAGATGTCTTTATCCAGTGTGAGCTGAGGGTAATAGCTGAGCTTGCAGATGTGATGATACTTACAGTAGCTCACACAAATATTTAGCAAATGACAGTCACTTGTGTCTACTGTGTGTGTCTGTTTGGGAACCTTACACAAGAAGATTCACCGGTGTAGATTCTTGTCTAATTTATTTCAGAATTTGTGTAGCTAATATAGAAAAGGGGCTTTGTGTATCATTGTTTTCCCTCTAGTGGCACTGATAGTAGATTAACACAATATCTTCTAAGAACATGTGATTGAGTCAATGGGGAAAAAACACAATTTAACACGAAATGTACGGTATATGTTAGTATTGTAAATGCACATGTTGAAATACATACAGTGCACATTGTCTGGTCAGACTGTATTGTCTGTATTGTCTCAGACAGTATAGTAAGCCCACATCAGTCCTGACAATAGCAAAAACACAATATATTGAATGGATTAACAGATTTCTCTATTTGCAATTCTGAAAGCATTTACATTGGCTTCCATTGTCATTCATTCAAGGCTGAATATTACAAAACATAGCATGATGCTGGCATGAGATAACAGTTTTATCATTGTGTCACTACTCAGTCTATATTGCTAGACAAAACCATGTCTTCTGTCTGAATGTTTAATGCTACTGGCCTGAACGCTAGGCTAGGTTTTCTGTCTTGTCACAGTGACGGATGTCATGTGGGCAGATAGAGAATAGTTCTTAAGGAGTACTAATGAAATAAATAATACCAGGAAGGAGATATCCTCTTACGGGTGTACACATTCATTGTGTAAACCCCTGGCCAGAAACTTTTATGGAACATGACTCACATATCAGACCCTCCCCATAACAGCTCACATACTGTACATATTGTAATTAGCGGTCAGAAGATTTTCACAGACCAACACGTCAATAAGTGACAGACTGAAGGAGTTGAAGAATCATAATAACTAAATTAACCATTAACTCAGAGTGGCCAGCCGCGTGAGCAACGTCAAAATAAATGTCCTCTGTCAGCATCAAGGGCCTTTGTCGTCACTTAGAAATATATTTACAGAACACAAAGCTGATTCACTCCAGGAGAGTTTCCTGATGTCGAACAGATAGAAAAACCCATGTGAATGATGTTTAGGCTCTGTCCTTTTCCTATTGTTGAATTTTCGAGTCTTTATATCTGTGTTTCCATGTCTTCCCATACAGGACACATCATGTGTTGTATTACTTTGAAACTCACTCAGCATCTCTGACACTTATCACTTATCCTTCCCATATGAGAGCTCCTAGCCTTACACTGTTCTCTACAACAACAAATGTAGTTGCTGTGGGCACCATAATGCAATGAAACATCTACTTTAAAAAAACGTTTTAGACATTTTCTCGTTTTGAAAGAGCCGCTTAAACGGGTCATTTCCTGTGTAAAATGGTTATTTGTGATCTCTTGGAAACTATAACTGTAATTAAAGAGTACAGTTTATCCTTGACTTACAGTATCTGTTATGACATTGTATGCCACTACAGTACATGTCACACTACACACCAGCACCTCAGACCAAAACAAATTACCAAAAAAAAGACAATAATATATATTGAATATGGAGTTAAATTATCTTTTACCCCAGCGGAGCATGTCATTGAATAACCACAGAATGTATTAATTCTGATGCTATTTCATGTGATATTTTGATCAGTGCAGAACCAGAGGCTGTGTGTAGTGTAGTATGAAGTATATTTGTCTGGATAACCCTCTATAGCCAGAGGTCACCAGTGAGGAGAGAAGAGTACTAGTCCATACGGAAATTTACTGTTGGGTTCCGACGGGACGCCGTCTGTTGGTGAGCTGACAGCAGGTGCAGAGCCATCAGGAGCTCCCATCACCATTCTTGGTCTTCAGTACCACCAGGACGACCATGACCGGGATCAGGCAAATGGGGGTCATCACCAGGGCAAACACAATGCCTGGAGGTGGGTCGCTGAGCTCCTCACTGGGACAGTCCTTGAAGAACTTGGCGTGGATGTTCACAAAGGTCTGTTCCACCAACGGGTTGGGCCACGGGATCTTAAGACACTCCGCTATCTCCTCTGTGCATATGGTGACGTTGTTGTATGCGCTGCGGTTGGCAGAAAAGATGGTTACTTCAAAGGCGGATTTATCCAGGTTGTATCTCCTACTTCCTATTGGGTAAATAACATGATCATACCTTCTCACATTACTCCAGAGACACCGGTCGCTCTGTGAATCCATGTATGTGTAAAAGCTCTTGAGGCACAAAGGCTCGTACAATTTCTCCAGGCAGTCCATTGGTGCCAAATTAAATTCAAAACATAATTGACAGTAGTCACATTGAGAAGACCCATTCCCGCAACCTAAATGAAATGGAGATTTAGTGTGCGTGTGCGTGTGCATTATAGAGAGAAAGAGAAGCATACAATATAAGGAATGTACTGGACATTGTTAAAATATGACATGATAAATAACAGACAAATATTAGATCCTACCATTCATGCTGGTATAGTTTCCAGAACTGATGTCTAAAAGAAAAAACAGCACAGATAATGAATAACATTTAGACACATTTTAACTCAGACATAGTTTACTTATCAAAGCTCTCACGCCAGGCCTTTGCCATTACGACCTACTTTTAATCATCCTTAAATGCCATGGTATGATGACTTTTCTGTCATAACTTGCTAAACAGTTCCCAAATGAAAGAGAATATATCACGTGCCATCAAAGCGACAGAAGGTATGCTGAAGGCAATGGGGAGACCACACACTCACCAGAGAGAAACGACAGGAACACCCCAAAGTAACCAAGTGCTCCCTTCATGTCAGAAAAAACAAACAGAGGTGCGCTTTCCCCAACAGATGACCATGTAAAATGAGCCTACACTTCTTAGCCTGAGCACGGAGAGGCATAACAGGAAACCCGACAGGGTGGGAGAAACACAGCGTAACCGTCCATCACCAGATGTCCAAAACGGTGTTACCCACGGTTACCAGATGTTCATCGACGTTCTGTCTTTCTGCCCCGCGCCCTGGCAGCCCCTCTTCCTCTCTTCAATGCACATTTGTGTAGGATCCCATTGTCTTTTAAAGGGGTGGAGGCTACAAAGATTGTCCTCTCCATTCTCCCCAAATAAAAGGGAGCACACCCAAGCTGGGCTGGACCCACATCTGAAAACCCTTTACTCTTTAACTCTTGTTCTGCTTTTTTGTCTCAGTTTCTCACAGTCAAAGGCCTGGCCGGCTCACAGCATGTGATTTATTTGCCTTTTGGACTGCCTCTGCCAAATAGGAAACATGAGTAAACATTTAGTACTCTGTGTTTAGGGGTGGATGTAATCATGACACTGCAGGGTGTTGTGCAGACAGACATGCGTTCATATTCAGGTTCACTTGATCAAACCTGGAAGATGCTGTTGTTAGCCAGTGCTAGCCAGCTGTTCTTTAAAAGAGCCACTCTTCCCTCACATGGGCTAGTAAAGACAACCCACCGTGTGAGGCATCTCTCATCTGACCTCACCCATGTACAACAGCATGAGTTGGGAGAGGGGGGAAGGAGCTTTGGTTCTTGTTATAATGCTTCTTCTTGTGGGTTTTGGGATGACACTGGCCTTGGGCACTTTTCTGGCTTTTCACTGCCTTACACTTGAGTATGGTTTTTTGTTGCCGCATTGTTGCCACTCAAACAGAGACCCCCAAAACAATAGTTCTTAAAGGTTAAGACACCTCAAGTGAAAAGGGAGATTTTTTTTTTACTGGTTCATTCAATATGTAGTTCAGGGAAAACATGTTAATTTATGTTACATTGACCACATGTTGGGCCTCTCCGAACATCTGTTTGCTGAGCAACGTTTTGATTTAGTAATGACATCAGGAAATGTGTCTTTTCAGCAAAGGAGGAGTTCAGTGTTGGGGGAGTTGGCGGGGGAAGCCGGGGAAAGTTTGGGGGAAAAAAGGAAGATGTTGGATGAGGAACAGTGAAGGGGGACTGTTTCAAAGTTCCAGTTGTTTCACAACCCAGAGTTCATGCGATTATCGCAGACGTACACGGGGCGAATGACGAACAAACACAGGAAGAGAAGCCATGTGGGGCACTGCCCATAATAAGGTTTCACTTGATCTTTGTACCCAAACAATTATGGCCTGGTCTTGTCTATGGATGTTACCACACACTATTTGAGATCTTGCTGGGAGTTATGACATACTCTGTTGATGGTACATAGGCCTTCTCAATGTTTACTAAAGTTTCTAAAGGTTTTTTTTTTTTATATGGCAAATTTGTCCATTTTATATTACGCAAACAAAAATATGTTTTATGTCTGAACCTTGAATGGAACTAAACATATTGCAATGTCAGCATCCCCCAGTAACACATTTAGAAAGACACAGCAATTAATTAGAACAAGTACTGATACTAGTAACAATACAATGACTTACGATCACTCTCATTATTTGCCTTTGTTAGCGCCTGTCCTGTAGAGATGACGAGAGACGTTAGACACATGTTACAAATGTCAGTCAAGCACTGAATTGATTTAGATTTCTTTGTGTTAAAACAGCATTTACCAGCCATCGTGGGTTGTGGCTCTTTATTGACCAGGCTGCCTACTGTTGTACATATCACTGAAGGAGAAATCGTATATTATTACTTTAGTATAACAGTATAACCTCTATGATGACATGGCTCAGACGCGGTTCTACTGTACATTATCATAAGGATGCATGATATACCACACGGTTGTTATAACGATGATATTAGCATACTTAATGTGCACATGTGTACAGTACTTGTGTATAGTGGTGAAGGCAGGAAAGAGAAATTAAAGAAAGACAATGGCACACAGTCACATATTTCTATGCAGTGTTTATCCACTCTGTGTGCTAAAAGGGAATGTGACCCCATTGTCACTTGGCCGTATTTAATGTTGACCCTTATTGAACGGTAATGAATCAAAGAAGGGCTACAAAAATACAATAACGCAATAATAAATCAATTATATTAAGTGGAGCTACATTTGCTGTGCCAACAATAACATATTACATTCAGGTTATCCTAGCTGTGTATTCTAAAGTTACTTGTTTGCTAGCACAAAACTAGACCAACTACTGTGTTAATCTTATACTTACACCAGAGGAGAAGACTCAAAAAGCACAACGTAGCTGTAGATGAGCCCCTGCTGACTGTCATGTTGCCCAACGATGTATGTCTCCTCTCCTGGTGGGTGTTACATGGCTCAGCCTTTATGCAGGAAGACTGTGAAATAACAGGAAGACTCTCATATCCTAGGATGGGAGGCCTGGGCGTATTCTCACAATGGCACAGAGAGCCCCTGATAAGGAGAAAACTACTGTGTCCCTGCAATCCCCCTCCCCCCGTATACTGTCTCTATCTCTCTTTCTCTACCAAGAAATATTAAATAGTATGTATTGAATAATTCCCAAAGCATTGTGTTGCATATATGGCACAAAAAAAGTACTGTAAAAATCATGTATTTGAAAAATCATTACAGTAACATTCAGTATTTTGGTATGCTACTGTATAAGTAGGTACACACTATTCTATTATACTATATTATATATATTATATTTTAAGTATTTATGTGTATACTGCACATCATTGTTATAATTATTTACAGGATATATATTCATGTAAATATATATTTGGTAACGTCAGCCTTCAATATTTGTATATTGCTTATGGCTGATTGGTGAGTTTAGAGTTAAACATGTAAGTGTCTGTTTAACTGATGGCCGGGTTTGATGAATTGATTCATAGCTGTGGTATTCTATTTTGTAAGGCAATACTTTGAAATTGCATTTAAATGAAATTGTGTACAGTATGTGTCTAATGTGTTTGTTTATTATTTTGCAAATCACTATGTGTAGCATTTTGCAAAAAGTGTGATGTTGAGAATGTGATTATAGTTGTGCAGATGCAGTTCCCCCAGTGTAAGGTTTCACTCACAGTGAGTTGTGTAGTTTTAGTGTGTAAGCAATCGGAAAAAAAAAAAAATACATTTAAAAAATATCAAAAGGAATGAATTACTGTAAGTTGAGGAGTATATAACATCTGTAAGTGTGAATATGTTTCAGGATTGTAAAAACGTGTTTGTTTTTGAAAGGGTGTGGGGACAATTAAGAAAATGTGCAGTCAAATATGTAGACTGTGTGCATATGTCTGTGTACATGCATGCGTGCGTGAGTGTGTGTTTATTTATGTGTGTTTGTGGTAAAGTGGTGAGTGTATCTGCGTGCATGAAGGGATCCCAGGAGAGTCCTGAATGGTTCATATGTACTGTACAATAGCTAGGGAGGCCTATATTATAATGTCTAAACAGAGTTCTAGGAAAAGGGGATTAGTGTGCTATACAGCTGTTGAATCTGTTTGTGTTGGGTCTGAATGACATTTTGTTCTATTTCTTGGTAAAAACTTACTTAAAAAATAACGGATTACATTGTCTTTGATTAATTAGTTAATGGAAGTATATTTCACTACTGTTTTTAGATGTATGGCAAGTGTTTACAAACTACTATTATATTAGTGACATTAAGAGTTTCACTTACACAGATATCTGGAAACTCAAACGCTTCTTACAAGTTTTACATTTTCTTAAAAATGTGAGGCCTTGTTTTACCAGAATATGTATGCTTGGCTAATAGGGAACAAATGTTATTTCTCGTATCTTACACCTAATACTTGCTTAATACAGAACAACAGAAGCTGGAAGAGGAACTTTTAATGAAGTATTGCTTGTTTTTGTGTTGCCAAAGCAGCGTCAGCTTATAGTTAAAAAACACAAAAAAAACAAGCTGTTTAGGTCATCACTGACTGAACACCGGTTCCAACCCCTATCCCACCCAGGCAGTGGTTAGAGAAGACTCCTCTGCCCTGACTGCACTCAGGAGATGACATCTACTGTGTGTGCGCGTGCGCATGTGTGTGTTGAAGGATACACTCGTTTCATTTCGGTTCCATTCTCAGCTGCTGGGCTTGGCATGAGGCCAGTTAACACTGGGCCAGAATTGCTTCCACATTTCAATTTAGATAAAGCAGAGTTTTGTTTTCATGTCCCTGACTGAATAAAAGGCCACTACAAGTTAAAGCTTAAATACATCTGCATTAAACTTCCAAGAGGAGTTAAATATGATGCATGGCATTGTCATATTTGTTATGGGTGAAACCTTTACATAATACTATTGCTTACAGAATAGCAAATAGCATGCTTTAAACTATTTGCATGTGAGGTTTTAACAAACTCTTGTTCATAACTTATACTATAACTACCTTATTATTGCTGATGAATGATTATTTCAAGTCACTAGCAACATAATATCACTCTTGACTCCAGCTAGACTGTTTAATCTCTTATATAGTATCTTGGCACACATTTAAAGATATCCATCCACTTATGCCAATATAGTTATATGCTTATGCCCAATGCCAAAATCAAAACATACTGTTTACTTCATACATAGGCCTAATGAAATGCCTTCTGCTGATAATGCCCTCCAGAACTCATCTTTCTGTATGTGATTTTTGTCCAATATCGACATGACACAGAATACTTTTGGAAACATTATGGCCTTCCACGTATGCAATTAGATCACATAAATAGTAGAGATACATTTCCAGAGATGCCAGCTGTCATTAACTGAATCTCATTCTACAGGCATATATACTGTTATATTTTAGCCATACAATATTGTCATCCGTGCGTGTGTGTGTGTGTGTGTGTGTGGGTGGGCTGCATGTGTTTGTACAGCTGTATTTGCACATGTGATGTGAGTAATCTGCATGTAATATGTGCTGCGCATAGAACTATAGAACTGCGCCATCAGATCATGAAGCTCTCTGGTGCCCTCGTGTGTGCGACAATGGTATCGGCCATGAACATGTATTTATCACGTTTGTATTCAGGTTTAGTTTATTATGTAATTTATTGTATGTAATACATTAGCTCATCAGGTAGCTCAGCACAATGCCACTACAACGTTTTCCCACCCAGATAGAGATTAGGCCAAAATATCATTCAGCTCATTGCTCGTTCAGCAGTACTCACAGCAGTAGGCAACAGCGCTGACGCATGCGCACCAAGAGCAGTGGCGTGGCGGAGACGTGCTGACCTCGTCTGCACCAACAGCGTCAGGCGGCTTCCCCAGCCCTTTAGGAACACTGTTCCTAAGGATGACCAAAGCAACAAACTGGTTAGGATGACCAAAGCAGCAAACTGGGTTTTAACATGATCGCACGCAGAGATGTTTAAATATAATTCAGACATTCGATTTCGATGAGAATATTATGTATATTTAGTCTATTAGGCTAAACCAACATGTATATTCGTAACTGCAGGTCTAAAATCATTAATTCGTTTATTTATTTATTTATTTATTTATTTATGTATTTATTTATTTATTTATTCATGTCACTTTTATATACTTTTTTATGATTCAATAGGCTGTGTGCATCGATGTATGCCTAGTATGAGCATAGCCTAATTAACAATATACTACGTTTGAGAATACAGTATCCGATAGGACCTAGTCGGTGTCGTTACATCAGATCTCGTGTAAATGCCCATGCTGTAGCCCACTCTACTTTTCCTTTCCCCCACCAAGGCGGAATCACGATTCCTCCTCCGGTAGGCTATCGTAATAAAACGTCACCCTCCGCTAGGACAGCCTTAGCCCAGCCAAGTGCGTAGCTTTTAATTGTATGCTATAACAACACTCCTGCCATGCCTGCGGACACCATATGGATGTATACTCTTTGCGCTTGGAAAATACGATAGACTAATAGTAAATAAAGCGTTCGTTGCATTGGATCTAGAAGAGGACTTAATCGCGTTGCGGACTCAAGCAGAAGCACGTACAGCAGGGCACGAGGATTGTAAGGTAATTTTTGTAACTGCGACACAGTAGCTGTGGCCAAAAAGGCATAACGGTCTGTCAGAATAACACAATGTTTTCATAGAGCTCAGTGTGCGCAACCAAGCATGTGAAGTGCGCACACATTTAAAGTGCCACATATTAGTGGATACATGTCAGCGAGACTGAAGCTATATGATGCACTTCGTAGAGGTTGACTGCTTGCTAGAACGATATTTCTAAGCTTCGCTTTGCTTTCATAGTCATTTCTAAATTTAATTTGGATAATTCGGGCAAGTAAATCTTAACTGTGGTTATTATGAGACGAGCGAATGCAGCACTACGCACTTTTCTGCTCTGTTTCATGTTGCTTTACAGAGAGGACACGCCCACTTCTGAGTAATGTGTGTGCGCTTAACACGTTATGCTATTATATTCTTAGGGAATTCTTTTCGTCTTTCGACCTATAATAACCCTTGACTGAGGTCGATTAATTAATAGTGCCAAACAATTAGTCATAATTACCATAATGATAAATATTTTATTTTAATACGACAATGTTGTTTTGAAAACGCACGGGGGCAGTCGTCCTAATTAATGTATTGTATGGTGTTGCAAATGGGCAAGTTTGTGTGTAAAGCCCAATGTGTGTGGTAGTGAGGACATATAACTATGTAATAACGGGTATTATATTGTATTTTTAATGACGTGAACAACATGTGAGGTCTTTTTGTTGTCACTGTTGAATAGAAAAGAGATATAAACATATTTTTGGCTTTTGTGGCTTCCAGGAATGTACCCTCTATACAACAGTGGCATTCTATTGGTCTGCCGCTTGTTCCTATAGATCTACAGAACAATGGAGGAAGTGGAGGCTTCAGCATTGATCCGTGAACCAACCCCAGTCTCCCCAAGACCTCTTCTTTCCTCTGTTATCCCATCACGTAGCCTGCTGGAATGGAGGAGGAGGGTCAAATCGGAGTACATGCGTCTCCGTCAGTTAAAACGCCTTAAAAAAGCAGAGGAGGTCAAGGTGGGTTGACCTGCATTTCTCTGTTATAGTTTGTGACTGTTCCTGACCTGTCTGTGGGCTCTTGTGTTTGTGGTGATGCAACGTCCTCTTGCAATCTACTCTGTGTGGTTCTAGGCCCTCTTCATGTCAAACAGGCAAAAAATTGAACAGCAAACCAATATTCTGAATGCAGATTGGTCCAAGCTCCGTATTCAGACAATTCCTCCATCAGCCTCTACTGGAGCCTTGCCCAACAATAAGGTACGTCTGAGGGAAGAATGGAATAAAAAAAATAGATTCTCCCCGTTTTCTTACGCTTTTACTTCTCATGGGTCTTAATGTATGTATTTGATATATATTCAGTGCTTTATGAAGTTTGGATAAGCACTACTCAAGGGCAGTAACTAGTTACTTTAATATTATTAATTTTTTCAGTAACTAGTAGTGTAACTAATTACTATTTCCAAAACAGTAATAATATTACAATTACTAATCCCATTAATGCTGTTACTGCGTTACAAGAACGATATTTCTGGTCCTAGCAAACATAGGGTAGGCTAATTGAACCAACCTGTCAATCATTTGGTTTGAGAGGCTGCAGTGTTTTCACTTTGGCCTATTGTTGACTCCTAAGGTTAAGTATTGCTCCAATAAAGAGGATTACATTCTAAAATGAACTGGCTACACAGGTTGTCATTTTTAGGAAGGGGCGAGGCAGGGTATTGATTGTGAAACAAGTAATTACTTAAAAGGTAAAGGTAATATTATTATATTATATATTATATTATAATATTATAGGTAATATTATTACTTTCTGAAGGAGTAATAAGTAACTAGTAACTTATTATTATTCCTGACTAACACTAAGAGTCACATGACAGAAGCTGCTGGGGCCAACAATATAAGTAGCAGAATAGTGTCTTTGTGTTCCCAGATTGACATGACATGGAACTCTGTGTTCTGTGTTGTTTGGCTTCATTTGCACCGTTGGTGGAGCCACATGTGTTTGAGCATGTCATCAAACTGTCCAATCATTTACAGATGTGCACGGTGGAGTTTGGCGTTCCAGCGTTCAAGGCCCAGGCTATTGCCATGCGGCCCCTTTCAACAGTGGCAGGGATCCCCTTCATGTACTCCTGGTCACCACTGCAGCATAACTTCATGGTATGAGACGGTCGATAGTTTCCGTTACGTAACGTTATCATAATACAGTATGTCAAGTGTTAAGGTTCTGCAGGCATTACTGTATTACCACTTACCTAAAAAATCGAGACTCCCTTCAGTACACCAACGTTTGCTAGGTTTAGTGAAATTGTAAATGGACTTGTCCTTGGTTTACTTTAAGAAAAATGTTCCAATCCAAAACGCTACACCTCCCTGTTTTGTTTTAACCAGACATTCAATCCACTGTTATTCAGTTGAATGAGTGTAAATTCAACGTAACGCACACACACACACGCACACACACAGTCCTGACACCTGTCCATGGCCCTATCCAGGTGGAGGATGAGACGTTCCTCCACAACATCCCCTACATGGGTGACGAGGTGTTGGAGCAGGACGAGGCCTTCCTGGAGGAGCTGATTGACAACTACGATGGCGTCCATGGAGACAGAGGTGTGTGTGCGCGTGTATGCATGCGTACGTGCGCGCGTGCGTGTGTGTGTGTGTGCCAGAGAGCCTTATATGGCGCTACAGTGTTGACTGGGAGTCACTTAAGCATAGTAGCTGAGGAGAGGTATGCCTATGATGTGCTGTGACGCCACCATTTTGCACCCTGTGTTTGTGTTCCAGAGGGCGGCTTCATCAACGATGAGATCTTTAAAGAGCTGGTGGAGGCACTCAGCCAGTACTCGGACCCCGAGGAAGAGGTGGAGGAGGAGAAGGAGGAGGGGAGAGGAGGAGGAGGAGGAGGAGGAGGAGAAGAGGAACAGCCACAGGTCACCGTTGCGCCGGAGAAGAAGGAGGAGGAGAGAGCAATGCGGAGGAGCTCAGTGGAGGCCACGGAGGAGGCCAAAGTGGCCCCACTTGTTTTCCACAGGAGGAAGAGGAGGAACGTGGTCGAGGGTACGCTTTCCTGCATTACACCGTCACTGTGTAGACGGCTGTAGATGGTCTCCATTGTACTACAGCCTGGGCATAGTGTGTTTTATAACAGCCTTAACATTTGGTCCCCAGCAGCCTGTGTGAGGAAACCTGTTTGTCCATGACACGTATATACCCCAGCTCTGATTACACGCCCTAATGAGGTTACTAGCAGGCTGTATGGGCAACGTGTCTGTGTACGCGCTCTGCCCAGACTCTGAGAGTGTAAGACAAGCACACCTAGGTAGAGAGTAATTTAGCTGCTCTGTGAACGTTGCCGAATGTACAGTAAACGGAGATAATACTGCGTGAACAGACTTGAGTGTATGTGAATGAAAGCATAGAATCAAAGTATTCAGACGTCCTTAAAAGGCCGAAGCTGTATTGTGCAACATTGCGACAGAATACGTTGCATATTAGTCCTTATAGGAACCTAATTGTAATACTGCATCTTATCTCTCTCTGTTTGTGTTTTCAACAGTGAGGGATTTGTCCAGCAGTAAAAAGATACCTCATGACAAGATTTTTACAGCCATTGCCTCAATGTTCCCCTACAAGGGTACCATGGGGGAGCTGAAGGAAAAGTAAGTGGATTTCAATGTGACTCCTTTTAGCATCTTAGCATCCTATTTAGCATAATGCCAACCAGCGCGTTGCTTAGTGTTCACCATGGTGACAAGGGCTCTTTGAAAGAATGGTTGCTCCTTCTCAGGCTTTCTGCCTGAAAAGAACAGTTTCATCAGCATTTGAAAGAGTGCCACTCGAAACAAGTTGTTTACAGGACCACTTCCTTCCTACACAGTCAACCCTTTATAAAGGGAGTTCAGATGAAAGATAATACGAAGTACTGAGTGATAGGCAGGTTTAGGTTTAAAGTTGACGTGTTGTGTAGCCTCCTTGACTATCCTTTCTTATCGCTACAGGTATAAAGACCTCCTGGAGCCCCCCAGTCCAGTAAATCTGCCCCCTCTCTGCACCCCCAACATGGACGGGCCCTTTGCCAAATCAGTGCAGCGAGAGCAGTCGTTGCACTCTTTCCACACGCTCTTCTGCAGACGTTGCTTCAAATACGACTGCTTCCTCCATCGTAAGAAATCTGCTTTTAATTTGTTTGGTTATTTTAGTTTTTCGTGCTTTTAGTTTGTCCATTTGTTTTGGCCGTCTGAATGTTGTCTGTTTCATGCATGTTTGGTGAGAATATTTAATTAAGAATTAATAAGTGCTGCTACATGCTGTTACTTTGGTGTGTGTGTGCACATGTGACAGATAGCCTTTATTTCTGTTACCAACAGCTTTCCACGCAACTCCTAATGTTTACAAGAGGAAGAGCAAGGAAGTCCGCTTGGAGACCGAACCGTGTGGCCTCAACTGCTTCCTGCTACAGGTAGGTGCTGTAGGCTCCACCTAACCTTCACATTATTCCTTTTATTTGTGTGTAATAACAAAATATTGCGATATCTAAACTTTTCAATGAACTGGCATGTACATCTGGGTTAAAGCTGTGATTCCTTGTTCATTTTCTGCAACTTATATGAGCATTGCTAACCATTACACAGTACTGTACCTCTGGTACAGTAACAGACTGCCTGTAATATAGACCCACTGCTAGTTCATTCTGTCTAAATGCAAGACTTATTGAGTTTAAAATGTAGGAAGCCATCCTTATATTGGTAGCCCATAGAATGAATGTGTGTATATAGTATACAGTTATCTTCCTCAATGTTTTGTCTCCAATGAAGAAAGGGGCCAAAGAGTTTGCAGAGCAGAACATGTTGCGATCTCAGCGGTCCCGTCGAAGACGGAGACAAGCCCGATCCACCAGCTCCAACTGTCCTGGGCCGTCAGGTTCTGCTGAGGATGGGAAGGAGGGAGACAGCGATCGGGAAACCACCTCCTCCTCAGGTACAGTAGGAGACTCATCTTGACTGGAGTGGTTATTGGTGTTCATCAGGGCCTGTAGGGCTTGAAGTTGGCTACTGCCATCGTGTTCTGTAGGAATGTCACACGCATTTCATGTACACATTCAACTGGAATTTTTTTATTTGTTTATAGAAATTATAACGTATTATATTATACTGAAAACACAAACCAACAACACATATATAAACATATAATACGCTCATAATTATACTGCATAAACTAATATTATTATCATTATACTACATAATAATTAAGTGTGTATTTGTCTTTGTATTAATGTATTTAATTATAGTCAAATAATCAGTTTATAATAATGTATTATTCAATTCTACCTAATGTCATGCTAACACTGAGTGTAAGGTAAGTAAGGTTCCATCTTAATTCTGGGAATGTAATGAAAACTGTCTCCTGCTAGGAAACTATGCTGAGTCATTCACCATCTAGCTGAGCAGATGCATCGTTTGCAATACACTCTCACACATCTAAGCTTCTGGAAATCTGCCAGCGCTCATTGTAATTGGTCGGAAACATCAGCACAAAGCGTAAAAAGAGAACTCAGTCTGGAGATCATAATACATTTGTTGTGTTTTACTTTAGCACTCTCAAAGTACATATTGTCCCATCAAACATATTGTAAGCTTCAGTAAACTATCAAGCTCCAGCTACAAAAACAAACACTTCTTTTGATCTAGAGTCCCCTCCTGGCTTGTTCTTGTCTGTTGATATCCTCATGTGGAGAATAGAATTCTGGAAATAAGAGCAATCCACTCTTTATCCTCCTCATATTCCCACTCTCATGTTTGCAGATATTTGTTTAAATCTGTGTGTGTGTGCTGTGATTCATAGCAAATCCCGTCATCACACTTGGAAACCTAGCGACATTTAGCCCGTGACTCAGCGCTCTTGTCATATGTCTTCCTGAAGATAATTCAGAGAAACAGATTGATGAGCAGATTATTAGGCAGTCCCAGTGCTGGAGCATGTGGCCACAGCAATGCTGAATCCAGCCTGTTGCCCAGCAACGTGAGGTTATTTGCCTTTGGCAGCTGAGTATGAGTGTATATCCGGCAAGGCGAACTCAAGCCCCTGTAACCCTGTGTGTGTGTGTGTGTGTGTGTAATAGAAGGGAACTCTCGCTGTCAGACGCCAACCAAACAGCGTCCCGCTGAGGAAGGTGGGATCCCGCCAGTTGAGCCTTCCCTGTGGAGTGGGGCGGAGGAGTCTCTGTTCAGGGTGCTGCACGGTACCTACTATAACAACTTCTGCTCTATCGCCCGCCTCATCGGTACCAAGAACTGTAAACAGGTGACATTGCTGATGTTGGCACACACATTTCCATTTCCTTAAAGGTAAAGTCAGCTTTTGCAAGTTAAATGTAAGATAATACACTTTTTGTCAAATTCAACAAATATCTTCTCGCATTTCGCTATCTTACTGTTGAAAAATTGATCTGATACTTGTACACAGCCCTGGCTCCGTAAATAGGAACATAAATAAAGTGGTGAACACCACTCATATCAACAAAGCCGTAGCACTACACTTTGCTTCACAATGCATTTCGACGTGTCCGCTGCCGCGGAGGACCGCAGAGCGATACTGTTTTGATTTGAACTCAAAGTTGGCAAGAATGACTGACCCTACCTTTTTAAGTATTTCTTTCATTGAGCTGTTGTAGCACTCTTCTTTACAGTAGCTTTTGATCCAGACAGTAAAATAAAAGCACGGTCAGTAAAAGATTGTAAAGGTTTATTGTACTTTTAAATGTTGACAAAGTTTTCGGCTTAGTAAATAAATTAAGCAATGCGTTTTTAAAAGGTGCATGTTGGGCCTGTGTTTGGAGTGGAGGTTAAAAGTGAAACTACAAGTAGGAAAGCGCACGTGAAAACATCTCTCGTATCCTGAACATACCCTGTACTTATCCTTTACCCTGGAGCAGTCTGCAGGTCTTAAATATACTAAACAACACAAGTTTCATTCCATGATTGTTTACGACACCTACTCTATTCTACAAAATTATAAATGATTTGTGTTATTTTTGTGGGCAATATGAAATGGTAGCAGTCACTTTTATTTATTTATTTTATTTTATATGACTTCTTTGCGTCAATGAGATTTCCCCAAAGCGTGTGTGTGCTTGTGGGTTTATAGCATGAACAACAGGGCTGAGTACAGAGAATGGCATGTGGCGTCATGAATGTGGATACATAACAGATGTGACAGCTCCTCAGCACTCTGTCGTGACGCAGTCATTCTGCGGCTGTGCAAAAGGGAGGATAGCAAGAAAGCACCGTGTTCCATGTTGAAATCCAGAAGACTGGGCTGTGGAATGGACAGGGCATGCCTTCACTCTTTCCATTCCCCTGGTTCGTGCTGTCTTGTCCAGTCTCGTAGGCTTCAGGACTCCGCCTACTGTTGGACTGGAGTTGAAATGCTGAAACCAGCTGCAGCCCTAGTGTGTGTC
The DNA here is from genome assembly GCA_027564635.1 of Typhlichthys eigenmanni. Classification (NCBI taxonomy): domain Eukaryota; kingdom Metazoa; phylum Chordata; class Actinopteri; order Percopsiformes; family Amblyopsidae; genus Typhlichthys; species Typhlichthys eigenmanni. The sequence continues at coordinate 961,523 of JAODUK010000023.1, forward strand.
TGGATGCTAGGAAAGAGGCCAAATCTAATTCTTGGCAGCCATAAAGAAAGAGAGAGGAGGGAGGAAGGGGGGTGGCAGGGAGAGAGAAAAGAGTGTGTATGAAAGCCTGAACATGTCTGTGCATGTGTGTGTGTGTGTGTGTGTATGTGCACATGTCCGTGTCTCTGGTTATCCAGCTCTAGTGACCCCACAGAGAATGCATTAGTTGCTCGTGTCCACGTAAACTGAATATAATCTTTTACTTAGTGTAAACAGTTGCTGTCATCCTCACCGTTTCCTCCAGGTGTATGAGTTTGCGGTGAAAGAGGTCCTGATACATCGTGTTCCAATGGTGGACACAGGGATTTCTCCACAGAAGAAGAAGAGAAAACACAGGCAATTACACACAATCATTCTTTTGGTGGTAGTATTAGATAGACGTCATGCAGAGAATGAGGCCGCTACATTAAATGGACACGCCTAAACCACGTTATTAGTGGTTTATTCTTCTTGAGGCATTTTGCCAGATAAAATGTTGCTGAAACAACCCACGGAGAACTGTTGGGTGGGAGGGGGGGGTAGAGTTGCTTATTTTAATGTCTTTACAATTGATATGTTTTTTATCGTCTTAAATTGACCTTGTGGTTAAATTACAAATGCTTCCCTCGGTACGCCATAGAACAACTTAGTCTTCAAAGTTCAATACATGTGTTATTGTGTGTGATTAGGTTATGGGCAAAGATTCAGCTGAAGAAAGGTAAATTCCCATTTATTTTCACCAAATTTATATTATTTTTCGTTGGTGTTCTGCCCTTTGTTATTACTGTACAGTACAGTTACTGTACCGGACCAAAGGTTTTTTTCCTGCTCCGCTTCAGACAACTCCTCCAATCAGGTGTACAACTACCAGCCATGTGACCATCCGGACCACCCATGTGACAGCTCTTGCCCGTGTGTGATGACCCAGAACTTCTGTGAAAAGTTCTGCCAGTGCGACCATGAGTGTAAGACTACTGTTACATAGTCATTCAGCTCTCACACACATCGACTGTCTCAAAGCGATTCAGAGCTTTAGTGAACCAACAGCTTCAATAAAACGAATACACAGTGCAGTTATTTGCTATATGTCTATCGTTTGTCAAAAACATATCTCAGATGGGCCTATAAAGTTGATTAAACTTGACGTATTTACTGGTAGCACGTATCCTAAAGTTATGTCTTCATTCCATATGGAATGAAATATAAAATAAAATATTAAAAAAAATATATATGTAAATATATAAAAAATATATAAATATATAAAAAATAAAAAACTATTCCTCACCATGAATTAGGGATTATTTAATCAGGATGTTATATTTAGACTTCAGATAGGAAGCTATAGAGTTGTGGGTTTAACCAATGTTCTAGATCACTTTATGGGTGTGTCTAAACATGCACAAGAGGTGATCACAGTAATAAGACTAGCACCAAAGTCATGTTGCGATTGATTTAAAATGGCTATATCTGTCTATTTCAGAAGTTGCCTCTAACACAGTGCTTTTGATTTCCCTTTAGTGTGGGTGCAGTCATGGGGCCAAAAACATACTATGCAAAGTGCTGCTTAATATCACAAAACATTTAAAATACATTTAAAATAAAATTAATATAGTGTTATGAATATGGTAGTAGTATTCTCATATTTCAGTATTCTTAAACCTTCCAGATCTTAACCAAAAATAAATAAAACACATGGATGTGATTACATGTGATAACTTGCTATGACACTTAAAACATTTGATTTAATGTAGTGAAGGAAATATCTAAGACACTGGCACACACCTGTTTGTGAAAGCATGGTGCACCTTCTCTACTCTGCCTAGCAATTCTGAAGAGCAAATCTTATTTCTCTCTTGCGTCCCTTTGAGGCTGCTGGGCCACAATAGAGCAGAGCGTCAGATTGTAAACTGATCCGGAGTGACTCTGGCAGCGGTCACAGGAGACACTGAGAGGTGTGGGCGTCTGTTTAACGCGAGCTGTGTTCGCAATGCGCAGAGGCATTCAGCGCTGAAATGCAGCAGAAATGAGGCAGAACGCATTGTCAGATGTGCCCAAATATTTAGCATTTAGCATTTCTTTTATGCGGAAGGTCATTTGGAAGACATCTGGCTTAGCAATAAGGAGAAAATGAAAGAGAAGGGTTAAAAGGGAGAACATATTTTGGCCTAATTTGTTATTATGTTACCTCAATCCTCTTCATTTTCCCTACCACCTCGCCTTTTCCCGTATTTGAGGAGAACTCCTGCCAAACGGGAAGCAGCCCACAGTTGCTCCTTAATGACTTGGAGGGAAATCAAAGGACCGTGACGGGCTGTGGGCCTGAGACACAACATCGTCCGTCTGCACAGCATAGCTCTGAGTCAGACGGCTGCAGCTAAACAAAGCTTGATGACACAAACACACACACACACACATAATGCACGCAAAGCTCGATGACACACACACACACACACACGCATACTGTACGCGCTGGGATTTGGAGATTAAGACTGCAGGCAGAAATGCCGTTGGCGCGGACAGTGCCCAGTGTGAAGACATTTTTACTGATTCCGTCTGCGGCTCTCCACTCGTCTGCGCAGAGGGCGCTGTGTACTTCCAGCCTGCAGAGTAGTTGTAGTTCTGCGAAGCTGCCAGCAGAGGCTCCTGCTTGGTGAGAATATAACCTTGGCATTTCTACTGTAGGCAACGTGTTCATGCCAGTCTCCAGTTCAGTGCCATTTTGATTGTTTTAGCAGCACGACCTTGCACGTCTCACCTGTGCCAACTCTAACATTGGTATTTGTGTATCAAGGTCAGAACCGCTTCCCGGGCTGCAGGTGTAAAACGCAGTGCAACACCAAACAGTGTCCCTGCTACCTGGCCGTGAGAGAGTGTGACCCAGATCTGTGTATGACGTGTGGCGCGGCCGAGCACTGGGACAGCAAGGTGGTCTCCTGCAAGAACTGCAGCATCCAGCGGGGTCTCAAAAAGGTACAAGAATGCTGCGGGGGTGGGAGCTAGCAAATGTATTCTTCCTTTTCTGCAGCGATATTGCCCCTTGTGGACACATTTATAATCCTCATTATATCTGAAACATATAATAACATTTACCTCCATTTTTATTTGATACTACAATGGAATTTCAAGGGTAAATAAAAGATAAAAAATGTATCAGCCATTGTTACATCAAGCTTCAAAAAGGAGGCTGTTCATACAAACTGCTGTATTTGTGCTGTGCCAACACTGGTCAAGGTACAGTATATACAAAAACTGTATATATATTTAAAAAAAACGTTTAATATGTATTTCAGTGAGGATAGTAAAAAATAGAATATTGATATCTTCTCTGCTACCCCCATAATCTGCCATTGTTTAGTTTCTGCTGCTGTTGAGAACAAAGGGGGATCTTACAATACTGTATATGTTTAGAACAAGGTTGTGTGTGTTGGAGCTCTGGTCTCAGTGTGTTTTCCCATTACCCCCCCCGTCAGCACCTGTTGTTGGCCCCCTCAGATGTAGCCGGGTGGGGTACGTTCATTAAAGAATCGGTCCAGAAGAATGAGTTCATCTCTGAGTACTGTGGAGAGGTGAGACCTCATCATAAACCTGACCTCTACAGGAAACATGTTTATTGCATAGTATCTTAAAGGTAATGGCTCAATCTATTGTTTACATTATGTGTGACCGAAGCTGATCTCCCAAGATGAAGCGGACAGACGCGGTCGCATTTATGACAAGTACATGTCCAGCTTCCTTTTCAACTTGAACAATGGCAAGTGTTCACCCAAACTGTGCTGTAATTCACTCTTATTGCATCTGAACATATTGAGCAATCTGTAATCTCTGTCCCTCAATAGATTTCGTTGTCGACGCCACGCGAAAAGGGAACAAAATTCGCTTTGCAAATCATTCAGTTAATCCCAACTGTTACGCAAAAGGTACGATTTTACAGCCTCATGTATTTGGATTGTGAAACTGACTCAAGAAGATTTTTGGAGAACAAAAGCCCCTCTTGTTGTCTGAAGGGAGGGGGGGGGGGGGGGGGGTTTTTTTAGTTTAACGGGGACCACCCCATTGGGA
>JAODUK010000023.1:979617-1017520 GCA_027564635.1 Typhlichthys eigenmanni
CTGCCTCAAGTTAGTTAGTCCCAGTTGTCTGCCTCAAGCTAGTTAGTCCCAGTTATCTGCCTCAAGATAGTTAGTCCTAGTTATCTGCCTCGAGCTAGTTAGTCACAGTTATCTGCCTCAAGTTAGTTAGTCCCAGTTATCTGCCTCAAGATAGTTAGTCCCAGTTATCTGCCTCGAGCTAGTTAGTCACAGTTATCTGCCTCAAGTTAGTTAGTCCCAGTTGTCTGCCTCAAGCTAGTTAGTCCCAGTTATCTGCCTCGAGCTAGTTAGTCCTAGTTATCTGCCTCGAGCTAGTTAGTCCCAGTTTTCTGCCGCAACGGAATGCAAACTTTGCGTTTACCTTCTCCTGCACCGCCCCCCGCGCTACTCGACTTGGCACGCTGAGCTCTGCCAAATGTTAACTTTGTTAAGCCATTGGTCAAACGCGGTATCCCGCTGGGAAACTGGACTCCTGTCCCTCTGTCTGTCTGTCCGCAGCAGCATAGTTTAGCCATGGCAACAACGGCCAAGGTCAAAGCTGATGTCATTTGCTTGCACAAGGCACAATACTCAAACGTAAAGATAAGGTATCTAGCAGGAATGAAACCGGCGTGGGTGTCTGCATCCTGCAACATGAAACTCGGGGGAAAAAAAACAAATGTATATATTTATTTATTTATTTTAAAGACGTGACTCATCTTGTCAGAAGCGTTGATATCAGGAAATTCAGGTCAGGGTTAGGCCACTATATCTACAAATGTACAGCCCCCCTTTATTAATGTTGATGTCCCTCTGCTCCGCAGCTTCCCTGCCAAAGACACGGAGCTCGACTCCCAGACCAAGCTCTGCTTCAAGCTGTACTGCCTGCTAGACGCCGATAGCATATCTGTGGACAGCATTGAGTACCTCTTCCTCTATGAGCAGGTACGGCAGCAGAACACGCCACTCCCTCAAACAACCAGAGCTGATAATGAGATGTAGTTGAATGACTCACTGCTCATGCTTGAATGCATTGAGGCATTTGTCTTGACGGCCGTTAAAGTGTGACGGGCCGCAGTAGCAATAAAAGGCAGCGTGACTAACAACACTGGCTGCAGTGGAGAAGGATGGGGAGGCCGCCGGCACTGGCCTCATTAGAGTGTTGTTCCCGAGGACACTTAAACGTTATGGGGGCAAATAAAACAGGGTGGAGTAGATGGAGGCTATACTGACAGATGGTACCTGTGCCGTCTTTCCTTATGGTGTGTGTGCGCGCGTATGTATGTGTGTTTGTGTATACATGCATACATGCATACTGTGTGTGTACATGTGTATACACATATATTGTGTGTGTGTGTGTGTACGTACATACATATATTGTGTGTGTGTGTGTGCACAGTGCCATGAGATGGTGGTGCGAGGCCAGCTGCCAGCCTGTGAGGACGACCTGTACACCTTGGCGGCCCTGCGTCTGCAGTGCGTGAGCGGGGACTTCAGCACCCACGTGCCCTGCCCCCCGCTGGACCAGCTGTTCCCCAGCCACGTGGTGGAGAGCCGCGTGCTGCTGGCCCCGCCCCCAGCCCCGCCCCCTTGCCCGCTGGCCCCGCCGGGCTGCCTCCTGACGGGGGCGCTGTGGAGCCACACGGCCACGGCCGCCCACAAGCAGCGGGTGCAGCAGGACTTGCGCCTGCGCGCGCGCCTCAAGGAGGAGGCGGCCGCCGTCTTGGCCGTCGTGCTGGAGCGCTGGAGAGGCCTGGCCGGCTACAGCCGCCGGGACGGCATGGCCGCCTACCTGGCCATCGCCCGCCAGTGGTCCGGTTTCGGGTGCACCCTGTACGAGGTGGACTTCTACATCGTGAGTACAGCGCTGTGCGTAGTGCGCGTCTCTCCTCCAGAGCTCACACATCCACGGTGTCTCAACAACACCCACGTTTGTGCACATTTAAAGGTACAGTCAGCTATTGCAGCTAATTGGAAGCTAATACGCTTTCGCTAGCTTACCGTGCTCTGTGCGTACAGTGGAAATAATCAGGTACTTCTACACAGCCGCTGACTCTGTACAATAGAAACATAAACAAAGTGGCGAACACCGCTCACAGCAACAATGCCGCTTGGCTATGCAATGTGTTTCAATGTGTGGGGTGACTGAGGGAGTTTGTTTTGATTTGAGCTCCAGGTTTTCTGGAGAATAACTCCTTTTTTACTCTAACCGGAGATTTGTGGATCTAGGGGCCGATGAGTGTAACTTGAACCTGTTGATTTGTCAGATAAATTAGAAATGTGGTATGTTACTGGAGGCTCTCCAGGCCAAATGAATCTAAAAATAAGTAATGAAACATGAATTGCTTTCCTTTACAAATGAGAGTTTGTGCTTCTTAGCCAGGTTAGTTGTTTGAAATTACCTCTTTTGGGATGTTTGTATGCTATTAACTGGGCTGTACACCAGGCTGCTACAGTAAGTGTGACCTGCCCTCTGTCCTCTCTCCACAGAGCTCTACCGGCAGCTTCTCTCAGAAGCTGTGGCTTGGCGTGGCTGCTACCTCTGTGTCTCTGTACAGGCAGGGGGAGGCGGAGGCCCTGGAGTCCTTCACCTATGGCCAGATTTGCTCCTACGGCGTCTCCGACAGCAACACCTTCAAGATCACGGCAGGCGATCGGGACCTGCTGTTTGAGACCACCAAGGTAACAGCCGGTCCCATCCAGTTGTTCTAATAGTCTGCCCCCCTGGCTACCCAAGAGAAGTGGTTTGTAGCGTGCACATAGTAGCTATATTTAACACCACTGGAGGAAATGCATTGTACGCACATTCTGCTGCAATACTAATTATTTCGTAAAAATCTTGAAATGATCTTCACACTCGACCACACAGCAAGACTGCTAGACACTAGATAAGGGAATTTCAATTGAGAAATCAGGTCTTGCGTCAGCAGCAGTTCAGACTGAGCTCAGGTCCTGTACAGTGAATGGGATCTCTTTGGCAGGGATTTGATCTGAGCTTACTTGGTCGACCTTATCGCTGCTGCAGAGCGTGCCGCAACGTCACTGAATGAAGCCTGCTGTCTGTCCACTGCTTACTGTTTTCACTGTGTGTCGCACTTTGAAAACACTCGTTAACTTGCTTTAAAAACAGCGCACCAGGCCTGCACCCCCCCCCCCCTTCACCGTCCGGCGCTAACCGCCAAAAAGGTCCAACTTCCTGGCATTACACGGCAACTGGGGGTGAGTTTTATTGCTGTGGTTAGGTTAAAATATTAGCCAAAACATTTCTCAGAAGCCCGGATATTCCCAACAGCCATTTAAAAAAAAAAAAATGTAATAAAAAAGTATAACAAAACTTGCCTTTCATTTCATTCATTTACTTGCATCTTCCCAGATGGAACAAAAATACCTCTGTAATCACTTTTTTATTTATTTATTGGCCTAGAGGAACAGAGAAATCGAGGGGCAAAAAAGGCCCACTGCTTTTCTGAAGTGAAAGCCTCGGATATCCCGGTCCATAAATGTGCAGCGGGCAGCAGACTTCCAGGGGGTGATTATGGTTTGGCTTGGCGTGAAGGGCCAAGCTAGCTGCTGATTCAAGGGATCCGGTTAGAGAGAGAGAGAGATAGAGACAGGGTTTTAGCCAGCGCTCTCATTATGTTCAGACGTGCATTACTGGCATCAGTGTGGAGGTAATGTCACAGCGGCAAGGTCTTTCATAGTCAGCTGACCAACCAACCATTATTAAGAATTGCTTATTTTGTCCTGGTCAGGTATTAGTGTCTGTCTTTCTGTCTGTCTCAGACAAAGTGGTGCCTTTCTTTGGAATGCCGTCTTGCATAATGTCAGCCAGAACAGACACTGAGACAGCCATCAATCAATCAATCTCTCTCTCTCTCTCTCTCTCTCTCTCTCTCTCTCTCAGCTGACTGAGATCATGCAGCTGATGAATGCCTACTTCAGTGCCATCAGCCGGCAGCGGGGCAAAGGCTGCGACGTGGGCATGGCCGTCACCGACGGCACGGAGGTGGTGGGCTTCCATCACCTGGCCCCGCCCCTCGGCCCCACACTACGGGAGCTGCCATCGCACCCCGTGTGAGGAACCCGCTCCCGTGCCTCCTCCTCCGCCCAGACAAAGAGGGGGCTGTTTTCACCGGCCAAGCCCCTTGCTGAGCCCTCCAGCCCAAGGAGCCCAGCGACTGTGTTGGGTTAAGGTGGGCGGGGCTTGTGTTTTCCCAATGAGGCCAGAAAGCCACAGAGACAAACCAACTTGGTTGCTGATGAGGTGTTGCACGTACGTTAACTTCCCTCTCCACCCCCACCAAGCCCACGTCCTTCCACGCAAACGTCTGTTACCGCAGCAACGGACGACTTGCCCCACCCTCACCCAGATACCAAGCGTCAGTAACACTAGAAAAGTGTCATGAAGGCCTGGCTTCACTTGGCAACGCTAGTCTCTTTCTCCCTGGCTCATTTTTGCCTTTCCTTGAAGGTGACTCTGCCTCATGCACTGCTGGAATAGTGGTGAGAACACTTGGCTTCACATTCGCGTGTGCACGCACGCACGCATACACACACGGAACGAGCGTCAGTTTTCAGAAGAGCCCAGCCGGCTTTGCGTTACCTGGAACTGTTGGCGCAGCAGCCCATGTGAACTTGGAATTGGAAACAGATGCGGAGCTCTGTATCTAAGTCACTTTGGCTACTATAGCTGTGTAGACTTCCCTCAGGGATTATCAGGTGCGTGTGTGTGTGTGTGTGTGTGTGTGTGTGTGTGACAGTGTGTGAGAGCTGTTTTGAGATAAAGGATGGGAACTTGTTTCTTGGATTGGACATTCAGGATCTGGACTGATTCAGTGTAATAGAATCCAAAAGATATTCTGGGCGATGTCTGTTTCGTTTGTCTCGTTTGCCACGCTGCTCGTCATCGACGCAATCCCTGATCCTCCTCAACTAATGCTTTTTGATTGATTGCAGCATTTAAATATTAATTTCATCAGTTTCATCCTAATTTAAACCCCTTTCAGTGGGAAAGATCAGGTTTTACGGACTATTTGGTTAAATACAATTGTTTTTAAGCACACATAAAATCCCTGGACCCTTTACAATATGCCTGGACACCGTTACCGTTGTTCAATATTATAATAGGGCCATTATTGTATTATTTATATGTGGACTTCCAACTTTGTATTGTGTATATCTCAACTGTAGACCTAGCTGCATGTGCATAGTAGGTGTGCCTTTACTGATCACAAAACTATGAATACCTGTTTATTTTTGTTCCACCGAGCACGTCAAATATGCAAATCCTATGTAGCTCTCCGGTCTGCGGGGAAATGGCAGTCTGCCTCTGCGTTTACTATCTGGCTATTTGTCTCGCCCATGAAGCCAAAGTTTTGCAGTCACGCGTTTGAACATGGACCAAAGATGTATTTTTATAAGCTTTTATAATGACATAATCCTCTAAGCTGGCAGATCCCCTACTGTACTTTCTATTCACTAGTTTCATGTATCCCTTTCTTAGATTTCAGTTAAGGTGTAATGGCCTTTAGCATGCACAGCTGTTATTTTCATCTAGAATCTAAAACAATATGTAGATCTTTTTACAGTGTTGTCTACTGCACAAGAACCTATTGGTCATCCCGCCGTAACACTGTTGTCTGCTCACCATGGAAGGCCTTGCGCAGCCTACATACTGTACAGGCCTAAGCTTTTTCTACTGCAGCTGCAGGCAGCTCTGAGCTACATGTATGAGGTGATAAACAAACAAAATCAAAACTACAGACTTTGCTTTGTATTAAGCGTGTATGTTTGTATGCTGCATGGTACCTTTTTATGTAATGTGTGAATAGTTAATTGCACTAGTTTGTTTTAACTAACTTGAAGTGCAATAAAACCTATAAATACTGTATGTAATTAATAAAAATGCACCATTGTACCATATAGACTTTGGTAGTGTTCTGATTCAGGCACATTTTCCTTCAGAAAAAGGGGTGCTTTCTTGTGATTGTGCAAGACCGTTGTTGCTAATGCAACTATAGAAAAGAACGGTTTCGTGCCAGAGGCACAACCCTAGAAGCCACCTCCTTCAATGTCTTTATTTTATTTCATAACAAAGGCTGGTTGAGCAAGCATTGCCAAGTGCCTCTAAATTACATATTTGTAATTAGCCTCAGCCAAATTAGGTACCAAACCTGCTCTTGCTGCAGATATATATTTTGAAGTGAATGACATTTCTGACGAACAAGTAAATAGAAAACATCTTTAATCACTTTAAACAGGTCTAACAAGGAAATCTACATGAAACCATATATATATTTGGATGACTCAAGGTAAACAGAAACTGATTAATAATGACAGGCACATGGTTATCATTTTAACTATTTTAACCAGGTGAATTAAAAGACTTAGGGTAATTTCAACACAGATTGACAATACTGGAACAATTTTGGCTTGAATTCATCAAATTGCAATGGATTCCATTTATGAATGTGCAACAGATGAGCAATATACAAATATTCTGTCATGGCCAGAACACCGTGAATCCTTACAATTGCATATACAGTGCATGTGTATAAGAATGTTAACGTTCAAATAAGGTTCACAATTTTTCAAAGGTTTTGGGCACAGACTATGATAAAAAGGCATGTTTGTCTAATTTGATCTGTCCTTAAAGTGATAATCCCCTACGCATGCCGGGGTATGCACATCAACCCTACCCACAAAAAAAAATCTTCAGTGTAAAACAGAACAAAACAAAAACGTATTTACTTTGAAGAAAATAGAAAACGGCCTAAACTTGGAGGAAGAAATATACAACTAATAATGCGTTACCATTTCTGCAGGTTGCACACAGAACCAGGGGGCAGGATTGTCAACTTTAAATAATATTTAGTGGTTAGCATAATGATATTATGTCCATTCTTGCGCTCCACATTGATCTATCTGAACACCAGCTCTGACTAAGCGATGTCACTCCACGCTGTATCAGGTCATCACTATAGCTGAACAATTTGTCATGCAAGCGTCTTGCTTGTTAAACGGCTAAATATTTACAAGGCATAAGTGTGATATAGTATTATCGCTTTTAGGGAGCCAGGGTAGATGACTTGAAGCGGAGGTAAGATGCTGTCGTTCAGATATAGGAGTGTAGTTCACTGCTCCTGAGTTCCCCAGGAAATATAGTCAGGCCTTGTGGCTGCACTGTACTCGTCTATGAGCTGCTGGACCACCTCGCGGGAGTCATCAAGCTCATCAAAGTTGTCCTTGAATATGTCCTCTTTACGAAACTGCTCCAGGAAGGCTTCGCGCTTACGCAGCTTGTCATATTGACGGCACGTCCGCTCAAACAGCTGCGGGACAAACAAACGGACATGCAGTGTGCTTAATGACACCACTGGCTGTACAATGTTTTAACATTTCAAGAGACTTCGTAATAACATGTTCTGCTGTTATGTTATTTTGTGTTGAAAATATTGTTTTCTGAAGTAGATTGAGGTGTATAGCCAAGACACAACTATTTTACCTTTGGTAATACTGTATGTATATACACACACGTACATGTAGATGCTGCAACATGGCTGTGCACAAATGTGTTTTTTGTATCCAAGTAACACAAAAAATTAACATAAAAGAAGAAAACTATGGTATAAAGTATAACAAGTTAAAAGGATCATTTATATGAAATTCCCCTTTCAACCGCTACCTTGATAATCACAGTTCAAACATAAGAGTATCCCAAAGTATTTACACAAAACAGACACAGGACTCGGATGTAAGTAAATACACTTGACAACAGAGGTGACCTGAGTGAACCTGTGCTGACGTGTGTGTGTGTGTGTGTGTGAGAGAGTGAGAGAGAGTTCACGTACGGAGGAGATGCTGGTGTGATTGGCCATCATCAAACCGCTGACTCGATGGGCAGAGGGCAGGTAAGGGGACTTGCTAGACAAGGCCACCTGGATGCTGGCAGGACCCCAGGGGATGAAATTGGCCAGCTTGCGTTCCCTGATCCTCTGGAGGCTTTTGTGCACCTACAGTCAACAGAAGAGCTTGTTGTCTTGGGGACAGTACAGTACTGAGGATGTAGATGAGGCTCTGCACATAGCTGGACACACACACACACACACACCTGCGTGGGGTCCACCTCCCCCTGGATTATGTTGAGGATAGCGATGTAGCAGTGGTTGGTCTGTCTGTCTCTGCCTGTGGACACCATGACATTCTTGGGCTGCAGGAGCCTTCGCATCACGTCCAGGACCGTGGTTTTCCTCACACTGGCCACCTGCGAGAGACATACGGTGCTTATTGTGCTGACTTTGTTTGGCCACAACCCCCTTAGGCATGCACGCGTGCGTTTCACTGCACCATTCTTGGAGAAATATGATTGGTAAAAGTGCTCAAATAATCTTTGTAGAAAAATACATATTTCAGTTATCATCGTCATGGTTACACATCTGTGTAAAGGAAACAATCCAGATTGGGTGATGACATCACGCCATCCTCTCTCCGTCTCCTAACGTCTGGCCTTACGAGTTGTCGTGAGGACATAAGCCTGTAGAGACCTCCAGGCACAGCAGACCGGATGAAGACGCATTGTGGTGTCGGGTCAGTCACACGGAGTTAGAACTCTTACACAAAGAGAAAACAACCCACCGATTGGTCAGTCGTGAGTGGTGTGTAGCCAGTCATGAGAAAGTGGAGGCGGGGCGTGGGGATGAGTGACGCGATCAGGCCAATGAGGTCGTTGTTCATGTACCCGGGGTAACGCAGGGTGGTTGTGCTGGCAGACATGATGGTAGACACCTGTGTGTGAAAGGGTTAAGTGAGGCACACAGTTTGATTGGGACAAGAATGGAATGCGGACAGCTTCCATGTGAAAAGCTAGACTGCGGACTGTGTAACACGATAAATTATGCAAACTAAAATCCAGTCTGACTCGTGTGGAACTTGCCAAACTCGTTTATAAACGCCCGTTAGACGTTTGCCCTGAGCGTACAGCGGCTACCTAGCTCTCTGAACGCCTCCAAGTGAACCTGACCTGCAAACACTCACCAGCTGATTGATCTGGGAAAAGGAAGGATTCTGGATATGTAGTCTGTCCGTGGCAATGCGATTTAGAGCTGTGTTATCCAGCACCACCTGACAACACACACACACACACACACACACACAAGCATATGAAAAGGGCAATATGCACTAATGCTGAAGAAGGACTGAAAAGGTAACGAGACACTTAAGAAGCAACACAGTGCAGTGCTGTGCAGGCTGAGCATAAAAGGCTCAGTGTAGAGACGGGACAGGGGCACCAATTCTTAGGCCGATTCTATTAGCTCTTAGGCTAATTTGATCAACATTAGGGACTTATGCAAGACCTGGGAGGAAGTAGGTATTAGAGAGAAAACACTATTAGACCCTCAGTGGATCTCAAGCCTAATATAATAAGCAATTTCAAACCAGGACGTGGTAAGCTACATTTGCAATGTCTCAATGGCAGTACTGTAGGTTACTCCTCTTATTAGAATGTTAGTGAAGACTAGGAACAGGCAATTCTACAGAAACAGCCAGGAAGAGGGCTTATTTGGACAAACCTGCCTTCAGTAAGAACTAAGCACAAACAAATACATGGTCACGTGAAAGATTAGTTCAGGATATTAAAATGCATTGTGCTCAGTAAAACAATATAATATTACTTGTCTAACAATATTAAACTCATTTTATTTTCACAAAACTAGACATAAGTCTATTGGGGCATCTAGTTTTAATGCAACATTTAATCTGCATCTACTTGAAAGCCTGGTATTTTTTCCACATTTTGTGCCGTTTTGGGAAAGAAAAAGAAAAGAAACCAGTGGCCGTGAACCTGTAGTAGTAGAACGTGCTGCTCACCACACAATCTGCATTCTGGGTGAGGCGTTTCAGTGTGAGCAATGAGTTGTACGGCTGAACGACCACATCGCTCATTTCGTCCTGGTTAGGGAACACTGAATATGTCTGTACTAGCTTCTTTGGGTACCTGAACACAGAGGCGGAAAACATGTCAAACTACTGAAGAAGAACACAAGTAAATAAACACCATTGTATAAAGGTAGCTGTTCATGCAGTGTGTGTTTGTTGACCTGTCATTGAGCTTCTCCAGTAGATAGGAACCCAGCCCTGAGCCTGTCCCTCCAGCAATAGAGTGACATAAGACAAAGCCCTACAAGGGGACACAGTTCCGACCACGTTACAAGCGGTTCAAAACTAATTCAGTTACGTGCCACGTTTGTGTTTAGCCCTACACTGCACCAATGCAAAAAAAAAAAAAAAAAAAGTGTGTGGGTGAGTAATTGCCTCCCTCATGGGGCAGTTATTAAATGGGAGCACAGCCCCACCTTTCAAATAGGCTCCCTCTCTCACCCAGGACAGCCCTGTAATACCTGCCTTCTACGCTCCCCCAGCTATTATCACCCAACATCCCGCACGCCACACCCTGCCAACATACACACTCGCACTGTAGCTCAGCCTACCTTGGCTGTCCAACGCACACGCATGTACTAAATAACACTACGTGGCGCTAGAATGTGAATGAGTAGCAGAAAATGGAGACCTCCAAGGGAAACTCAAGTGTTATTTTATGGTTGACAGCATATATAAAAAAAAGTCTAGGAATAATACTAAGGCTGGCTTGAGTCCATGCTGTCTTAAGACACACCTGTTTTACATGTTCAAAGAAAGCGCTCTTCTACCACACTAAAATTACACAAGTGTATATATAAAGGGGGAAAAAATACTGAATACTAAAAGCTGCTGGTGTACATCATTAAGGCACATACATTTTTTTTTACATGTTTGTTTACTTCTTTTGGATAAAAATAGAATTAGCTACTGTACCTGATTCAGCAGAAACGAAGCCGCTACACTACTCTTTTGTGGTACAGTACACAGTAGTAGTTCTCAGGACTTACTTCTAAACTATCACTGCCATCAGCCTCCCGGTCAATGATATCAAAGATGTCTTCATGGATTTTCTCACCCTGGAAAGACACATTTCACTTGGATGAGCAACACATGGTTCACGGGTTTATCACTGACCAGATTAACATGTTAACCTATTATTTGTTGTTAGTTATCACCTGTGAAAAGCCACTGGCCCAATTGTTTCCTGCTCCTCCACCATGCTCAGAGAGATAGATGTTCTCAGGGTTGTAGAGGTTGGCGTATGGTGAGTTGAGGATGGAATGGATAACCCTAGGTTCCAGATCCAGAAGAACAGCACGCGGGATGTAGTGCTCATCATCAGCCTGAAAAAAGCATACATAGGGAGAGCTCAGAATTGAATGCACATATGTTAAAGAGCAACATCATTCTGTGATTTTAAGTACTCTAGAAAAAAAGCCTCCCGTTTTTGATAGGTTGATAGGTTATTTCCATTAATTGCATGAGCAATTAACATTTTGCCTTTTATCGCCATGAAAATGCACAGTATAAAGTGTCTATGACTAGTATACTTGATGTCTGTGGCTTGCCATGGGCAGTGGTTTGGTTTGTGCTACACCTACGCCATCAAGTGTGAGATAAGAGTGTTGCACATAAGGAGCAAGAATCATCAAACTCTTAACTTCATTAATTCATTCATATACACACACACACAACTATGAATAAAAATGTTTGCCTCTTCACTTTGTTTAAATCAGTAATATGTATATTGCAATTGAGGAACAGTTAAATACAGATATGCCAAACATTCACCTGATAGAAGAATACATCTTTTCGGTCTGTTCCCTCAGTTGCAAACTCCTCAACAATTCCCTCTGGACTAATGCCATGCTCGGCACAGAGCTGCTTCCAAAACTCAAAACCAACTATCAAATGGAAAATGTAATGTAATGGTTAGAAAGGACACAATCTAATAGTTTGTGCAAATATACAAAACAATGGAATGTACATATTCCATTGCGGTCTATTGACAGCAACTAACAAATGTTAGCTAGTCATGTAAATTATACCGTACAGTAACGACACTACCGGTATTAGTTTATATAATTTCATTTTTAACATTTACCGATAGTAACAGTCAGGCCGATTCAAAAACCATCAAAAACGATTGTCGTTTTTACTCTAGTACCGTAGACAAATAGTCTTAACACTATACATTTCGCATACAGATCCCTCGGCCATGGTACGGTAACGTTGTGTTTTCTGTTTATCAGCCACTTGGCTAACATGCTAGCTCGTGAACTGTTTAATTAAACAGAAACAGTTGAAACATACTTTGATTTCCACATTGTCCTAGTTGAAGGGTTATGATTTCTCGCGGCATGATCGCTCTCCAGTAAGTCTTTATTTGGCTAGCTAAATAAGCTAAATGCAACGAAAAAGGAATTTGCTTCACACTGCACCTTCCCGCTTCGTAACGGTAGCGGGTGTGTTTCAGATCGCCCACCGACTGGAAACATTGGCGAATTATTCATACCGCTGCTCATGAGGCGAGTGCATCATCTGCTGCACTGGAATAGAAGGGGCGGGCAGAGAGTAGCCATAAACAAACGAACCTCTGACAACGAAGCAACGTGATTGGTTAACTGAAATCGTCCACGTGTTTGCAGCCAGCCTACGGCATTGCAGTAAAAGAAAAACAGCTGGCGCCATATTGTCAGCATCTAAAAATGACAAAATAGTAAGTGTCATGTTAAAGTGTAATACATATATTTTATTATAACATTTTAAATATGGCATAATAGCCTAAGTTTCACAGGTCACGCAAAGTCAATGATTTAGCGTGTAGCTTTGGCAGCAGATAGCACACCCTTAACGTTAGACGATCTTGTCAGCGAACTTAGCACAGCTTCTCAGCGTTGGCTCTTGCCTCGCAACCAGCCGGCTACCTGTTTACACCACTAGTGTTTATTTTCCAGGCTTGTCGAAAACCCCGCTAAAGACCGCATTTATGATGGCCCACGTAGGGGCAATGGGAGCTACAAACCAGGAGGATTGTGAAAACACTGCTCCAAGTGTTTGCTTGCGAAGCCGACCATGTTCCAACGAGAGAGACAACCAGGTGCGGATTGTCAAATCTTTATTTCAGGCAAGGTTAGGACCATACGAGCCTATCCTGACCTACCTGCAGTCCGTCCTGGTGTGGGAAAGACCTTTTCAGAGTGTACTTCTGTACATCGTGGTTAATGCTGTTTTTTGGTAAGTTATAAGCCGTTTACGATTCAACGCCAATTCGTTTTGAAATTAAGCTTGTTTCTCATTGCATTGTCAAAGCCTAGTAGAGACAATAGATACATTGCATGAGGCCTGGCCATTATATAAAAGCCAACAACAGATGCTTTTTCAAAGTGTGGTCGTTACACCTGTCAGTACATGCAGGTGGCTCGATGTTGCTATTTATAAATGTCGTGTGATAGAATGGCTATGATGCAAAATATATATTGCATATTATAATACACAAACCCGTTAACTGTTTAACGGTGTGTGCCTAATGGTTGAGTTGTTGAACTTGTGCTTTGGAAACTGTCAATATTGAAATATGTACTCTCTATTTACACCTGCATTCATTTTTTTTTACATGGTAAGAATTGGGCCTATTGCAAATAGTCATATAGCTAAACTCACCATAAGTTATGCTATTACTGCAAGTTTAACCCCTAATAACATCTAATATATTGACATACAATGGAGATTTATCTAAATTATTTGACCATGATATTGTTGTACAGCAATAATTAGGCCTATGAGACAGAGGCAGACAGGCCTGTTTCCCAAGCTCAGCATTCAGCCTTTTTTTTTTATTAGACCACTAGACATGTCTTTTAGTTGTGCTTCAGTGCACTCTAACTGGCACAGACCAGTTTCAGACCAGTTACCAGCCTGACCTGGACCAAAACAAGGAAGCATTGAAACGTGTATTAAAGGGTGTAGCCTGTAATATTAAAATACATCCCCTGTGATGGTTTTTCATTTGAATGTCAGTGTTTTTGTTATGTTTTCTAAATCACTGTAGCCAGCCGTCAGAAAGAGTGTTATGCAAACTGTGAAGAAGTTTATTGCAAATGAAGCAGTGGAGTCAACGTGTGGGGCAGTAAGCGCACTAGCTTTAAGAGCTAAAATAAGGTCATATGCCTACAGTCTGCCTGTAGCCTGTTGTAATCCGTGTGAATATGTAAACATCGCTCACCTAATAGGTAGACACAAGAAAGCCAGGCCTATGCGTGTGATGATTAAACAATTTAGCCTACACACAGTTTACTAATTTGGTCAATACATAGAATGGGCATAAATAATATGTTACAATTCATGTTATAGGCCTAGGTTTTTAACAGACATTTTTATATATATTTTTTTTTACAATTCCTTTTTGAAAAATGGATTTTGCATAACCGTAGAACAGTTGTGCTCATTATTGTCTTGCCTCAGAAGGAATTGGCAGGATAGACTAGTGGAGGGTTGTCAACGACTCCCAGCTGGTCAAAGGTCATGTACCTGACATGTCCAGTCTACCCATAACAATCCTTGAGCCTAACCCCGACCAGCTCCTTCATGCTTCACTTCATTGTACTCGCATCATTCATTATTTATTTGTATAGTCTTTCTTTTTTTTTCCTTCTTCTTAAAGGTATAGTCAAATACTGCAAGCTAATTGTAAGCTAATACGTATTTTGTCAAATTCAACAAATATCTCCTCGCATTTCGCTAGCTTACCGCTCTCTGTGCATGTTGAAAAAATAACCCGATACTTCTACACAGCCCTGACTCTGTAAAGAGGAGCATACACAAAGTGGCGTACACCGCTCACAACAACAAAGACGTAGTAGTACACTTTTCTTCGCAATGCATTTCAATGTGTGAGGCGGCACTGCGGAGGGATATTGTTTTAGTTAGCAAGCGTTACCTGCCTTTTTAAATTATACTTCACTACAAAGATATGGGGCCTTTAAGAGACCTGGTGTTATGTGCTCTCTCTTTTGTCCTCTAGGTTCTTTGCCCTGACCTCATTGCGCATGCTGTCCCTGGTTGCCTCAGGCCTGGCTGCTGTAGTCTGTGTTGATACCTGGAGAAATAAGATTTGGCCACAGATCAGAGGTGTCCCACCCGTTACTACTCCTGTGGAGTTTCTCTGTATTCTAGTTAGTTAATTAATTAATACATTAATGAATTAATGAATCCCCCCACAACCTATTGATGTTTTATAACATTGTGGGTATCTTTTTCTCTGTGCAGTTAATAGACCGGATGAATCAGAAAATGAAAGGTATGTTATGTTAATTTGATACAAATCAAGGGTCTGATGGCAACATATCCATATATTGTGCAGAGGGAGTGTTGACATTAGAAAAACTATTGTGAAAAGCACAAATCATTGTTGAGGGCCCAGGGAGTAGTGGGCTCGGCATGTATACAGCTGGTGCTTTAAATACATTCGTACACACATTTGGTGTGCAGAATGGCTAATTTAGTCTCAAAACAAAGTTGTGTTATTTATTTATTGTCATTTATTTTACACATCTACTGTATGATGTGTAATGAGTTCCTTGTCTGAGGAAATGCAGTGTAACTAAAGAGGGAGGGTGCGGAGGTGCTTACCTGCACTAACCTCAGCGTGATTCCATTTCCCTGTAGCACACGCCCACATTTAGTGTGTATGTGCTGTAGCTGCATGCCAGGCAGCGTTTACATAGTGTGCATGTGCTGCTAATGTGGAGGGAGAGAGAGGAAGACGGTAGGTGTCACTGGTGTTGTTGGCCTGTGTCTGCAGCTGGGGTCTGGTGCAGCCTGGGATCCTCAGTGTGCCTGAACTGTGCCACCACATGGCTGAAGCCTGGGTCAGCGGGGCAGCCCTCATCTCCAGCGCGGCGCAGTACAAGCGTGTCAACCCGGGCAAGGTAACGATGTCCGGTCAAAGCATCGCAGCAGTAAATAACAGTGGGAGCGCACCATGTATATATTCAGTGTGTCCTCGTCTTTTTCCACCGACACGGTGTCATGACACCCCGCCACCGTTGGCTTGACCTTCCGCAAGCCCGGCGCATTGAATTAATAATTGACCCATTTGTAAACCTTGAAGACATGACACCAGTTGACGGTTAATAATGGCTGCCTCAGTCACATGTGCGTTCGTTGTCTCTCTGCTAGTTCTGCCTGCAGACCTATGCGGCCTTCGCCTCTCTGGCTTTGGTGGGGAGCTACGTTCCTGGGCTGGTGCTGTCCTACTCTGTGGGTGAGTAGGTTAACAGTCCTGACTGCAGGCACAGGCCCATACAGGGAGCCGCGGTGGCAGGGGATACTCAGCACTGCCTGTTAAAAATGCATGGCTGGTGCAACCAGAGCTGTGGGGGTCTGGTCTGTGAGGTGATTAAAGCCAGGATAAGGCACACCAGCAGGGAGGGAGGGAGCTAGATGGTTTGCTAAGGAGGGCAGGCATGAGAAAGGTCTAATATTGTGAACACTTATGTAGGCTGGAGAGCCAGGACCCTCTGCTCTGACCCCTCTACGGCATTGTGAAACACATCGCTGCGTGTTTGTGTGAAATGGAATTATGGGCTTCTCTGTTCAGCAGAGATGATTGACTGTTTCACATCTACAGTAATACATATACTGTATAGGAGTTGCATAATTGTCTAAAGCAGCAACACATGTCTCTCCAGTGCTGTTTGTCCTGCTGGCACCCCTGGCAGCACACCGCAGATTCTTCCAGCATGCACGTGTGAGACTGGAGCCAATCCTGCAGCGGCTGGACTTCAGCATTAAAGGATACATGATGTCAAAGCCAATTGATAATCAATGTAAGTATCCAGATCTCACCGCGTAAGTGTTTTTATTGTTTCAGTCAATGAGCATTAGAGCACACTCTTCTAATGCTTATTGACTTAAGGTCAATTTATGGTTCTGCGTTGCATCTGCTGGGACCCTACGCTGTACCCTATGGCATAGTCCAAGTGCTTTGAAATGATTAGGATCTTCATAACAACGTCCTGTACATGAGCAGACTGTCTCCCTTTGACAATTCTGGTCTAATTAGATTCACCTGAAAGAAAAGTTTTTATGTCTTGTTTGATCATCATTACCCAAGAATACTACTTGGCACATGACAAGACAGGGATTTCCCTTTGGGATTTCCTTGTTGTTCGGACAGCGAAAGACTGTCTTTTATAAATACTATTATTTATCAGCACACATTGTTTCCTAGGATCAAAGTTGTAACTAAGAGATTTGCTGAAAATAAAAATATTGAAATGAATTATTTCAAAATGTTTACACTGTATTCTGTGTTCTATTTCAATTCTGTATAGTTGGCTTGTGCAGTCAACGCACACAGGTCTGTGCGGCCGACAGACCAGCGCAGTGTATAAATGTTCACGGAGTAGGCTATGGCGTATGGCGTAGGCTCCGACGTAGGCTCCGCATTGACTTGACTCAGAAGCATAAATCAGCCTTTACTTGCTTCCCTTCTACATAATGCCCTATTAAACTGGCTTGTCAGCTATGAGTCATCACCCCACCCTACCATTTCATTGCATATGCACAAATGTACAAATTATTCTTGTAATGCTTTCAGTTACATGGTGTCTCCTGGTCTTGTGAGCCTGGTAACTAAAAGGGCACTTTGAGCTTGGTGATGCACCTTTTTTAAATATACATTTCACATGGCACCCTGAATAAAGAATGCCGTGTGTGTGTGTGTGCGTGTGCGTGTGCGTGTGCATGTGCGTGTTGTGTGTGTGCGCGTGTGTGTGTGTTTGCTTTTACAGTCCTGCGTAAGCCTATTCTTGGTGCAAGCTCAGGTGAAGGCAGTGACAGCGACGAGGAGTTGTCTGCTTTCTGCCCCACAGTAATTGCTGTTTTATTATTTTTAAGCATTTGAATATTTTGATAGTTGTAGTAATTACATTATTGTTATTGTTATACAGGCTTACTGTAAGATAATTGGGATTAATACAGTTCTACATTAGAGAATTGAAACTAAAAAGGTTTTTTAGTTTTTCACTTATAGGGCTTTATCTTACACCCAGCACAAAACGGAAACGCAAGTGTCTTTGCTAGTTTCAGACCAAAGCAGTTTCTAGTCCTGCACCCACGTTGTTTAACGTTTATGTTGTTTATGTTTGTGTGTATGGTGTGTTTTTTTTTTTTTTGGGGTGGGGGGTAATTATTCATTATATCATGTTGTAGCTGTAACATGGAACATACTGTATTTTCCTAGTTCGATGACGCTCTAGTTGCCAAGGAGCTTGAGATGACTGACTCGGAACACTCCGATGCTGAAATGTCCTACACTGAGAATGGAACCTTCAACCTGTCCCGTGGCCAGACCCCGCTCACCGAGGGCTCTGAAGGCAAGTCCCTATCAGCAGGGAATGGCCTCGCACCTGACCGCTCCCTGGTCTAATCCTCTGTGTGATTTCTGTAGATTTTGACCGACACAGTGACCCGGAAGAGTCCTTTGCTCAAGACCTCCAAGACTTCCCCTCCATAAACCCAGATGTCACCCTCATGGATGACGACGACGACACCAGCATCGGCCTGCCCAGCCTAGACCCGTCTGGGCCGGCTAGCCAGCCACCGTCTGTCCTTGACTTGGACTCAGACCAGGATGACCTGGACACTGAGCTGTCTCTGGGAGGCATGCTGCCGACCTCCGACCTCTCGAGCGACTTGGCCGGAATGATCACCAGCAACATGATCCAGGCAGCGCTGGCCGGGGCATTGCAGCCACGGCCCCCCGCTGGCCAACAACGCAGAGTACGGCCGCCCAGAGCCGGGGCCCGCCGCAGCTACCGCAAGCAGTCCAGCTCTGAGCTGGACACGGACTTAGACGGCGAGGACTTTGAGATGCTGGATCAGTCCGAGCTGAACCTCATGGATCCTTTCGGGGGAACGGGGGGCGCTAGGCCCGGAGATGCTCCGGGGTCCAACTTCTTGTCGAATCTGCTGGGGGGGAAACCACAGTGAGCGGAGCGTGTGTGTGTGGGTGTGGGTGTGTGTGTGTGTGTGTGTGAGTGAGAGAGATATATTATCCTAGCAGCCGTATTCCTAATTAGGTTTCGTTATCACTGTGAAGTACTTGGGGGTCCTTTTCTTCCCTTCTATTTCAGTGTTCACTTTCTTCCTATTGTACTTTTTAACCACCACCCTGGAAAACATATGTTGTAGGCTGAGCAATAGGTCACTGAAAAGATCTGAGAAGATCTCAAGACATTCAATGAACCAGCAGTATTTCAAGAATCTTACCAGTCTGGTGATGTTATGTCCCTGTAATGGGATTTATCTATAGGTTTAATCAATGGAATATATACATACACACTCATAAAACCTTTTGCCTTGAGTTCTGGACACAGTTCTGTTTAACACAGGACCAAATATAATATTCCTATTTGTGTGCGTTAACACCAACAAGTTGTTGTAAATTGTGAACAAGATGTTCACATCCTCCAACTGAAAGCAATATATTTGGTATAGGCCCTTTTTTATATTTTGGAGCAGCATTTCATTCTGATCAGTTTAAATAGTGGTAAAGCAATATTGTAATTTGGCATAAAAAAATGCTTTCCCTGGCCCCAAAAATGCTTGCCCTGGCAGATTGGAATAACAGAATGTTAAAGATTGAGCCATTAAGCATGTTGTATGGTTTAATGCAAACAACTTCAGTTAGTATTGTTTTTCAGTGTTTTCTTCTGTCTTAACCTATGAAGGCAACTTGATGCATTACAAAGGCAATGATGTGAATGCATCAGACTATCCGTAGATAGCAGTGAAAGACTTAAGTAAAGATGGTATCTAATGTATGATGTGAATGTACGTCTACTTCAAGGAATGGCATGCTGTTTATTTCTGTGTGAAGTTAATTATTTTCATGTGACTACACTACAGCTGTGTCAACATTCAATGTTTCATTATTTATTTTCTCATTATGTCTCAGTAATGTTTAGGTCAACCCAAATGTTTTTCCCTCTTTGAATTTCTGTATGAAATTAGGTATAAATCAATCTCTTAAGGACAAAAGTTATATTAATAAATGCATACTTCTTTTACGGTTATATTAGAAAACATGTTTACATTGATTAGACTCTAATATATAAATATAACCTTAAGTATGTCAGACCTGAATCATTTTGTTATTACTGAAAAACATTCTGTACTAGTTATTCTATTTTATTTGTAACGGGTGAACAAAGACCTTTTTATGTTTTTGTGACAAATGGTATAAATATAGGAATGGCACTTGGACATTCTGACTTGAATGAGCCACAGCTGGAGATCCATTGAAATATTATCAATCAGAAAAAGACTGCTGAATATTTTAGAAAAATAAATTGTTCAATTATTATATTGTCAGAAAAAAGCCACAATCACAGCTGCAAACTATTCTGTACAGTAGATGCTGAATCCAACTTGTGTTTTGGACAAGTGGATTGATTTCAAATGTTATTATGGTTGACTTTGTTTTGTCCAGTTCAGTTTGATTAGGAATGTTTATCCTAGGTGCTCTAAGAGCAGTTCCTCAGTTTGAGTCGTATAGTTAATATAGTAATGTAATGTGCACAGTTAGTCCTCTATAAATGGTATTGAAATGATTTGATGAATTGATTGGTGTGATAATATTAAATAAAATATTTGAAATTAAGTTTTTCTTGAAAATATATGAAATGTTTGTTTCAAGTGTTTAAATGTGTCTGAAAGATAACCTACTTTTCTATAGGGTGGTCAAATAAATGGAAGCTGCAAGCTCACTAAAAGTGAGTGCAGAGTGGTACAATACATTTTCCAGTATTACAGTGTTTAGATTTTTAAAACATTTGGAATGGTGTGGTTTTATAAGAAAATACATCTATATTATCATAATATAGATATAATATTATTATGCCTTGCGTGCATAAAGTTAGTCGAGCAACGTCACTTCTCAGTGACACAAATCTCGCGCGAAACTAGACCAGGTTTGAACAGAACTATGTGAGTTTGAAACGTAAATCGAGTCAAGATTAAAATGAGCAAAAAAGATAACGGTAAGGTTACATTTTAATATACATTTTAATACATGTTTGTTAAACATCGACATACTGCCACTGCTAGCGACATTATTCAGATAACAGCCAGTGTATGCAATAATAGCACATATCCTGTGATAGTAAGCATTAGCCAATCGATATGTAAACAAGCTAACTACGGTACCGTGCTGTACGATTGAAGCGCTGCTACAGTGCTAATGCTACCTAATGCTACCTAATGCTATTAGTATTACACTAGCATACCTTAGGTCGATTTAAATCAATGCTTGTAGAAAATGTATGTTAAGTTATGACAAAGCAGCGTTTTGTAATAAATCACTGTTCATAGACTTGTATTATGTTCATTGCTATTTCGTAACATTACATGTTGCTGCTGTTGTGAGTGTTTTATAATGCTTCAAATGTGACAGGCTGGTTGTACTACTGTTATGTACGTTAAACTGTGATGGTGTCTGTCTCTAATATTAACTGTACTTCTATCGCAGGTCTGGTACTTATTCTTAACTATCTGAATGAGAAGAACCGACCCTACAGTTCTCAAGATGTCTTTTGTAATTTACAAAAACAGCATGGATTGGGGAAAACGGTGAGATTTAAACACATATATTATAGCTTGAACACTTAACTACTGTAGTAGATAATTGCTTTATTTATTTATCAGGCAGTGGTCAAAACCATGGAACAGTTGGCCATGGAAGGGAAAATTAAAGAGAAGGCATATGGAAAGCAAAAGATCTATTTTGCTGATCAGGTACGTCACCATGGTGAAGTCTGTCACTCTCAGCATCAAATGTGTCAAATATATTGTTTTCAGGTTTACAATCTGATATAACGAACTTCCTTGCTTCAACCGCAGGGCCAGTTTACAGAGGTAAATGACAAAGACCTGAAGGCAATGGACAGTCAGATTTCAGAGCTCAGCACTCTGGTGCAGTCCATTACCCAGAGCTGCAAACAGCTGGATGCAGGTAATGTGATATTACTTTTGAATTTGTATGTTTCCAAATTGTCAGTATAGTCATATATGTGGCTTTGTCAATACATCAAACACAATTCCAAAATTGTAGTTGCTTCTGATGTTTTGTGTTCACCAGTTAGTCATTAAACACTTTTCATGAATTGTTTTCCCTGGAAATGTTATACATTTACATGGTATAGTACGCATTTGTAAGTTAATACACTTTTTGTCAAATTCACAAAATATCTCCTTGCGGTTTGCTACCTTACTGTTCTCTGTGCATGCATGAACAAATATAAAATGTATATATAAAGTGTACTTTTTCACTGGCTCCATATCGGAACACAAAGCCGTGCATACCGCACACAAAATATCCTAGCCTTCACTATGCATTTCCAATGTGTGGGGCTGAGCTTCTGAGGGAGCGGTGTTAACATTTTGTCAAACAATCAAATAAACTTTCTCTAGAATGACTCACGATAACCTTGTATGGCCATGATCTTGTTTGTAGTTTACTTTTAATCAGGTGTTGTGTAATTGTGTGCAATCTCTATTCTTGCAGAGCTGAAGGAGCTCAACAGCTCCCTGACTACAGATCAGATGATGTCAGAAATTACAACACTGAAAGCAGAGTGTTCTGGTTACAGTGCACGCCTGGATAAGATAAAGTCTGCCACCAATCACATCACACCAGAAGAGAAAGAGAAGGTATAAATTATATTATGTTTGATAAAAAACATGCCATTAATACAGTTGGTATATTACAGATAATTTTCTTCCAAACATTTTTTTCCCCTGATTTCTTTTTTCTTTTTTTAGGTTCACAAAGAGAAAAAAGTTTATGTGACAGAATGGAAAAAAAGAAAGAGATTGGTAATATTTTTTTCTGGCAGTATTAAAAATCTAAATGTTATTAAAACACCTAACATTTAAAGGGACGGTTCAGGTTCAGGGAAGGTTATTGAGCAATTAGGTTTAGTAGAACGATTAAAAGAACACTAGAAGCTGTACAATGTCAATTTAAGATGCCAAGTCCCTAAGAGGAGCAGATGCCAAAAATTATGTTTAGCCTAGAATGTCATTCCTTTTCTTTCACAAACATTCACTGACACACCTTTTAATACTTTTTAACATTGTTTCCTTTTCTCAGGCAACAGACATGATGAATTCAATCCTAGAGGGATATCCTAAAAGCAAAAAGCAGTTCCTTGTAAGTCGGAGCATTGATTTAATTATCACATTTTACTTTCACAATGTATGCTATTTTCCTAAAAGGTTAATACTGAAAAGGTAGTATATTTTTATAGGAAGAAGTTGGTGTGGAGACAGATGAGGATTGTAAGGTGGTGGTGCCAAGTACCTGACAAGAATGCCGATTTTATTTACCAATTGAATCTCATGCAAGGCTCAGTTGAAGAAATGCATTAGAAAGACCCATATACAAAGCAAATACTTTATTTGATATTTTTGTCTGTTTTGAATAAATACATTTGTATTTAAAGACTGAGCAATAAACCTTTTGCTGTTGAATAATATATAAACACATCGTAATCTTTCATTGGTTGACTGCATCTAAAAGACATCATACCGAATACACACTGAGACCAACCAGTAAGTCACCTACCTATGCACATTACAGATTCTCCCTTTTATGAAATTAGTCAAATGACTGACCATTTTTCTTATTTGTCATGATACATTTTCCTGAGCTCTAAAGTACTAATGTCCATTTTATGCATTTTGTTTGCTTGGATAAAACTCAAAATTCAAAAAGCGTAAATGTTATTCATTCATTACATGTGGATTGCAGCACAGGGCAATAGTCACAAAATGTCCATTAAATTGCATTTGATACCCTTAAATCATGTACTAAATTTGCTTTTAATTTACATTTGACCAATTATTTTGACTATTAAAATGACTAGCTATCATTTTATTGTCAATGTTTTGTTGTAATGCTAATGTCACTTTTATAATTTTCAATGATTCTAGGTTATTCCTGCCAGGTTGTATCCTCAGAGGGGATAATGTTACATTCATTGTGTATCAATGTTTTTTTATTACACTTAATGGAAATTCTGCTGACCAGAATTGAGCACAACATTGGGTTTACATATACCGTTGTGATGTCACGTTAATTACCAGAAGATGATAAACATTCACAGGAGCCCCATTGCTGTAAGGGCAAATTACCATGCTTGTTAATTAGGAGCGCTAAGAAAAGGTCACATTGGTCTCCACCCACCCCGGCAGAACAAAACACACGCTATTAATACCTTTGTATACCTTGGAGATCACTTAACAAATACACATTTGCCAAACAAGTGTAAATATTTAAAACTACTAAAATGGAATCCAGTGTAAAGTATTAATTAGATATAATGTAAATACAGATATTTAAAAAAACTGAACTCCCTTGGTGACCCAACAATCACCTGTAAGCAATAATTTTTCAGAGGTGGAACAATAAAATAATGATTTGGCTTTGAACTGAATCTGACTGCTGGTCAAGGTGGTAATTAGGTGTGTCAGAGCAAAAGCCATTGTCTATAGCAGATTGAACAAAACATGCAGGCTACATGTGCACACATTGCATCTTTCTTGGACGATTAAAGTCTTCTTCATCACATCTTATCAGAATGAAAAGCGAACAAACAAAAAAATAACAGCACATTAATACAATATTATGTAAAATTAGAAGAGAGGGAAGAAAAGTATCAGTCTAATAAATCAGACACATCTAACAATCTTGCATGTGTCCAATTCTATATACTATAAATACAGTAGTTTGGCTTCAGTGACAGAAACAGCTGATGTATGCTGTTACTGCATCCTTAAAGGCCAAAGCAATTCCAAAGTCAATTTTGAGGCGGGACAGTGCAGAGGTTGTACAGGATCAATACAGCTGGCCATTAAGCTGTTGAAGCACACCCACCACAAACTGTCTCAGCGTCTACGACAGAAACAGGAGCATCAGTTAATCAACACAGACACTGACCCGGTCAACAACACCACGGTGGTAACCAATGATACACTGCACTGCAGTGGTCAGTGTTCCATACCTGAGGCTTGCAGTGCTCCTCAATCCAACTGAAGACGCAGGCGGAGAGCTCTTGAAAGCTGTTCATGGAAACGGAGCTGCTGAAGGAGTGGAACAGGGAGTCCATGATCCTCTGGAAAATGTTGAATTTGATGTCGTCAGACACCTGCTCCTCCCCCCGCTGGGGGTTGTTCTGGTTGACTTTCACAATGTGTTCATAGTTCCTACAAAGCAACCAGGAAGTAACCATCATTGATGCTGCTGGGAAAGGGAGACCAGTCCATCCATGCCTTTAACCAGTGGCGTTCCGTAATGAGCAGCACCAACCCCTCACCATACCAGCTGCTTTCACTGGTTAACAGCTTTATGGGAAACATACCAGTATGAATACCTGCGTGCTCTTGGACCACCAAACTAGCAAGGCATTGTAACAGAAACAAAAAGCAGCATCTATTGTGAATACATTTGAACAGTTAGCCAGTCTCCCTATAAAAATAAATAAGGTTGAGCCTCTTGACATTAGCAAGCCAGTTCTCTCTCCTTAACAAGAAGTTAGTGTCACCTTGAAATCAATGTGTGACCACAGGTTAGATAGGATAATCCTACAACAATGCAAGAGAAATGGTAAATAAAGGACTAAATGTACACATTGGTTACTCATAGTGCTACACAGGCCGGCCTCACATTCAGCCACTGACAGCCATTCAGGGCACACGCATCTGGAGCAGTTAATGCTGGGTGTCTTGCTCAGGTACACCTCCAAATAGTGTTGGTTGCCAGGCGACCCGCACTACCTCATTACGACCCAATACAGTACATGAATGTAACATACACCCGTATACAGTAAATTGCATTTAAAACACTCTGATAGCAGTTAAAATGGAAAGCAGGATGCGGTGTTAATAGGGTGTTCTTCTCGATTACGTTTTCATGATCTGCAGTGCAGTTACTTCTTTCTTCAGCGTGCCAACTTCCTCCTCCTGCTTCTTACGCTCTTTGTGAAGAAACTGGATATAGTCGATGGCTGTAAAAATGCCAACGACACACCCATCAGAGATTCCTATACTTAAAAGTGAGCACATTTCTATTTCCATAGATGTATTGCTACTTGTCTAAAACATGTATTTGTTTTTAAAAATGTACATGGAAAACAATCTAACTTTAAAATTAAGATATCACACGATGTTGTCAAAAGTGGCAACAATGTGTTCGTGTTCAAATTCTTGTATAAACACGTCTAAATGTGTCCAGTTATCACAAACCATAGCTTACTTTTCTGCAGTACAGTTGCCTTGCTGATTTTCTGTGCTCCAACAAATTCGGATTGCTGCTGACATGTGGGCACTATGGTCTGGAGGTCATCATAGCCTTTCTAGTGTCACGGGGAAGCAAGGACATATGTGAGGAGACTTTTCCTATGGCTCTGATACACGTGAAGAGTCACTGCAACCTTCACATTCACACATCTGCATTCACCCGAGACACACCACTGCCGCTGACTCACTGCATTAACGCCTCACCTTGATGGCATCCCTGCGCTTTTGCTCGGCCTGTGTGTGAGCTTGCCTTCGACGGTCTTTGTAAGAGTCCTTGTATGAAGTCTCATGTCTGTAGTCGCTATCTTCATCATCTACAGCAGAGGACAGCAACTGATGACAAATACCCTGCTTAACGCTAAACATGACAACCATTTAAGATTTAAAAAGATGCAAATGACAGGATAAAGAACTGGGGAATGCATTTTACAGTCACATAACTTGCTAAAATAAAGTAGAGAACGTTAAAGATTACATCACCTCCAAAGTCCAATTTCTGACAAAGGAATTTTTATTTCAAAACAATATTGTAGGCTACCTGTATTTGGTACTGAAGAGGCACTTGTGGAACCGATGCTGTTGGCCCTAGATACAATGTTACCCTTTCTAGCAGTTTCAGCAAAGAAACCTAAAAAAAAAGATGAAAAACGTGAAACCAGATAATAACTGACTTAGCCATAGGGCGAACACATATACCGACACAAAAATAGTAAAATACTGAAGTCAAATCGATCGAGCCGGTCAAACCAAGTATACTTACTGTGGTCAAATCCGTTGTCGCTGAAAGAAGCGTCAGTCTGCAGAGTCATGACCAGAGATCCAGATGTGTCACACAACACAGAGACAAAGTAAAAATCGCCGATCACATAATATGGCTACGGAAAGCCTCACGACTGAGTCATGAACCCCCACTGAGAAGCGTCCTAATTTAACATGCACCGGTAGGCTACATAAACAGTGGGGTTTGCGTCCTGCATAAACAAGGACACACAGACTAGCATTAGTTATAACAACTTTGATGCTACCGTACGCATTCAGACTATTTTGTCATCGGGGGATTTAAATCTCATGATACAGACGCATTGTAGAAATGAAAGAAGATAGTCGAATTTGTCAACAGTACAATTTATAGACGGAGACACTGTAGCCAACACATTCGTGTGTTGTTGGTGCACATAAACAAATGCCCTACTGCACTGCCGCACTGAACAGTTAGCTGTTTGCTACCGTACTGTAGCTAATGTTAGCTAACCAGCTAAAAGCGCTGTTATCACCATTAACAGAAAATCCAGGTATTTGCCATCAAATAGTTTTTGTCCTACATAGTTTATATGGCTAATAACTACATGACAATTTAATGGAAGTGTTAATGTTTGCTATTTACTTTCCAGTGATCTTCTGGCGACTTTGCTGGGTCCGTCATCTTGGAATGATAACAAGCTACAGTACTGCAACAGGCAGGGTAGATAATGTTCGCCACCTAATGGACATACTTGGAATAGCTCTTGAAGTCGACCAAATATAGCCTACATTTTATGGATACATTATCACCAAAAACGTAATGTGGTATATCAATTAATGCATCTTTTTTTCACTTATACCTGTCTAAGTTAAAACTTGATTGACATATGCCTATTCTAACTTAGAATAATGTCAAAAGTGATGTGGTATAAGCCTATCAAGTATGCAATCTTATCACCCATATCAGAATTCCTTTAAAGATGGACAGACCTTCCCGTTTCCTTAATTGGCCGTGATAATATTTTAAAGATGAATGTTTTACCAACATTTTTAGATGTATTCTAATCAATGAATTTACACGCACCATCTATTTATTCCCTACATTGAAACAATTGATAACTAGCATTATAGAACAATCAACGTCCAAAGCTTAGACTTTACCTGCCATTTAAAAGGGAGGGCTTTGTGGAAGTTCCAAACTTTCCCTGGTATTAACCTGGGCAGCCCATGTAGCAGATGAGGCCACTACATCTTGGATCACAACAGAAAATGCCACCACATCTCCATTACCCCTTAATCTACATCTGTGTTCTGATACAAAAAAAGAAATAGTAGTCTGTTACAAAGTTCAGACACACTTTAACACAATGTCAGATCTATCAGGTTTTAGTAAACACCTTTACACACTGGTTTTAGATTCTGGACAGAGAGATTAGCAAAAATATGGATATGTATAACAACACTTTAATACTTTGTGGGCTTGCAAATAATTAACATTAGGCTATACTTTCGTACTTCTTCAAATAGCCTATCAAATCAGGAGTAAAACCTTTTAAGCATCTTAACAGTCTTACTTAGACCTCCTCTCTTTAGTATTGAAAAGACCATACCGTAATAGATAATCTTCAAGGTTATGTATAAAATGTTTGTAAAAATTTTTAAAGAACAGTGAAAGATTGGCATGTAAGGACATCGATAGAGAAATCTCTGAAGCATTTTGAAGAAAGTGTGTCAATAAATGCAAGCCCGTACTATTAACACCAGATACAATATAAATATACATATATATGCAATATAAATGGATCATGCATACACAGGCTACATAATCCCCTCCATATTACATTGCTTGATAATAACAATTATTATCTTTGTGTTAAATGTGAAAAAATAAAAAATAAAGAGTTAATTATTTGATTGCCTTTGTAGTTTCCCAAAAAAAATTGCATTTTGGGACAGTCACACAAACAATCACTGGTATTATATCTGTTAAGCTGTCTGCCCTCAGACATGAGCCTTGGGCTTCTCCCACCAGAATAAAGAATTAAGGTGGTTATCATGTCTTTGCTTCAGGCTTTGCTTCACTGTGTTGCTACCACCTGAAAGAACACAGGTACATACAGTGGGTTGTTGGTTTAGGAGCCTTTAAATCTGCTAAGACATGGATAAACTAACACATGCCACCAACGGGAAAATACAGATGTATTTTTAAACGTGGACAAAATGTACTACATTTCTTAAAAGCCATATACCTAACTGTTTGCTTGAAACCTGAAATAGAGCTACATGCTGCTGTATCTTTTTTCTTGATTATGTTATTACTATTATTATTATTATTATTATTATGAATAATATTTTTTGTATTATTAACAGTTATTATAATTATTTGAGTTTATTATACAGTATATGTATATATACTGTGTGTGTGTGAGTGTGTTTGTGAGTGTGTGTACTTTTTATAATTATATTCAATGCAATGTCATGTGTCTATTTTTGAAAATTCAATAAATATAAAGAACGATGCATTTATTGATTGACTATTTAGTCTAATAATTTGAATATAATAACACAAAGTTTCAATGTC
This sequence comes from Typhlichthys eigenmanni, assembly GCA_027564635.1. Lineage (NCBI taxonomy): Eukaryota > Metazoa > Chordata > Actinopteri > Percopsiformes > Amblyopsidae > Typhlichthys > Typhlichthys eigenmanni. The sequence continues at coordinate 1,009,181 of JAODUK010000023.1, forward strand.
ACCCCATTGGGAAACGGATTCAACCACATAGTGGCGCTATTGTACAATTATCTCTCTAGCTTGCTTAGCGGTTGACCTAACCTGTATACAAAACAGTGTTTGTTTTGTATGTGTTGTGTGAGTGATCAACACTTCACAGATACAAGGAAATGGCCTGGAAGACATGACCCAAGTAAGTGTAGTGTAAATGGATTTGGATTACTTCACCAAAGTGAGTTTTTAATTTAGTGACTTTTCTTGTAGCCTATAGCAACTTCACTGTAGTTGATATATACCTTTAATACTATAATGGAAACTTAATATAATGAGTTTTTCTTAATGGATTTAATTGTTTCTTTTATCCCCAAATGCAAGAGACCCCTTTCCAATCAGATGTGTGTTGGTGTTATGCCGCATTGCCGCCCATGTTTATGTTTGGGCCTGTGTTCCTCCCTCTCTTACTGTTCTCATACAGGAAGTTTCTCTTCTGCTTTCTGCTTCTGTGGTTTGTGTGCTTCAAGCGCTACGCTTCTTTCTTCCACGCCCCTGATCTCATTATAGGAAGTTAAGGTCACTTGGCACAAATATCTGTGTGTACATAGATGTCACTCATTCTGTGGTTCCCCCAAAGACCACTACACTATACTAAATGAGACAGGTTGGAGAGAGGCCAGACCAGTCAACATCTCCACAGGACCAAGGCAGATGTAGTAGACATGTGAGCTGATGTATTGTATGTCTCGCAAAAAATCCACCAGGACTAAAAGAGATTTATATCATTTAAGTGTACTTTGAGATTTTCTTTTTAAATTATTTGTTCTCTTTTGGAGTGAACACCTTTTTTAAGTGGCTGGGGAGTTGGAAGACTTAAGCGCTCCTTTTTTTTTTTCCTTGGGGGCATTGGGAAGAGTTCTCAGCTAGCAGAGTTTGCTTTACATTTTCCTCCTGGATTACGTGTGGAGGGTAGTGATGGGGAATGCGGCCGTAGGTGGTATGGAAACAGAGCCGGCAGGGGGCCAAGAGGCAAGGACCTCTGTGGGGGCCATCTCAGCCTTGAGTGATCCCACCCCAATCTTGCAGAAGAAGCAGTCGGCTGCCCCCAAACTGCCCATGCCCCCGGAGCAGGAGCTGGAGGAGAGGTTTAATGTAGTACTGGTGAGTGATCAGAGGTCAGCATGGCCCAACACTCCAAATGTCTATATAGAAGATACAGGTTGAAGGGGTTTCTGATTCCTGTTTTGAAGAGGGATGTATTTGTATGTGTATACTGTATTGCTTTGCACTAAACAACACAGACATTATGGCACTTATTAGGTTATGTATTGTACAGTACATGCATGCTTATAGAAGGCATTCATCTTTGTCTGGTAAGATGTAAGATACTATTTGCCCAGCCCAAGTGTCATTTCACTTAAGATTTTGCCCAATTGTAATCAACTAAATGTGTATTCGTTTTTACGGGTGTGACTCATAAACATGTTGACAGTGGTTATAATGATACCGATTATCTTTCAGTGTATCAATTTTGTGTTCATGACTACATATATGTTTAGGTAATGTAGGCAGTTCCAAGAGGAAGTTGAGCAACACATTTGACTCTATGCAGAACATGAGACCGGAAAACATTTGTTGCACCACTATTTCAACAGGACAAGTCATATAAAAAGAGGTTGCAGTAATGTCTACATTTAAGAATGTCTACTTTCTTAGGGGAAGTTAAGGGAACACAAATAGCTTTGACTAAGAACATGGTTTCTTAAAAACAATGCTAGCTAATTTTGCAAGGGCTTTAATACGTCATTTTTTCATACATCTATGAAAAACCATTTGGATATGCAAATGTAAAATGTATTGAGACGGGCAGCGAATGTTGCCCTGCAATGCGCTCTCTTCCATGGAATGAGGATGGTCTTCCCTTTGTTGAGTTGAATTATATACTAAATTCAGTGAGAGAAGAGCTTGGCATGCACGTTGAACCTGCCTAACCCCCATCCAGGAAGTGAGAGCAGGTTGCTCTATTTCTAAATAGAGACACATATCTGCTGAATGTTAATTAACTGTTAACAAGCATACTGTGTTTCGCTGTGTATAGGTTCAACCACAGAAACCCAAGTAGACCCCTCCCTTACCCCACCTATGTCACTCCCTAGCAAAGCAAGAGCCCCATTTCCCCTTAGTTGTTTTTTTTCTATATCGTAAAAGAAACCACAATCGGGTGCTCGAACATGTACTGTAAAAAACCATACCCTCTTTGTAGATTAAAACATTTTGTTCCATTTTCAAAACTTGAAAAGTGACAGGAAAATGTATAGGGATTAGCATACAGATAGCTGTCAAGCACCGGATGACTAATACGCATGCTATATTACAAAGGTGCAGTGCTCATTCAACTGTGTGCAACTGCTGCTAATCTGTTTCCACCTCGCTATTTATCTATCAGGAGCCGACTAGGTCCTCTGATGGGTACAATATAGGATATGCTTTACTGTAGCAATTCTGTACTAATTTGACATTATTCACTTGGTCCGGAATCTCCCACGTGTTTCACTTTACACACTCAAAATAGCTATTGTCATTCAGTGACTTCATGCATGCGAGTGGGTTGGAAGAGGAGGATTTTATTTAAGAAATCACTTACATTTTATGGAAACATCTGCAAAAAAGGTCATTCATCTATTATATTAGAAGAAACATGCATTGTTGCCTTAAATTAAGATTTAAAGGTTAATTATTTAAATATTTAAATTCAAATATGATAAACCTTTATTTGTGTTATGTTTTGTTGTTGTGTGATATATATTGCGATTGCTATAAGCATGCTTTTAAGGATTTTAGAGCAAATACTACAATACTACAAATGATGTAGCCTAAAGCATCATCACAAAGTTGTAGGTGATGGTAACCAATGACAACCATCAGTAAACACAGTAAACAGTCTCAGGTTGGTGGTTCAGGAAGGACATATGAAGCATTTCTCAGTATCAGTTAATGGTATGTCAGTAGACGGTTTCAACAACGTCATTGTAAAATGGTTTAAATTTCTTACCGCCTGTTAATAAGACCAATGCAAGGGTTTCTTCTAATATTATTGTTTTTGCAGCAGATTTATTTCCACACGTTTCTCCTGTTTTCTTTGGTCATGTATTAATTTATCTTTTATAGTGCCCAATTTTACTAAGATGTAGTAACCTTTGTATTTTTTTCACTTTATAATTTACCTTGGAACTCTAACACTTGCCTAATACTATGTATTGCACTGTAAGCCACAGGTTTGAAATATGATATGTAAATAAGATATCACTGTTTATCTACCTGCCAGTTATGCCAGTTATTCAGTTCATTATTACAGTGTCCATTCCTTCTGACACCTGACAGTGTTCTAAATTGCATGACATTGATACTTTTGTGTTTTCTAATATTTATCATCCTTTCTCTTTTTTATATTAGAGTTATATGAACTTGCCTCCTGATAAATTGGAGCTTTTGAGTCAGTATGACAACGAGAAGAAATGGGAGCTAGTTTGTGATCAGGTAAGAGCACTATTGTCCCCATAACCCACATTAGAACACTGCAACCCCCTTTATAGTTCATACAGGTATACTGTGTGTTGCAATGTACTTTGGGTACAGAGCAAGTTATGTTCATAAGTTCAAAAGTCATGTGTACATTGTGCAGTGCCAGCACAGTTCATGTAACGAAAAGCTTCAATTGGCATGGAAACCTAACTATTTGTGTTAGTTTTCCTAAAACAGCAGAAGCAAACCGCAAAAATTATACTTGAGATGTGTGTGTCTCGGGTAAGGTAGTCACCGTCTGGGACTTCTGTGTCACTCTTTCACATGCAAAATGTAATCCTGTGCCACGCCAATTCCACTTTCATAGGAGAGGTTTCAGGTGAAGAGCCCTCCTTCCACCTACCTGACAAAGATCAGGAGTTTCTATCAAGACCAAGGAGGGGTTCCAGTACCTCGCAAGGTTTGTAGAGTACTTTGTACACATGAACACTCTTTTCTCTTTTATTTATGGAAACCTGAATGTACGTCTTGTGAATACTGACGTCCATATTTTTCAGCACAAGAAAAGGATTCTGGATGCCACGCAAGTCCTTAAAGACCTAGAGATATCTCTTCGCACTAATCATATTGGGTAAGCACCACAAGATGGATCTGATAATGTCAATGAATCCCTTTCTTTATGGAAACTATTTCCATATTGACAAAACCATGAACACCATATTCTACCATGTGTACATTTCATAGATTTTTATCCTTTATTTTGACGTCACAGTTTGTAAGCCTATCTTTAAAGAGCAAAAATATGTTAAATTGAAAGGGTCTATTAGGCAGGCGAGTCACAATGTAACCCAGGGTTTCTGTATAGCAGTTTGAAATGATGGCTTTTACATTTTGCGCAATGACTTTCAGCTTCTTCATGTAAGAAAAGGGTCTACAAATTGCTATGTTTCAGCAGCCATGACTCAGATGAACAAGTCTAACACTAGTCAGATAATAAAAAAGCTACTTCTATTTTCATGTATTTTATTACTATTAGTGTACATTTATCTATCTATATATCTATATATATCTATAGATATATATCTATATATATATATATATATATATATAGATATATATTGTTTATACTGTACACACACACACACACACACACACACATACACACACAAATGTAACCTAAACAATGTATTGTTTGTATGTAGATGGGCCCAGGAGTTTCTCAATGAAGAAAACAGAGGTTTGGATGTCTTGGTGGAGTACCTGTCCAATGCACAGAGTGATGCTACGTGAGTTTGCAGCAATGACCCCTCTCAGCTGTCCAATAAAACATCTTCACCCGTGTGTGTCTTCATCATATAAAAACACATTCTTACAGGTTTGACGTGGAGTGCCTTGAGAATGGTGGCACACTTTCAGATAGAGGAAAGCCTACAGAGAAGTCATTGGAGGACTTAAATAAAAGCACTCCTAGCACACATTCGCACAACATGACCAGAGCTGCTCGTGCATTGACCATAAGGTAGTACGATAGCTTACCTAGATCTAGAGGTTGATTCCTTCCTATGCATGTTGTAGCCAAGCATGACTACTCGTGAGACAATAAAACCACAAGTGTTTAAAAGAAACTGTTCTGCTCAACAATTTGTATATGTCACCCTGACGTGAAATGTTTTGTTAACAGTAAAACACAAAGTAGTTTGACGAAGTCATATTATGTCGTTTGGTGTAGATTTGAGTGTCAGCGTGCTATTTGCAATTGCAACCATTTCTTTCTAAAATGTTTACACGTAATTTGCAGGATTAGCAACACACTGGCCCACAAGAGGAATAAAAAGCACAATTTCCACAACCAGAGAGATGACGTGCATGTGTGCATCATGTGTCTACGTGCCATTATGAACTATCAGGTATATTACCTTAATAGCACAACCGCAGCGCATCCCCTACAGAGCAGAAGTATTTGGTTTTTGCTAAAGCTATACTGTGACATCGACAAGCTAACATTACATTTATCAGTTACATATAACATTTTCAAATGATGAAGATGTGTCACCATCATCAATTAACTCTTAAAACCATTCTTTATCCATGACAAATCAGCCCCTATAGCAGAAGAAATGAAAATTATATCAAGAAATATGGCTTGTTGACTCAATGCAAGAGTGAACAAATGAATAGCATGTTAATATTGTTTAACTGGTATACATACACAGTATAGTACACACCACAGCCCTGACTACTTACACAAGGCCCAACACATTTACAGCCATTCATTTTGTCATCCTCTTGCAGTCTGGCTTCAATTTGGTAATGACTCACCCATGCTGTGTCAATGAGATAACCCTCAGTCTGAATAGCAAGAATCCCAGGTAAGTGTATCTTCACTCTAGACTGTGTGTCTGACCCCCATCATCCCACCCACACCAGCTTTTGTAACATGTCCTTTTCTGTGACAGAACCAAGGCTCTCGTGTTGGAGCTGTTGGCTGCTGTGTGCCTCGTGAGAGGCGGCCATGACATCATTCTCTCAGCGTTTGACAACTTCAGAGAGGCGAGCCGCCTTTTATTTCACTCGCGTCAGCATGTTTGACGCTACTCCACTGCTCATTCTGTTGCACTATTTTTCCACACTTCCTCTGTATAATATATCATTGTACGACTGACACCATACACTTCTCTTATGAACATGGTTCAGACTGACACTGACACTGACACTGACAGACTAATGCACTGAAGGTCGTAGTACTGGTGCCCGCTTATGCCCCCATGTGGACATAAGCGGGCACAGAGTAAATGCTTGTTCTACTTACTACATCAAGACATGTACATCATTCTCAAATCATCGCTGTGAGATATTTATATGAAACACATTATTTCTCAATAGGCACATTTGAACGTCCTTTCCGTTTCATTTTAGGTGAGCCGAGAAAAAAAGCGCTTTGAGAAGCTAATGGAGTACTTCATGAACGATGACAGCAACATTGACTTCATGGTGGGTCTGCACTTGGTTAATATTCATTCCTCAGACTCAGATGTGTTCTTTTAATCACAGAGAGAAAGTGTCGCTGAGCTGTTGACTGCCTTGCTTCTCAGGTGGCCTGCATGCAGTTCATAAACATTGTGGTCCACTCTGTGGAGGACATGAACTTCCGTGTTCACCTGCAGTTCGAGTTCACTCACCTGGGACTGGACAAATATCTGGAGGTGCACTAACGAGATGTTATATACCAGCTTGCATCAATCACCACACGTGAATTGTTCTCTCATACCATACTGCCTGTGTGTCAGACTCTACACCAGACAGAGAGTGAGAAGCTCCAGGTCCAGATCCAGGCCTACCTGGACAATGTGTTTGACGTGGGAGCCCTGCTGGAGGACCATGAGAACAGAGGCGGCGTGTTGGAGCACTTGGAAGAACTGCAGGAGCACAATGCACAGGTGTGCCACCAAGCCACAGAGACACAACAGTACAACGCCTAGACCAGCACAAGAGAGGCACATACTGAACGTACACGCTGATGCAAAGCTACACACTTTTGTGGGTGATGCTGTTTGTGCTATGTCATATTTTGCTGTATACAGCTGGTTGCCAGGCTACAGGAGATGGAGGCTCAGGTGGCAGAGAGAATTTCTCAGGTAGAAACCCAGCTCCTCCAAGCCACTAAAGAAACGGGACTTCTCAAGGTAAATTGACGCGACGAGATACCACAAAAGATTTATCTTGGTCGATAAACACGTTGCTATGCTAATGCGCTGTATGTGGTAAAACCAGAGTGGTTTTTACCCTCCTTTTAGAGTGGATGTTGGGCGGGCCAGCAAACAGCTTTATAAAAGAACCTGTAAGATGTAAGTTATCCCGCCCTAGCAAATAGGAGAAAGAATAGGGTTACGGAGGTGTCAATCAAATATACCTCCAGACAGTGGTGAGACGGTCTAACAATGCTCCTACAGGTACCCCATTCTTTCATGATGAAAATATGGTATGGGATTGGGTATTTGCTTTAATAGCGTCAATTATCAATAGATGTACAAAATCATTTAAGCCTTGCTGATTTATTTCTCTGTGTGTGTGTGTGTGTGTGTGTGTGTGTGTGTGTGCGTGCGTGCACACGCTCCAGGACAGCCTCCGGGAGTCGTGTGCCCAGGTCAGCTCCCTGCAGCAGAGAGAGCGTGAGAGGGAGCTGGCCCGAGAGCGGGAGAAGGACCGCGAGCGTCTCAGCCACACTCCCTGCCAGAGCCCAACCTCCCTGCCCCTCCCCTCCCAGGGCCCCTCCCAACTGGAGCTGAAGCTGCAGCAGCTGCAGGACAAGGGCCTGGTGCGTCTGGAGCGCACCTCCTCCGGGAGCCTGGACATCCAGGTGGTCCCTGTGACCGTGGTGGAGTACATCCCTGCTCCGGACTCCGCCTCTCCACCCACCTCCTCCGCCACCGCCCCTACCCCACCTCCACCTCCTCCTCCTCCTCCACTGCCTGGCATGGACACCTCGTCTCCTGCTGCTCCTCCTCCTCCACCACCACCTCCGCCCCCTCCGCCTCCGCCCGGCGTTTCCTGTCCGCCTCCACCCCCTCCCCCTCCTCCCGCTCCCGGTGGAGGACCGCCCGCTCCTCCTCCTCCACCTCCTGGTCCGGGAGCTCCACCTCCGCCAGGTGTCCAGCCCGGTGAGGAGGCTTTCATAGAGTTACACAGGACAAGCACAACAGTGTCATGGTGTCAACTGGAAAATAGCATCCGGTGGATGTAGCTGAACACAATGTTATTACGGCATTTATAACAATCTCTCTCTCTCTCTCTCTCTCTCTCTCTCTCTCTCTCTCTCTCTCTCTCTCTTTTTTTTTGACACTTTGT